>JAGXOD010000100.1:1007500-1553299 GCA_020368025.1 Brachyhypopomus occidentalis
GATGTTTTATTTGAGACAGCACCGAGTGTCTGCTAGGTTCTCAAATGAAATCCATCTTACTACATTTGTAATTTAACTCCAGCTATTGACTGTACTACGTTTCCGCTCTGGATGCCTGAACACATCTGCTCTGCAAGAAGTCATCTCGGGTCACGGGATCCCTCTCGCTCCTCTTTCTCACACAAGAATTATAGCACTTTGTTCCGATTAGAGACGCTTCTTTGACTACGCTAAATTAGAATCTAACGCCGTTGTCCCATGACTTCGTTTGGTAACGAGAGGGGAGTGGATGGTAGATTGCTTTTCGCAAGGCGGAAACGCGCAGCTGTTTGCTTGCCTGTGCGGGCTCGTGTCCCGCGTTAAATCTTCATCCGGAGCTGGAGTGCACTGGGAAGTGTGCGAGTCTATTCACACAAACGCTCCTCGGAGATGTAATCAAGCAAGGGAAAGGGACAGACTCTTGGCAGCTCGTCCTTTCGCAGAAGCGCGGCAAGGATAAATATAGCTGAACTGTCTACGGAACGGCACGCCATAGTGAGTAGGAAAGGGAGACGCATGGAGGGGCGAAGCTAGGGACTCCGGGTGGGGTGCGGCAGCCAAAGCTCACAGTCACTCCTGTGTTCGTGGCCAGCGCTGTGTCGTCATCGCGAATGCACGAGGGCTTAAAATAAACGGGAGGAAACGGCAAACCAAGAGGGTAGCTCTGGGGAAGGCTAGCTGCTGAAATCTGTCTGACCTCCGGGACAAAGCAGCCTCTCTGTCTGAGAGACAGGCACCTCCCAATGCTGCTTTTTATACAGGCGTTAGGCCTTCGACAGGGCCTGATTTGGGCTGTCCCTTAACGTGGCTGGATGACGCTTACTAAATTAGCTCATGTCGTCAAACACTTGAATAGTGGGCGTGTCCACCACTCTCCTTAGCATCAAAGCGGTGACAGAATACAATATATGACCCAAAACCAAAGATACATTTCCACCAATCAGTGCACGCAAATACTGTAGGACCCTGTGAGGACACGTGGCAAGTTATCAAGTTTAAGATAATGAGATACTAGCGTTTGAGGCTGTGACCAAACCCTGTATGACTGAGTACTTTTCAGTGATTTCTTCAAATAAATGTTTCCTGACATCTGGCTTGCTTTCAGCACTATATAACCATATGTTCTGCAGGCTCATTAAGACTGAGTATATGGCCTTTATTATGCTTGCTGTGTTTTCAATGAGAGCCTTGTCCCTCATCCATCATCTACTAGTGACGCAGACACAAATCCAAACCTCAGTGGACTGTTAATATCCAGGGATTCAATAATACACTTTATGCAGGTAGAGAAGTAGTTATCTGCAAGTTAATCCGAAAAGCTGAATTTGAATCTGTTTTTGTGTCTCTACATTTATTAGTCATATTACATTAAACCACCCCCATTGCTCCACCAGTTAAAAGGCAGTCTGTTAAATAGCTCTGTTGTCTGGGTTAAAACCTACAAAGATTACACAAACGCATACAGTATTAAGTGTGTGGAGACTGAATGTTTAGGCAGTGTCTCTGAACTCTACATGCTCACCCTTCCCTCAAGAAGCTTGAAGAAACATAAAAATGATTAGTGATAGTTACGATTAACGATTAGATGACTCTTGTGTTGTGGTTAGTGTGCAGTCATGCATAGGTGAATTTCTTCCAACACAATCTAAAAAACGAATCGTTTGCGTCTCCCATCCTACAAAGGCCCTTAACGTTTGATCTTCGTTTTGCCCACCATCTTCAACAACCCACTTTTACTCCAATTACAGGGGAAAAACACACCAACCTAAAGCTTCGTTTTGTTGTGGAGTCTTGCATCATGTAAGCAGAAGTACAAATTAGGTCTGAATTTAAAACAGCAGGCAAAATAATTCAGTGAGTGTTGACAGATCACAGCATCTGAGCAAGGATGAGTCAGCTAGCAGACGCGCTGCATTAGGATGGAGACGGTAAATCAGCTCTGCACAAGGCAAGTCTCCCCCGAAACGCAGTCACGTCCTCAGCAGGCTCTCGCGTTCACGCTGCAGGCCAGAGTTGTACCCCAGTCAAAGGGCATTGTGTCAAGCATGTAGGTTTTGCAAGAAAATCACTTTTGGGGCTTAAGGACAGCCTGTAATGACCACACGGACGATGTCACGTTACCATACAATTGGTCAGTCAGAATTCGATTGCACGTACAATAGGTCAGTAATAATTGAGGGTTTCTCCAGCAGTAGCACATTGTGGGCCTGTGGTGGCGTGGAGCTCCATGAACCCGGGGAAACCTCCCCACAACACACTCGCGTCTCCTCACAACTATTACTTGGTCCCTTGTGCCATTACAGTTAGCATCATATTTGCATAAGGGAGGAGAATGACAAAAACACATGGGATTAGTTTGGTTCAAAAAGGTCTTAGGTATCATGGTCTTAAAGTAACTGAAAGTTACTTAAAATATTTGTTTTTTTCTTAACAAAGCAAAACAAACAGTTGAAAATTGCTCCTTTTAGGGCTGTGGAATGAGGGCTGTGCTTTTGTGGATTCCTGTCTAGTGCTTCAAATGTGATTGGGTAGTTGAACTGGAATAATCAGGCGCTAGCTGTCATGTGTGACTGGGTTAACTGATTAGAATTCCATAGGCTTCCTATGATTCAGAGAGTTGGGTTTCAACATTCCTCTGTAAAAATAGCCACATTTTCTGATGAAATATTCGTGACTCCTCACAAGGATAGTGGAATGGTACAGATGTAAAGAAATAATGGTGTTGATAATTTAAGTTTGATCATTTTTAGCTTTTAGCTTCTTGATTTTGTTTGATATATATGTTAGTGTGACCCTGCTGTGTATCATACAGCACTGGAAGTCAATTGTTTTAAAGTTTTGACTGAAGTGGTGACTTCACTACAAAGCCTTCCTCTGTCATGCAGAGAGAGTGAGTATGAGCTCTGGTCTGACTAAACCTTCACATTCGCTTAGTGAAATCCTAGTATTGTTCGAATAATTCCAGGATAGTAATGCTCACTATAGCGTAGGGAGATCTAGGGTTTGGGTTTGAGCCTGGCTTTGGGTCTTAGGAATGTACGTGATAAATATACGTTGCTTGTTCTTGTTCATAATATTTGACCTAGTGTCAGTGTGAATGATAATGTTGTGGCATAACCACCCGTGTGTTTGTCATAAATACATGAGCCTGAACTCGACTTAGGACTCCAGCTGCTGGGGCCAGTGCTGCTCTCGCTCTCTCTCTCTCTCTCCTCTCTCTCTCTGCTCTCTCTCTCTTCTCTCTCTCCTCTCTTTCTCTTCTCTCTCTCTGCTCTCTCTCTCTGCTCTCTCTCTGCTCTCTCTCTGCTCTCTCTCTGCTGGGGCCAGTGCTGCTCTCTCTCTCTCTCTGCTCTCTCTCTTTCTGCTCTCTCTCTTCTCTCTCTCCTCTCTTTCTCTTCTCTCTCTCTGCTCTCTCTCTCTGCTCTCTCTCTGCTCTCTCTGCTGGGGCAAGTGCTGCTCTCTCTCTCTCTCTCTGCTCTATCTCGCTCACTCTCTCTCTCTCTCTCTCTCTCTCTCTCTCTGCTGGGGCCAGTGCTGCTCTCTCTCTCTCTCTCTCTCTCTGCTCTCTCTCTCTGCTTTCTCTGCTCTCTCTCTTTCTGCTCTCTCTCTCCCTCTCTCAATTAAATTCAATTAAATTCAATGGTGCCTTATTGCCATGACAAATATGTACATTTGTATTGCCAAAGCATAGGATACATACAATGGTAAAATATAATAAAATAACATAGTAAAGTAGAATAATAATGAAGTAAAATAATGACTATATTGTTATTACAATTACGTCTGCTCTCTCTCTGCTGGGGCAAGTGCTGCTCTCTCTCTCTGCTCTCTCTCTCTCGCTCACTCTCTCTTTCTGCTGGGGCAAGTGCTGCTCTCTCTCTCTCTCTCCTCTCTCTGCTGGGGCCAGTCCTGCTCTCTTTCTTGGTATACAGTGTAAATGAGCCCACAGCCTGTGCTTCAGAGTCTTTTCTTAGACCGTAAAGGTTATGAAGTTTTATGAAGGAGTTGTTTGTTCATTGGAGAATAAAATGATACTATTTAGCAAGTCCTTTTAGAAAATTCTGTGCTAAGCAACACATTGTGAATATTGCATTTGCCTATTAGCAACATGTATCATTTCTGGAATATCATGAGTTCCTGGGTATCGGTGTATCGTTTTTGAATATGTGACATGAGAGGCTGTGTAAAGAAGATATTATAGATAAAACTATTATATAAAAACAAGTGTTCCTTTGTTGTGTTGTTGTCAGGGGTTGTGAGAGTCAAGTGTTAAAGCTGCAGACAGTCAACGCCCTTAACCTAGAGCCAAACCATCTGGCAGCTCAAAGTGAACCCAGTTGTGGAAAGAACTGTTACTCAAGTACATCTTACTCAGCTTGGCAGAAGCCCTCTCCTTTTTTGGGAGTTTTTGAGCTAAATGTTCTTCACACTCTTTCCCCCGGTGTTCTTTCCACATGTTTTCAGGGACCTGTAGTTTCTAAAGCTGGGAAATTTAGCCAGGACAAAGGCTCCTTCTTGTTTCAGTCCTGTGAAGTTAGCTTTTTCCTTTTGTCCTGCCGAGGTGCTCCTCCCATCTGAGGGGGAATCACCTGGCGTGGCGTGAAAGACTCAAAAAGCAAACATGCTTTCCAAGACTCCTGCACCCTCAGAGTCTGGACTCTGGCTGACTCTGGAGTCTGGAGTCATGGTCTAAAGCAGGCGTACGCTCTCAGGGAGCCTCCATTGGCTGCTCGCGCAGTTAAGCGAGAGTATTGTCTGCGAGCACGCGCCCTAATCACTCCAGCACTCATGCGGCCTTGGCAGAGCGTCGGGGCCCTCGGCCACGCAGCAGCCCAGCAGAAGCGTGTGCTAATAGGCGGACTGACAGAGCCCTCCGGAGACAGGGAAGTGAGCGAGAGGCTGCGTTCTGGCACACACACACACACACGCACACACACATCCTCATGCGAACTGCCTTTTTAAGTGAGCACATGCCTAATGGCTTTACGTAGTGCATGCCTATGTGAGACCGCAAGCTTTCTAAAGCTCTTCACACACTGCGCTGAATCCACAGCTGTCCCACACAGCGTCTTACATGAACTCACACAACACACACCAGAACATTTAGAACTCAACACTAGTGAACTGCTGACATTTAGACAGTGAGGTTGTGGCTTGCTGGGCCAATGGAGCGGCTTCACCCAACGACCAGTGCAAGGGCGGTGCTGTCTGTCTGCGGTGTAACACGTACGCGCACACACACATTGACTCCCAGAATCCTGCTTGTCATCAATGTTGATCGATGGCACTCAAAATATGTCCGCTCCATTGACCCAGACCAAAGAATCCTCCCGTTGTGGGAGGCCGTGTGAGAGGCTCCTGCAGCAGGCGGTTGTTTAGTTGGTTAGGAGGATTGCCGAAGGAATGGCGAACATTTTCCTAACAAACTACGATGACATGGTGCTACAGACCATAAAACAAGCTGCAGGATCTTCTACCCGCCATAGCGACGTGTTCACAAAGCAGATGCACGAGCAAGAAGAGCTTGTGGTGATGACTACGACCACAGCATTAGCTTCTGGAGGCAGGGTGCACAACCGGGTTTCCACACATCACAGGACCTCGCGGGAAGTCAGTCAAAAGATGAATTCAGATGTCCTGCTCAAAGCTTCATGTTCCCTCACCACATATACGCTTACATTTTTCAGCCTGGATGACATGGAATGTATGTAGCTATCTATTTTTTTTTTATAAAATAGCAGGTGTTGGTGTCCATTGCCGAGAGCAAGAGCTGTGCTCTTAAGGCTCTGTGCTCTTAAGGCGCTTCCTCTTAAAGAGCTAAGTGGTCTGTAATGTGGGGTTTTCTGCCTGAGCACTGACACCATGTCATGCTGGACCTCCAGAAATATGACAAAGCCTAAATGAGACACATTCAGCTGGGCAGGCTGCAGGTTCCAGATCTGTTATGCCGATCTATATTCCACATCTTCAATGGCACCTCCTTTTGCAGTGTTTACAAAACAACTGAACCGCGTTAAAGTTATAATGTGAGGTCGCGATGTCAGGGAAAGACATCTGGCGTGGATAAATGTGGCTTTGAGAAATGTCAACCATAAGAGCACAATTAATGGCTGTGGTTTCAGAGAGCATTTGCACACTTACTTTGAATTCTGAATATGTGCATGCTTTCTTCACTGGGGCTTCCATCTTAACACATATCCACTGTGTGCAAGAATACAGTAGCAGGTTTCTCTGATAACCTTGTTTTAAAAAGAAGCAGCATGCTCTTGGACTTTGGAGTTTGTACCCAGACAGTTGGGTAGGCCAGTAGAATCTGTGGTTCTTTGCTTACCAGCAGGTTTCTGAGCGATGACTTCCCCAGCACGGATTTATGTCTATGCCCAGCGTCCAGGTTTGGAGCTTCTCCTGCTAACCAATCTAATCCATGTTTGATGGGGGCAAAGGCTGGTGTGATCAGTTCTGCTGCAGCTGAAGGAATGTCTGTGTGGGCCAGACTGTAGGTGGAGGACCTGCACACCCGTTAAACAATGTACTGTCTGCTGCCTTCTTTCACTCCACATGCCATGAGGTTTGAATGGCAGTCAGCTTCAAACCCACAGCAAGGGTAGATTCGTGAACTGTGGGGTTTTTTTCGCTGAAAAGGTTTTAGGTTAGTTTCGAGTAAATTTATTTGAATTTCATAAGTTCTTGATAACTCTTGTGCCAGTCAGAACTATTCTTTAGTGGTTTCATTATCCCTAAGACTTCTAATCCATTATCATACTGAGAAATCTGGAAAAAAATGTTCTTTGATGAGTAGGGTGGCCACTTTAATGACCTCTGAAAGAGGAACGTCACACCTACAACAATAGCACATGCAGGAGAGAGAGTCATACCACACTGAAAATTAAAACCTTTACTCATCTAGCTAGCTGTCCAATTTGATTTAGAAATCTGTAATATAAATGTATGTTTTACTCACCTACTTGCAGTATCGTGTACAGAAGAAATTCATCTTTCCTACTCTTCCAATAGAAGTGCTGACTACTGCAAACTGAAGTCATTTTTCTTTTCGGTATTTTCACACTCCTGCAAGCATCCTCGCTGACCAGCTTTTAGAGCGCAGAGCGTCCGCTATTAGCTGCTAGGGGGGGAACGAGGTGATTCATTAAACCGCTGAAATACGAAGTGTTTGCTTTGGCATGTACGTGGCCCAGTGGCACAAAAAATAATATTGATCAATGGAAAGCGAGTACCAGTGTTCTCCAGAAGGACGACACATAGACGAACAGTCCCAGATGAACACGGAGCTGATCAACCGGACTTTCCTCTGGCCACCCCACTCAAGAGCGTGCTTTGTTAATACCAAATATTCTGATGTCATAATCTCATGGTTACACATAGGACAACCAATCAGCTGTCATTATCTCACTGTCCGTCCTGTTCTCGTGATTGTCAGGCTAGGCTAAGACGAAGCATGTGGTGATGTAGCATGGCGAATAAGCAGACTGAGGGTGAAGCAAGCTGCCAATCGGATTTCTCTAAACGAATGCTAATGGATCTGACTGAATGCCTGTCCTTTCCGTCTTGTCCCCCGCTAATGGGGGCACACCTCAAAGCCTGCCATTAAGCAACCGTGAAATTAGCAATCACAAATGAGAGGTGGAAGGATGTTCCACTAGTAGACTCCTGAATGCACTGGCATGCACTGGAAAGTGCAGTTGAAATTGTAATAAGATTAAAAAGAGTTTAGCAGATTGGTTCCTTGTTTTGTTTGCGAGTAACTGATGTTTAAGTAACATGTATTAACCTCTTTATGAGAAAAAGTTTTTTTTTTCCAATCTCTTCCAGAAATGGACTGAATGTCAAGCTAGCTATGATGCGATGGACACCAGTAGCTTTTACTAATATTCATTGTTGTCATGAATTTGAGTTAATGAGTTTTTTTGTATTTCCTATTCTTTATATTTTGTTCAAAATCCCTTTACATACAGATTTTTTTTTACAAAAAAGATGGTTGCTCGGTTGGCAGCAGCTTGGTCTTATAACATCTCTTTCAGAAGTAGCACTGTCTGCGGATGCACTAGGGGTGTGTGGGACCAACAGATCCTGCTCCTTCTCTTCTTGAAGGACACTGTCTCTGCACCACACTGTACTAAGAGGAGGGAGAGCAATCACCCCAGTAACGCAGCCAATAAATGACAGCATGTCACACAACACAGTCCTAACAGGAGGTCAGCTGACATTTTAAGGTCAAATATCTAATCAACGTTGGGGCACACCAAACATTCCAGGAAACGTGGTCATAAAGCAGCAGAGAAAAATACCTTGAAGCTTTTTACTTGAAAGCTTAAAACCACCAGCTAAAGTCACATGACCATCAACCCGAAAAATAAAAGGTCAAACATACGATTGCATTTACCTCAACATCTGATTTGTGCTGCAAATAAAATGTATTTACTTCACCATAATACACGGTGTGTGTGTGTGAATGTGGATTATCCATGAGTTTCTCCATGTCTTGTGACTTGTGAGGTATTTTACACTGTCACTGGAAGTCAGAGCCATGCATGAGAATAGTGAGCAGTATTACTAAGAGCTGGAGGAGCTTGAAAGAGAGCAGAGAGGATCAGGAGGAGTGAGGACTCCTGTGGGAGGTGAAACTGGCCCCGCAGTAGTGGTGTGAAAAATGGCCTCTTCCCTACTGCCCTCCTTCAAGTCATCCTTTATGCCGTGGATCAGGACAAGACCACCCATTACTCAGGGCAACAGAACCCCTATCTCTCAGGGCAATATCACCCCTATCACACAGAGCAACAGAACCTTTGTCACTCGTCTCAGCGCCACCACCACAGATTCAGCTCTACCTTTGCTTTCTTCCTGTCTGCTATTGCCTTCCTGCCCCCGTATCCTCCAGTTACCCTGTTTCCATGGTCCTCCACTCCCTGCCCCTATATATCCCAGTGAAACATGCCGTCAGACACAGATCCATCACAGACAGACAGGAACATTTAATATGTTGAGGCTGCGGATCGCAAGGAGCCCCTCCCCCTTCGAGAAGGACCATTCCCCTTTCCGGAATCTAAATAAACCTTTTTTTGTTTATTGATGCACCTTTTATGTGCGTGCGTGTGGCAGGCAACTGCCGACTATGCCTACGTCACCTCCCTAATCACTGGAACACCTCTGTTCCTGTCACCGCTCTAATCTCCTCCCCCCACCAGAGCACTGACGTCTGTGCCTCGGAACGGATGGTTGCCCTGTTTAACGAATGGAGATATAATAGGCTGAGGAAATTCTCAGAGCACATGTGAGGAATTTTTGAGAGCCCCTGTGAATATTCTTCCCTCAGCGTTAGCAGCTCGTCCACGTGTGGCTCATCTATATGTGGCTCGTCCACGTGAGGTGTTCTGTCACAAGCAGCGTGGCCATGATTGGGGGAATTTTTGATAAGGCACATTGTGACTAATTCGGCTGTGTCAGGGCGAGCAAATATCATTTGCCACCTGATCAGCAGGACGCCGGGAATGAATCCTTCAGCCGAGCGGCTGAAGGGACTCGACGGTGGCTGAGACATTTAATGCAAACGCACCTGAGCAGCCAGAGTGCAATGCTTATTACACTAATAAGGTGCTTCAGGTGCTTTAGCACAGTTTGTGAAAAAGTTTTATTTTCAAAAGAGCATAAGAAAACCAACTCAAAAAACAGCTCCTCACTCCCAAACCCCCAAAAACAGTCCATTGTGGTCTCCAAAATCTTTCGCATAATTCAGCCAGATGAGTAGAATATTGCAACTACAAACACTGGGTGAGTCCAGTCACTATCAATATATCAGCTTCCACAGTGAGGAACCAGGTCTACACCCATTTCTATATAAAACCCTAGGGAAAAAATGTACTGTAATAAAGATTTTATGAATGGGCACCCAGATACCCCCATGATTACCCCCACAATCATAAATCATAAATGCATTTGGATTTGAACTCATGTAAATGATCATTTTAACCTTAAAGAAGTATTTTTCTTACCTGAGGATTCAGCTCCACGCCACTCGCTGAGGTTCAGGCAGGTTTGAAGTGGTCTGAGGAGCAGGTGTGGATGAGCAGTGCTCCATATGTGCTGTCATCTCTGTGGCGTTTACTTGAGTGTTTAAAGATTTACAGCAATGTCCAACAATTATTTTAAGCAAGTGAGAAAAACTAAGATGATGGGAACATATTGTGCAACAGTATGACAACTAATAACACAGAAAAGAGTCTGAGAGAGATACAAGAGAAGACTCATGATGAAATTGAACTGGAATATTTGTCATTATCTATACACTTACATTTACTTCAGCCCAGCCATGGGAGAACCTGGCTGAATAATGTTGAATTAAAATCCCCTAAAGATGGCACATTGAGTCCAACAGAGGTGCATGGTTCCTGGGTATTATTGTTAGTGCAGCTCTTTTTTGTAATATGGTGCTAATGTAATAGCAATCTACGGGAGAGGAGAGAGAGAGAGAATGAGCTAGTGAGATAGAGAGAGGGGGTGTTTAGTGGGGAGGGAGTGAAAGAGAGCAAGAGGGCAAATAGATATGGTGAGAGATTCAAATGAGTGGCTGTTAAAAGTGAGCAGAGGATCTCTCGGGGATCAGCAACCCGGGCGCATATTTAAACCATTAACGTGTGTGGGAGCAGAGTGGGTGCTGGATCCCGCAGGGTGCCAGGCAACGGAGACCGTCCCGCACATGCGCTAGCGCAGGCCTGCCCCCCACCTGCCTCAGCCTGATCACATATGCAAATGTAGGCAATTCAAGGTGCAAATTAGCAATGCACAGTCAAGCTGAGCTTTTAGGCACCTTTTTACCTCCATGGCAACTTCTCCATTACAAGCGTACTGCAGCAAATCCGGAACAGCTCGTAATCAAGTAGATCTAAATATTATAAATATTATATTTAATGTCTAAATATGATAAATTAATAATTAAAAAAGAAGAATTAAAAGGAAGATTTATATTTTGAGTATATGATCCCCGCCATGTGTCCCTACATACATTTTCCATAGTAACTGACGCCTCCTGCCCCTCCCCTTACCCATAAAGCACTACTGTAGAACAAAGCGCACCCCCCCCTCCCCTGCCGCTAAATGAACAGCTCTATCAGGCCCAGGCTTTGAGCAGCTCACTACTTCTCCTTCAACTGGGTGTTTATTTTCAGTAGCGTGTTCTTACAGCCCGCAAGAGCAGAGCGGCGGGACCCTAATGTGCCTCTAATGAGAGGCACTGAGAGCACTGGGTGGGGCAGGGAACTGCAGCTTGCTGGAAACTTGCTGCTGTGGGTGGAGTTTGCTTGCGGAGCACGGGCCTGCTGACTGAAGGCTTCTGGGAAATCCCAGGGAGCAGAAGGAGCTGCTGGAAAAGCCTTTATGAGCCCCTGAAAAATGGGGCCAATGGAGCAAACGGAGGGTGGAGGCAGACGGGGGGTCAGTCTGTGTTCTTTCAGCTGCAAAGAATTAGAGACCGGTGTCCCGCTCGGATCACACGTGCGCTCAGAGGTGACTGGGGCGCCAGCAGAAGTCACGCAGGCGCACGCGGGCGCACGTGTTGAGCATACGACTGCCCGCTCGCATGGTTTCTGAAGACCAAGGCATGTTTATTTGTGAAGAACCACAGGCCTGCTTTTGCTACACCAAGAAGGCAGGGGCAGGTAGACCAAGAGAACAGCCACAGGACGGCTGGCTCAGTCTGCTCGGACGTGCTGCCGCTGATTTCTGGGAGCTCCGTTACTGGCTGAGGTCTTTCACACACTGCTGGAAACACAATGGCTGATAATCATCAGAGAATCCAGTGGAACTAATGGTTGAGCACAAGGATCCTATTGTCCACCATTAAACTTCAGTAAATGTTTATAGAATGATTATGTAAAGCAGCTGTCCTCAGAGAAGTGGCATTTAGAGCATTTACCACAGCTGGCATGTCATGTCAGCTGCAGAAGAAAAGGAAAAGTAACAGGACATCTGCCAGCAAGCCTGAGGGACAAAATGGCAGAATGATTCTAGATGTTTTGAACTTTGAGCGGAGTTGATTGTAGGATTCCTCACCTGACTGAACACATGCAGATTAATCCATTTCCTGCCAGCAACCCCCCCCCGCCTCTCCTGGATCTTCGTCCCTGAATCCTGTCAGTGTCCGGAATGAGATAGCAGGGCAGTTGTTTATTGGGAGCAGGGGTCAGCAGGGTCGCAGTCCAAGCAGGGAATCAGGGCAGAGTAAATACGGACTGGCTCCCTGCTCTCCCCAGTCTCACACACACATACACACACACACCGGTAGCTCAAACATCTGCTCTCTTTCACAGAGATATTCCCAGAGATGTAGTGTACTAGCGTGTGGCATTTCTGTACGTTAGTCTCAGTCTTATCCAGGATAAACATGTACTCGTTACACCAAAGCTGCTGGGTAATAATTAAGGTGAAGTCAGTGGAAACAGGCCTGTGTACCTGGGAGGCTGGGACACTTAGCTCTCACAGAGCGGCCCTTTGTGCTGGCCGGGTACGAGGCGGACCCGCCCACCCTCTCCCACAGTAGTACCCTTCAGATCAATGTTTGCCTTACAGTGCCAGTAGGTGAGTGGAGTCACACCGCCAGCACCTCTGTGTCAAATGTTCCGCGCCTCTCAGAGCGGTGTGAGCAGTGTGAAGTGAGCTAGCAGGGGCCTGCGGTTTAAACGCGGAAAGAGCTAAGCTTGGGCAAAAAGGAAGGGCCGGCATGAAAGGCGGGAAACGCAACCGTAATGCTCCTGGCTGCGCAGCCTGTCACATCAAGCCCTGGATCCCCTTGTCCTCTTGCAAAGCAAGCAGGGAAGTGTGCCAAGAGCCGGAAGGGCCGCGGCGAATGGGAGACATCCAAGCTCGACGGAGGCGCGGGAGATTGGGGTTTGGCTTCCACAGCAGAGGAGACAGGGGAGAGGGAGGTGGAGGCAGAGCTGCAGAGGTTTTAGGTGATTTTCTCTCCAGATGGACCCTCCCCTCACCTCTCACCCTTCGGCCCCTCCCCCACTTCCTGTGTCAGTGTTTTAGTTTAGTGTAATGGTGTAATGGTGGAAAAGACACTCCCCACCACACGTACTACTGTGTTGCACAAATACGTTCATGTCAAAACATGGCCCATGCTTTGAATTACATTGTATGGTATGTAGTATCTGGAAACTACAGTATCTGGTTACTATGTAACTACTAGTAGTGGTAACAAGTACATATATGATAAACTATTCAATATTCTTTTTGTTTTTGTTTGGGAATGTTTGCCCCTGATTTGTGTGTCTGTGTGTATGTGCACATGTGCGTGTTAGCGCCCTTGTCCTGAGCAGGACGGTGCTCGTCTGCAGGATGGTTCATACTGAGGCTCACATATATATTTCATTCCTCCACGCTGCATCCACCAGTCCTCGAACTCCTCAGAGGATTTTCCTGAATAGGAGCTTTAAGGGACGTGGAGCTGGTTTGCAGTTTGATTTGATGGCGGCTGGCCCGAGCCCTGAGTACTATCCTGACTGACTGTAAACTGAGCCCCAAAGACTAGAGGCCAACGACAACTCGGGGCTCTATAAAACTCCAGAGCGAAGCTGCTCTGAGCTTGACTGTGTGCTCTCCCGGGAGAAAATGCGCACTCAAGCAACCAGCTGCCTTCCATAACCTCGACACTCCTGCCTCAGTCTCTGTACACTTAATGCCTCAGTTGCTGTACACTGTTAAACCTAATGGTCCCTATTGAGGAGTTGCTCGGTAGTGAAGCATACAAATGGTTTACGTGTGAGGTTGATTGAGCGGACACCCTCCCCACCTTCTCCACCGACCAATCATCTGTTTTGCGTCTAACATTTGGTAAGGTGTGATCACTGGCTTGGCTTCTGACGTTGACTCATTTTAGTCTCTATTCTAAGATTTCCTTTCCAGTATCTGTAGAAATGCACCAATAGTTTTGTTTGTTTTTGTAAACTTTAGAAACATCTTCTCATAGCAATAACAATAATCACTTACTTACAATATACTTATTCACATAAATGTTGTCATGTCCAAACATGGACTGGCCCAGTTAAGCGATAGCATCTAATGTTTCATATAATTATAACTAGCGCACACGCATTCTATTTTTCCTTCTCTCTTCACTTGTCCCTCTTTCTCTCTCAAACCCTTGTTTTAAAATCTCTCTCTCTCTGCCATGGCATTGCAAAACAACCAGTGGAACAAATCACCAACATAATCACTATTTAAAGACAGTGGTCCATCCTTTTGCCACTGTTACACAAGGAAGGGCTCTACTCAGCAAACCTAGCTGTCAGTGGCTGTTACCATGGACTCTCACAGAAACATGTTTTTCTTCTCCATTTTCTGTGGCAAAAATATCATAATCCCTCGTGTCTTACGCACAGAACAGAAAATAGTAACATATGCATCATATTATAAATGTATATGGACATTTCTCATCTTCATTAGCAAATAATGCTACAGTTACCAGACAGACTGGAGGTGTAGGTTAGTTTAAATTCAGCTGCAATCATCTGATATATGGCTCATTCGAAGAGACTAAGGGGAGAGTTGTGATTTTGGGGAGAGATATGTGCTCGCAAATCAAATGTAGCAAATCTACATTCAACTCAAATACTGTATTCTCTAAGCAGTTGAGAGCTCTCAGGCACTGTGTAAGGAGTGCCTGAACTCTAAGCTGTTAGTCGATTGCTTCTGCCTGTTAGAAAAGCCCATACCTCTGAACCAATCCTAACTCTTCTGAACCAATCTAAACTCTTCTGAACCAATCCTAACTCTTCTGAGCTAATCATAACTCTTCTGAACCAATCATAACTCTTCTTGGATTGTGACTCCCACATGCCAAATCACAAGCACAGAAACAGCCTCCAGCACATGGCTGCTCTGTAGTTGTGGTTGTTCCCCCTTTTCCCCTTTCCGGCCATGAGTTAGGTCAGCAGAGCACATTTGGATTGGGCAGGCCTGACAAGTGGAGACAGACAAACCCTCTTCCTTATGAGCAACATAAATACAAACTCCATCATTCTTCTGACCACAGCCATCTGGCCTGTCCAGAGCCAGACACGCACACACACATGCACACACACACAATTATTGAGTGCTTCCATGGTTGTATTAAGCAGGATGATAGTATTCCATGGAGTATCATCTGATCCCTGAGAAAGGCACGTGGACTCAGAATGGAATTTCCCATCTACTTCAGACCATTCTGTCACCCAAGATAAACACCCCCGAAGAAAACACGAAATTGTTCTGTTAAAAACTTTAGATCAAACTTTTCCTAATAGACAAGATACAAGATGCACTCAAGTTGTGAATTTCCAGCTAAATTCATATACAACTTTTTTTTTTCCTCGAGATATACAAGCCTTGTGAATACCTACCAGACAAACCTGGACTGACTTAAAGCAAAAGGCAGGCTGTGTTTGTCAGCCTGTTCGGGTTTGTCCTCGACACAAGGCAACTCAAGACTCCATTTCCCTCTGCGTAATTCTGCCACACCAGCCTCCGGCGTCCCGCCCCCGAGAAAAGCTGTACCTGCTGTGAAGACCCAACGAATGATGAAGAGTAGAGAAACGTGCACAATGCATTGTGAACTTCAATAAAGGACTGGGGTCCTTGAACACATGTGTCTGATTTAAAAATCTTCTCCAATCTCTTAATGTGTTCCAGGTCCGTACATGCTTGCTGTACAGTCTCTGTGTTTCTCACACTCAGGGCAGACTCAGTTCACCCAGACTGCTGCCTGTGAGAAGCACTGGAAAGGCAGGCAGAGTTATTAGAGTTACTGTATTTGGCACCAGTCACTCCCATAGTTTAACTTTTGTACGTTCCAGTTTGGCCCGACTGCAACAAAAACCCAGCCATGACGATTGAAAAGTTGCCTGTAATTCTTGCAGTTAACTAGCCCGCCTACCCCCACCCCGCTCCCTTTGTCTTTTGCCTTCTTTTCTCTCTCTCTGAAATCTCTCTCTCTCTCTCTTTCTCTGTCTGAGAGGCAGCTCCAAGTGCTAGGCAGACCTCTCTGTGGCCACAGACATGGCCCTGATTATGCCAACACACTCAGAACCTCATACCAGAGAGATAGGTGTGCCTTGCAGGAATACCATTTCGAACCAATCATGTCACGGTGAATCAAAAATATATAACTTTTTATATCAACTATATAGGAAGTGTATCCAAAATGTCAACTCTGTCTGACCATCATGATCAATAAAATATCAGGGAAATGGCGTGGGTGAGGTGTTAGATCCTTGGACTTACTGTTTGATGACAGTTTTCTCTTCTTACTTAACTTTTTCACTTTAAATGCTAATTCACTCAGTTTCATGTCCAGAATCGTATCAGAAGACTTTGCTCTTGTTTAAGCTATGGTGCTTCCTCTTGCCTGTTTCCGCTGCCATTGTGCACTATACATTTACTCTGTGCTTTAGCATGGTCAGGGACAGAAGGGGAGTAGTTCTGTAAGAGCCCCTGGTGTTAAATAGTGACCCAAATCCTTTCAAAGGAACGATGAGCATTCGGTTTAATTCCACTTTTTATATATTCATTTGCCTACGTTTGAAATAATTTATAGCGTGTTGTAAATGTCATTTTATGTGATACTCCAAGAGACAGACACAATCCTTGTTCTACTTGTGGGTGATGTGGGGGAGATGTGGGGGTGATGTGTAGGTGATGTGGGGGAGATGTGGGGGTGATGTGTGGGTGATGTGTGGGAGATGTGGGGGTGATGTGTGGGAGATGTGGGGGTGATCTGTGGGAGATGTGGGGGTGATGTGTGGGTGATGTGGGGGAGATGTGGGGGTGATGTGTGGGAGATGTGGGGGAGATGTGTGGGAGATGTGGAGGTGATGTGTGGGTGATGTGGGGGAGATGTGGGGGTGATGTGTGGGAGATGTGGGGGTGATCTGTGGGAGATGTGCGGGAGATGTGTGGGTGATGTGTGGTAAAATGAAAATTGAAGACATTTTGAGGGTACACTCGTAAACATCACTCCCAAAGAGACCAGTCTAACAGCACACTCTAAATCACATCATACTCTAAAGCACAGCACACTGTAAAGCACAGCAACTCTATAGGGCCTCCCATGAGAATGATGTGCATAGGTGAAAATAGGCAAACTCATAATACAGGGGCTTATAGGGTGGGATGCAAAAGGGGCGTCTCATCCATGCTTAAAGGGGCTGCGGGAAAGGTAATGAATGACACGTTAGCATGTAGCAATAAATGTTCTCAGGGATCGATCTAAAAATCCCACATATGGGCGCAATGCTGAAATCTAGCCTTGACTGGGGATGGTTTCAATATTTAAGGTGCGTACATGAGAGGAGGATGAAAACCAGGAACTTGAGTTCATATTGATCACAAGAGGCTTAGGAGGCAAGAGATGAAAGTTGGCTTCCTGTCAAATTACACAGACGCCAGTGTTACGCGTGTGCATTATATAAAGAGAAAGGCCAGTGTGCTTTTACAGTGCTTGTAAATCATGTTGGTGTTTCGTCTTGTCTTTGTGGAATAAAGCAGACCAAAGCAGAACCCTCTCTGTCTGGCTGTGTGGTTCTGCAAGGTGTACACCTGCATTATTTCTGGGTTCAAAATGGCCTGGTACAACACAATCCTAAAAATCATCCAGCATCTTTGAGTTATTATGTAAACAGATCTTTGATGTATTCCCCAACCGTTTTAGCATAAAAATTCTTATTTTCCTGATGGTCTTGTTGTTAGCGATCACACCAGCTTAGCTGTGTTCTAATCTAAGCTTAACTCCTCTTGCATATTTATGCTCGTGCATGCAGACGCACAGCTCTGAAGAGAAGCAAGAATTCTCACACCCAAATGAACACAGAGCAGGAGAAGTGTTGCAGCTATAAGCTTGCCAGCATTTTGCCATTTATCAAGTCATACCATAAAATGGAAGTAATGGCACAACCGTTAGAGAATATTGCATCGTCAAGGAAGCCCATACATTAGAGATCCTTAAAAGCAATTGTGTTGTCTCTTTCATTGCTCTATTACTGCCTGTGGGAGGTCATTTTTAATGTGTCTTACTTTAGAAATAGACATTTTACAATTTTATGAAACGTGGAAAATGTGCTTTTTGAGAAAAAAACATAATTTTCTCTTTATGTGCTGTCTACTTTAGTTATTTTATTTTTCCCAGTGTGTATTGTGCACAGATTGTAGAGTTCATCAGATGACAGCTAGAGAATTAAAAAAGCTTTTGTGGTTTGCTGTTAACATTTAAGGTAGTGCTGAAGGTAAAACTCAGCCCTGATGTCTGCATTAGTAGAGATGGAGATGAATTCAAACCCAATTTACACAGCATCTGACATTAGCAATCTCTGTATCCGAAATTAGCAATCTCTATATCTGACATTAGCGATCTCTGTATCTGAAAAGAACAATCTCTGTATCTGTCATTAACAATCTCTGTATCTGAAATTAGCAATCTCTGTATCTGAAATTAGCAATCTCTGTATCAGATATTTGCAATCTCTGTATCTGAAATTAGCTATCTCTGTATCTGTCATTATCAATCTCTGTATCTGAAATGGTCCATATATTTTGCTTTGACTGGAGACTGTAAATGTGTGTTGTAGATGCAGTGAGGCTAGTAATACACATCTTTCCTGTTTCTTTTAATCAGAGACAATCTCGCTTTGATCATGCTCATACATTATTTGGACTAATTAAGACCTTGAAATATGAAATCAAAGAATGCAAAGCATATTAAACATGTCTGATAAAAATGTCTGTTAAAAAAGGCTGATACAATGTGTTTCTCAGAATATATTCAAAAACATGTCCATATTCCCATTGCTGTATGATGAAAGTACATTCTGGTACTTTCCAGAGAGCAGTGCAGCAGGGACTTCTGGTCCGTATGACTTGTGGGTGGTTGTGACATGTCTTTAGATTCTATTGCTTGGCTCGGGCCTTCGGAAACCCCTATCCTGCGAGACCTTTGTTGCCCGGTCTAGTTTAAAAGTGGGGGCAGAGGGAAGCAACCCGCTCCCTCTGTGAGAGACACTGTGGTGAGAGCAGAGAGGGGTTTTCTGGTGAGTTCCGTGTTAGGCAGGTGGTTGAATTATCATAGAGCCAGACATTACACAACGAAAGCCTGGGAAATCCTGCAGTAGTGCTGGCAGCCAAATGTTCTCATGGGGCTCTGATAGCTTAGAAAGACAGTCCTCCAAGCAGCTTCTACAACCTTTCCAATTTTCTTTTTGTTTGCAGCAGCTGTGTAAGATTGAATTAGCATGCACGTTTGTCCATTATCCACAGTGCATCTCTCTCCTCCGTTTCCTTATGCATGAGCAGCTTGTTGTTTGACAGATTCTGTAACTGAATTACATGAAAGTCAGAACTGTGACATGCAACTCACTACCCCGATTTCTCTCCCTTCAGTTTCGTACTTTGGGGACAGTTACTGTCGGATAGATGCAGTGCAGGACCTGTTGAGTTTTCATCTGTCACTCCAGTTTAAGACAAGCAGACGCAGTGGGCTTCTCCTCCTAGCTGCTGGAAACACAGACTACCTGTCTCTGGAGCTGTCCAATGGCAGGTTGCAGGTAAGGAGCACAAGTGCCTAAGATGCCATGTCATCTTGAAGGAGACAAAATATAGAAAGCAGAATATCCACACACATCACACATGCTTTTGCATTACACCTCCAACACCCATGGATTCCATGTTAAAACATTTATATAACTATAGAAATGTCGGTCTTCCAATTCAACAGCCTTGTGTAATTTCTCTCTTGACATTCATGATTAAAAGAGTGTGTCTCCAGTTTTTCAAGAGAACCAAATATTCGTGTCTCAGATGCATAGTAATTTGATTTCTCATCCATCTGAATGGCGCTTTGATAAGTCAGACGTGTGTTTTTTTTAGCTATTCTCTGTTTAATCAGGCTGTGTTTCGATTTAATTATCACATACAGATAGCATCTCATCTGGAGCGATAGAATGTTACTGACCTGAGTTCATATCTTTCATCCCCTCAAGAAAATGTTTGGTCTCACAGCATGCATAGGTCACATTTCAGAATTGACAGTATTGTGAAATATTTCATTAAAAAGGCATTATCCACTATATTTTCTTTTTCACTCAGTTCAGAAATCAATTAAAAAAACATTGTCTCGTCTATTTGTGTTGTTATTTTTAAATTGGAATCTAGACATTTTAATCTCCTAATTAATTGCATTGGCAGAGTGTAGGAGGAAAGAAAATAAGAAGCAGATATAAACTTTCCATGTTGTAAATACACTGTAAATGTCATAAACTTTGCATATTGCAAGTTCAGCATAAATGTGAAATAGTGTCTTGAGCAATGTTGTGTTAAACAAGAAATGTAGAACTTTCGAAACAATATATTCCTTATATTTGTGCTTGTTTCTGCAGGCGAAGATGGATAGGGGATCCGGCGAGGTGGTGCTGTACTCCGCTATTGGTGTGCAGCTGAATAATCTACTGGATCACCAGGTTTCTCTTGTACTAAAAGAAAACAAACTCAGTATGACCGTGGACAACCTTTTTGCAACCTTTGTGGAAGTAGACGAAGATGAGAAAGATCTCAGCATTGACAGGGGTGTATTCCTTGGAGGTGTGAGAGACCTGGATGTCGATTACCTGAGCACTGCCATTCCCTTCTTCAGAGGCTGCATGAGCAACGTTAAGCTTGAGTCCCAACAGTTCGATATTTTGTCCTCGGAGGCGCCTGTCTGCCATGATACTAAGGAAGGCTGCAGTGGTGAATTTGAGGCTGCAGACGGGGAGGCCATCAGCTTTATGAGCCCGGACTCCTTTGTGTCTTTCCCAACCTGGACCAGAGCTAGCACTGGCTCTCGCAACATGGAGATGTTGATGAAAACTACTATTGAAGATGCTCTGCTTCTGTTCCACCCAGGTCATCAGTCTGATTTCCTTGCCTTGGGAATGGCGGGCGGTTACTTAAAAGGTGTGGTAGACCTGGGAATTGGTGTGGTGGTTCTGAACAACCTGAATGTGAGGTTAGATGATGACCAGTGGCACAGAATAAAAATGCATATCGAGCCCACCACTTTTGAAATTACAGTGGATAGTGAATCTGTCTCAGTCCCTCTAAACGGCTCAGAAAAACTGGATCTTTTGGGAAATCTATACCTAGGAGGCATTCAGGGAAAAATGAAGGATGTATTCCGTGACAATTACCTGACTTATATGGAGGAAGAGATCACATCTGAATCATTCATTGGTTGTTTAGGAGAAATCAAGGTGAACCAGAAAGACAGAAGCCTACAGGATGCATTAATAACTAAAGATGTTCATGTAAAATGTGAGGGAGAGGACTATGATTATTCTAGCTATTATTACGTGGAGATGACTACAACTGCAACCCCAGTACGTATTACATATATGGATAACAAACCTGACGAAAGGCACTGCTTCCCAACTGAAGACACGCCAGACATCTATAAAAATGTCTCCAAGCTCTTGGATGTCAATCCTCTGCTTGTTCCTGAGGGTGGAGAAGCTTTTATTGATATAACCAACCTCAACCCAACATTCAATCTAAATGCTGCAGGGATCCGACAGTCTCAGATCATCTTCACCCTTAAGAGTGACCCTTGGTATGGGCTTGTGGACATGAACATCAACACTAGACGCACTGGGAAGTTCACTCTCCTGGATGTGGTGAATAAGAAAATTAAGTATCTTCATGATGGCAATGAAAAGTACGGAGATCAAATCCAGTTAGAGGTGGCTGCACATGGCTCCAATCTTCCTGAATGCTTGAAGACTCCCCAACAGTATGTTCTTCCAGTAGAAGTTCTTCCTGTCAATGATATTCCCCAGCTTAGCGGTGGAGAAATTTCAGTCACAGCACATGGGCGTACTCGCTTAAACCCCAACCTGATTAAAATAGTGGATTCGGATAATCGGTGTGATGAGCTGGTTGTTACCGTCACTTCAGACCCAAACCCTGATGGTTACCTGGAGAATGCACAGCAGCCTGGAAGAAGCCTTAATGAATTCTCCTGCAGACAGCTTAAAGATGGGCTCATTTACTACGTCCACAGAGGAGGCTCCGTGGCTGGACTCACCCTACGGGTTTCAGACGGGGATCTGATCAGTCAGTCGACCACTTTTAAACTAGCGGTTACACAGCCACAAATGACCCTGGCGACCAACACCGGCCTCCTCATCACTCAGGACACAAATTCCTCCATTGGAATTCAGAATTTGGCTGTGTTTTCCACACCCAGGACGGGAGATGTCATATTCAATATTACACAGCCTCTACGATTTGGAGAACTGCAGGTTATTGCAGAAGATGGCGAGCCACGCAGAGTTTCACTGTTTCATCAATCTGATCTTGAGCAGAATAGATTGAGGTACATTACTACAATTCCAGGTGATCTGGAGGACACACAGACTGAGTACATTCATTTTAATGCTCACCTTGGACAGCTCACTCTCCGAGACAATATTTTCATAATTAAGATCATGCCTGCACAGGTCAGAATGGCTAATATTGTTCCTCTTGAAATTACAGAAGGGCAGCCAAGGGTTATTAAGCAAATGGAGCTAGAGGCTATACTGAAAGAAAAGAATACTGACTCTGGATTGATCAGTTATATTATTTGGAAGCGTCCAACACTCGGTGCCTTGATTTTGCAAGGTAGGGATCTGTCAAATGGAGACAGCTTCACGCAACTGGATATTAATACCGGACATGTCAGTTACAGACCCACAATCCGAAGGGCTATTGATGCTGAGGACAATCTTCAGTTCAAAGTATTTGTGGAGGATCAATACTCTAGGTTGTACACTTTTCCAATAAGAATTAGAGCTGACTCCAACATCCCTTCTCTGACCAATGAGAGACTGGTAGTGCTGGAAGGTAATGAAAATACCTTGAATAAAGATTACCTCTGGACACAGACGACCAGCTCCACAGACTTTGTATACAAGATTTTACAAGACCCAAAACATGGCTTTCTCATTAGGGACTCCCCTCCCGGAGTGCCACGGTTTGAAGGTGCAGTTCGAGTGTTCAGTAATGAGGATCTACTCTTGAATAGGCTTATCTACAAACATGATGGATCAGAGAGTAGCCATGATCAGTTCACCTTCAACGTACTTGAAGAGGTCAGAGGCAGCCGTGTACAAACTGAAGGACAGGAGGTCCTCAGAGGAATATTTAACATAGCAATCCAGTCCAGAAATGACCACGTACCTCAGAGGATTATTAATAAAAGCTTTAACATAGTGAGAAATGGCCAGCGCTTGTTAACCACAGATGATATTCTGTTCGGGGACGATGACTCTGACTTTAATGACACCCAGCTGGTATACGCTCGAGAGGGAATTCTTTCAGGCAACATTGTATCATCCACAGAGCCTTCACAACCTCTCTACCGTTTCACACAGGCAGACCTGAGAGACGGGAAGGTTCTATTTGTCCACCATGGTGCTGATCGCGAACGCTTCCAGCTTCAGGTGTCCGATGGCTTACACAAGACAACAGCCCTGCTCCAGGTGCAGGCCGGTGAGCCATACCTGCGCATGGTCAACAACACAATTGTTGTCATTGACCACGGCAGTACCAAGACTCTTGACACAAGTCTTCTGGGCGCAGAATCCAACATGGACCTTAGAAGTGCTGCAGAAATTACATATAGTGTAACCTCTCCTCCTAGTGATGGCAGGATTATAGTCAGTGGTATTGAGGCCACTCATTTTACTCAAGAGGACCTGAAGAAAGGCGTGGTGTCCTATGAGCACAATGTTCAGAGCCTCAGGTCCAAAGACTCATTTACCTTCTCAGTGCATGCAAAAGACATGTCTGAGGAAGGGACATTCAGAATTAAGATCTTCAAGCAAGGTTACCTGTCTGAACCCCGGGTTACCTCTAACCAGTTGATAATTGCATATGAGGGAGAGCATTCTGTCATCGACCAGGACCTCTTGAGGGTAAGGGCTGGTTACTTTAAAACATTTAAATCTGATTTACTACAGGGGCATGCAAATTATATATTTTCTATCTTTCAATATTAAAGCATTAAAAAATATGAAACTCACAAATCGGGGGATTTGTAGGATGGGAGAGAAAATGGAAATATCACATTAGTAAATATTTTGACACAAAAGTTTGGTAGATATGTTAAGCCACCTTTTTCAAGCCATATTAATTAGTTTCACACTTGAAAGTGTGAGCATGGATGTAGAGGGTCTGCTTTTAAGCTAATAGGATGAATAATTGTGGTTAAACACGAGCAAAAGACATAAAGCCAGCACATGAAAAGATTAGAATTTACTGACCAATACAATACGAATTCTAACCAATAAAAAGGGAGCTCATTTTCATGAAATCTGATATATACAGTCATTCATATACTTTCCATTATACAGTCAAAAAAACCTAAAGCAATATGACAAAACTCTACATTTGTTCGGCACATAATGTTTTCGTATTATCAGAGCAGTACTCTACACTAAAGAAAAAATGTGCTTGACTGTTGCACATTATAACCATGAAATGTTCCAAAACCAACCCCACTGTCTCTGTTGTCAGACTCATCAAATGGTAAACTCATAAATCTATTCAAATACTTCTGTGCTTTGTGTTGCAAAACCCTGCTTTGCAGGAAGAAAACATGTTCGGTCATAATTTAGTCCCTGCTATGATTTACATCTGGTATATGGCTGACCTTCTATTCTGTGCATGCTCTATAATCACAGAGTGCTGCCTTTGCGAACACCGTCTTCCGTGCTAAGTCACTCTAGTTTCTGTTACCAAGGGCTGCTTCACCCCGAGTCACAGCTCACTTTCTATTTGCTAAGTTTGTTTTTTTATTTGATTCTTCTGGGACGTTGCTTTATTTATGAAGACAAAAAATAAATCGCATGTATGTCATCATTGACAACTTTCTCTGAAATCTATGGCCAGATGCTAGTCATAGCTATGAGTAATTCCAATATGAAATACACTGGGCTGTCAAAAACATGTATTCATACTGAAGGGTTGATGTAGCTCATGAAATTTGCATTTGACGAGGATAAGTATAAGGACAAATATGTACTGTATATATCTGTAAAGAGTACAAGTCTTGGTGTGCAGATGCTATCCAGTGGTTATTTTACATGAATGTAACTATGGGTGAGAATAGAGATAACGGTGTTTTATTTCTGGAGGTCTTTTCATTCCCCTAGGCTCACAAGCATTAAATGTCCCATCTAAACCAAAACTTAATCCTGTCCCATCTCCCCCTCAGGTGGAGCAGTCAGACATCTTGCCAACCGAGATGGTTTTCAGTATAAAGGAAACGCCGCGTCTTGGCCACGTAGTCAGAATGACCAACAACTCCGAGAACACAGAAGCGCCTGTCCTGGACTATATCCACTCCTTCACTCAGGAGGACGTGAACAGGGGTGTGATCCTGTATGTATCAGCCTCGCTGCAGGGCAGGGACACCTTCACCTTGGACGTGAGCAACGGCTTCACCACGGTGGAGGACCTGCAGGTGCAGGTGGACGTGGTCCCGCAGCTCATCCCAGTCCAGGTGGTCAACTTCACGCTGAGGGAAGGAGGATCCTTGGCACTCGATGAGGAGGTGCTCAACATCACACACCCGTTCTACAGGTCCATCGACGTTGAGTTCATCGTAGAGGAGGCGCCTCAGCACGGAGACATCAGATATCTCGACAGGGATGAAGATGGACTTGTAACCTTCACCTGGGAAGATGTGAGTGTCCTGGGTTTTTTTATCTGAGTTTAATTAAAAAGTGGAGAAGTGGAAAGGTACCTGTGCCTTCATTTCTCCGAGACAAATAAATTCTCTCCCTAGGGTTAGTTGTATCATTTAGGCACAGCCAGACATTAAATGGCATTTTCTGCATCTTAATTACAAGTCATTCACAGAATAATAGCCATTGAGCCAGACTTTGATCAGGCCACTTGTTTGTACTATAGAGCAGGGATGTTCTGTGTTTTAGTGACAGAAGGAATCAATGTGTTCTCTCTGTCTCTCTCTGTCTCTCTCTCTCTCTCTCTCTCTCTCTCTCCCTACCTTTTATTTTTCTCTTTCTTTTCCCTATTCAGTGTTATCTTAGCTTCCTTTGAATCTCTGTGAAAGCTCTGAAGCTCCGTGATGCGTAATGCAGTGGTCCAAAGGTCTGCTAGTGGAAAGAGTGAGAGTGAAATGACTGGGCCCTGGTGGAAAAGCAGCATGGGTCATGTGAGTGTAGCGGTGCTGGGCCTCGTGGAGGTGGTTAGACGCCGTTTTCAGCAGAGTGAGTCTTATCCTCAGCCGCCTCTGTTCGAGCACGGGTGGAAATTCTGACAGAGCTGCCCTGCTGCCCCGAGCCAAAATAAACTGGCCCATATATTCCTATAATAAAGCGTCTACACATGGTTCTTACTGAGCACCGCCACATTGTCAAAGGCCCCACTGTGAATGAGTGGTGGAGAGCAGGAACTGAACACAAATCAGGAAAATCTTTGATTGGTTATTCTTTCGAATCGTCTGGATGCCTCTGTCAGATTAGGAACCACAAAATGGAGAGTTGCCATGCAACAAACAGAGCTGTGGGAGCATATTTGTTCCACAGAAGCATAATTTTGTAGTGGCATTTTAAGCTGGGGTGGAACTAACAGCTTGGGTTCGTTCTTGTGTTAGGTTAGGCTTTGAAAGTTTGATTTTCTTTCTAGCTGCTGGAAGATTGGAAATTGGTTAATAGAAAACCCATGTAGAGAATAATTTCTGGACAGAGTTTGAATTTCTGGACAATGTATTCTTTTGGCAGTTGTTCAAAAGCCTCAGTTCTCCATAGCATCCTTTGTGCTTGGTCTTTACGAAGTGATTTTCTGTTGTGCAGTGCAGTGGACAGACATCGGGAGTGCTCTAAATGAGTTCCATACTGACAGAGAAAACAGCGGACTGACTCTGAAACCAAAGGATAATGGTGCCTGTAAATAAAAGAGGCATGTTTCATGTTCATTATCTGACATCACCGGGAATTACTCCACTCACTCATGTGGAACCAGTGGTTCTGTTCATACTGTTGTTCATTGTGGGTGAGCTATAGCCCAGGCACACAGGGGCAGCAGTAGTCTTAGTTACTCAGTGGAAAACAGAATAGGCACCTAGTATTACGCTGGGCAGACTGCTCGAAAGACAACATTGCTTAGAATAAAGGACCACACACAAGACCGAGTCAAAGGTAGTCAGTATGCAGAACAAACGAAACACGCTGGAATCGGTTCCTCTAGAAAAGTGCCCGTTCGACCAAAGAACAGTTACAATCGGCAAACAGGGTGAGCTGTGGCCCTCAATGAGGTGCCGCCCATCTGGAGCGCATTAAAAAAAAACACACACACACACACACACACACACACACACACAGCAGTGTGCTTGCTCTGCAGCAGCCTGGGGCTAAAACACACCAGCAGACCGGCCCTAATCGGCTGCAAAGAACGTACACGAGCATTTGCGTCTGCTTGAACGCATTGTAATCGTGTATTACTATTAAAGCAGCACACACTGTTAGGAACTAATTGGAGGTCTGTGACTGGTTAAAAAGCTGTGTCAATGGTGCGGGGTGGTGGAGAGCATTAATACACACACCATTTTGTGGTTCTCTTAATGTGAATGTGAACGCGTTTGATTGTTAGGCGCTGTTTCAGTGCATTGAACCGGTTCTGTGTGTGCGGACTTGTACGTCCTGGTTGGATATGCTGGTCATATTTGACATATTTGTAAATCAATCAAATCAAATGTGTGCATATGCATATTGGTCTGGTTTTATTACATTTGCTACATCTGTATGCAAGTCGCTTTAACACTGGACCATATTCGATGCAACACTATTCCCTATAACACTATCCAACCATATTCGCCATATATCTGTCACGCACAGGTGCAACAAGGTCTGATCTTCTACCTGCATGACAGCACAGAGACCACAGAAGACAGTCTCACCATTTCCGCCTCAGCCTTTGAGATCACCCGCCGCAGCCTCTCCGTGACGATTGGCATCACCGTGGTCCCCATTAACGACGAGCCACCGCGGCTACAGCGGAACACCGGCCTGGAGGTAGGCCGCCTTCTCCCTACTGCCTGCTCCCTACTGCCTGCTCTCTGGTTCCTACTCCCTACTCCCTGCCCCATACTCCCTACTCCCTACTCCCTGCTCCATACTCCCTGCTCCATACTACCTACTCCCTGCTCTCTGCTCCTTACTCCCTGCTCCCTGGTCCCTACTACCTGCTCCCTACTCCCTACTCCATACTCCTCCATACTACCTACTCCCTACTCCCTGCTCCATACTCCCTACTCCCTACTACCTGCTCCCTGGTCCCTACTACCTGCTCCCTGGTCCCTACTACCTGCTCCCTGGTCCCTACTCCCTGCTCCATTCTCCCTACTCCCTACTACCTGCTCCCTACTCCTCTACTCCTCTACTCCCTACTACCTACTCCCTACTCCCTGCTTCCAGAATGCTGCAGCCCAGCACGCTGTCTTCTCATGGTCCCTCATGACCAGAGGGCCTCCCTAGAATTAAAGAGTGCCTCAGAGACCTCAAGCTTTCTGGAATGGATACAGGGATGGAAAATACCAAGTTGCTCATCTCTTGCAACGGGAAATGGGTGTCCTTTTTCTTTAAGGTTGCCTGTGGTCTCATGTCGCCTTGGTAACTCATATTTTTGGAAAACCATGACTGTGGCAGGAATTCGGCTTTTGGGAGCAAGAGCAAACCATCCAATACAAGTTACTGTTACTCTCCCACAAAATGCAAAATAATGATATGTCTTTTCCCATATATATATATAAAGTGTACTCCCTCGTTTCTCCTCCCTTTCTCTCTCCAAACACACATATGGATAGCCAAACAAAAACAGAGTCATTAGGATTATAAAGTGGCCTATGATTCTCTAAATCAATCACCCTCTCTCTCTCTTTCTCTCCTCCTCTCTGTCTCTCTCAACTCAATTCAATTAAATCCAATCAGCTTTATTGGCATGACCATGTTCATTTATAGCATTGCCAAAGCAGTGTTAAAACAACACGAATGAGCCTTTGCAATTTCAAGGAAATTGAGAGGTCTAGTTTAATGCTAATTTACATGAGAAGAAAGAACTGTGATTGGCCAAAAGAAGCAAGAAGAAGGAGAAAAAGGAAAGAGGCCAGAGAGAGAGAATGAGAAGAGGATGAAATAGTCAATAGTTACATAAAAGAAATTGTTTAAAGATTACTGATCAGATTCCAATTAAAAGATCATGTCTCTCTCTCTCTCTCAATATGTCCTCTCTCTTTTCTCTCCCCCTCTCTTTCTCCTCCCTCTCTCCCTTGCTCTTGTACTGTGCTGATGTGCTGGTCTAAAGTGAGAAGCTGCAGTGTTGTCTGACCTGCAGCAGATGATCAGACATGATGAATAACATGGCGGTGACAAGGGCTCAGGGCCCCAGATCAAACTCCAGCTGGTACTCATTAGAGCATTTCCATCCAAACACATGCTTGACGTTCAGCTGCCCAGCACTCTACCCAGGAGCTCTGTCACACACTCTAGCCTCAGTGTAGACTCATTCTACACTCAACCCTACGCTCCTGTCAACCATCACGTGCACGAATACAAAAGATAAACACATCTTCAAGTTCACACACACACACATTCACACACCAGGTGGCTCAGCACTGTGGAATCCAGAAATTAAGGGACACAGTCCAATCAGAGAGCAAGCGTTACTCACTATAATGACACCTTGTTGAGTCACTCTCAAGCACAGGTCTCTTCCCCCTGGGAGCTGAAATTTAATTTGCTGCATAGCATCTGATCAATGTCATATGCATTATACATCGGTTATGAAGAAATATCAATTTCCTACACAAATTGAAAGATAATGGCGGTCCAAAATTGTACCGGCCAAGGTTTTCATGGCATAAATGTACTAATGCTGCCACCAAGTGGTCGAGAATATGCATTTCACACAGGAAATGATGTTATACAGTGCAATTCACCCCATAGGCACTAGAGGGCAGAAATTAATCCATTTAAGATGTGCATACACCTGTGATCATGGCACAATGATAGACAAACGACATCAAATTCACATTACCACAGACTAAATATGAAACAACCTAGGTGAACATTTTGTACAGGACATTGCACTTGCATGCTTTAAAAATAAGTACCAGAAACATGCATTGTGTGGAAAAACCTTCTCTAAAAGTTAATGGAATTGTAGACCTTGCTTATCTGGGCCACTGCATCGCGAAGTGGATTTCTCTGCCATCTTGTTTTCGTCCACCATCCCTCTGTGGTTCTGTCTGGAGAGCACAGGATGGAGGCAGCAGAGAGGAGCAAGGTTGAAAAAAATCGATATTGAGTCTTTCAGTGCATGCCTATGCCTTCTCCCTACTGACTCTCTCTATTTAAGAAACAGTTTCAGGAGATCTGCTCTGGTTCATTCAATTAGTTTCCCATTCAGCTCCACAGCCATTATGGGTCCATTTGAGCCCACAGAGGCCTGAGGGCCCCGGTGTTGTGTGTTTTATCTTCAGGCAACATGCCGGGCTACTGCGGCCCGCCCACAAACAATCAAGCCCTGTTAGGGATTTCGTTCCCTCCAGATCAGGTTTGTTTTGTTTTCTAATCTTATTTGTTTCTCTCTTTTTCCCCTTGCAAACCAACACCCCACCCCCACCCCCTTCACAGGTTCTTGTTGGTGAAGAATCAGAAATCACTAACATAGCATTGAGCACAGAAGATTTGGATAGCCCTCCAGAAGAACTGATATATACCATAGAGGCACAGTCCAGTGGAATCGTTGCTCTTAAAGATTCACCTGATGGCAGCATTGAAAGTTTCTCCCAAGCTCAAATCAACAACGGCGAAGTTATTTTCATACATCAAGGTAGCCCATTACAAAGGTCCTTAGACTTACCTTTTAAATACACTTTTAAACTTAAATATACATATAGTGAACTTTTGTTTCAAATGTGTTTAATTGGTTATCTTTGACTACAGCATGCTTTTAAGTTTCTAGAGTGGCTTAATTATGTTAATTATGCATGATTGCAGAATTTCCATTTTAATGACCTCTGATCATCGAGCATTATTGCCTTCTATAGAATTATGAGGTTGTATGAAGGGATTGTTCCATCACAAATGTGTTGCTGGTGCTACTGTCCTCACACTAGTACCCATGTGGTTTGCACCAACCTATGAGTACAACCTATACAACCTATACAACATATACAAGCTATACAACCTATTCAAGCCAAAAATATATATGTTTACATTGGGTTAAAGGGGTTTTTAATGGGACATGTACACAAAGTACAAATTAAGACCCTGAGGAAATACTATTAAGTGCCAGTGACAACTTTTCTATCTACGTAACCTGAAATCATCCACTTGATGTGTACTTTTAAAGACTTTTACATAATGCTTTAGTCGAATATAGAGCCAGTGAAATCCAAAGCAAGAAGGTCTTCAAAGCAGTCGTGTGAGAGTATTTTTAAGCATGTATATTTGACCAACGTTTCTCCCTTCAGGATCCGAATCTGGTGGTTTCAGCTTCACAGTGACGGACGGAGACCACACCTCTCCTCTCTATCGCTTTGCCGTCACCGCCAGACAGCTCACCATCTCTGTTGAGGCTCAGGGCGAGCTTTTGGTCTTCCCAGGTGGGTAGCCCCGTGGAACTCATTCTCCACAGCTAAACCCAATAAAGCAGAACACACCCCAGGCAGGGCCAAGCAGAGTCCACACTCATCTCGCGCTCTGCGCCCTGCAGGCCCTTCTCCGACTGGAGATAAGAAAACTGGAAGCAACCCATTCCTCCTCGATGATAAATTTGCAGTGATTTTTTTTATGTACATGGCTCACGGCAGAAAATACAACTTGGGAGGAACAGAGGTCAAAGAAAGCTTAACAACAGTGCTTTAGCCCTTAATTAAACAAGAACATCAGTTCTAATGGTACCATGGTATTCATTCATTTGTATGTGTAGAATAGTACAATAGTATATATATATATAGTATATTATATAATGTTATTTTGAATGAATCTGAACTGATCTGATCTCAGGCTCCAGACAGGTGATCAGTGGGGATGTCCTGCGAGCAGTGACCAGTGAGGATGGAGATGAAATCAGCTACTCTCTCACCAGGTCTCCACGCCTCGGTCGTCTCATTAGACACAACCAAAATGGACAATTTGAGGAAATCACAAATTTCACACAAACTGAGGTGACTTCATTTAAAACTTATTTTACTGTTTTAAATCAATATACCTTTAAATATTTTTTTCATGTTAAACCTCCTCCACCCACCAGGGAGCACTATTGCATGTTTAAGGTTCTGCAGTGATCGCTAAATCTATCAAAATCAAGCATTTTGTGGATGGTTTTAATTGTATCTTCAGACATCAGGTGCCAACAGAGCTCAAATAATTTGCTCTTTTTCTGTAGTCAATCCAGTGCCAGTCATAGAATATTGTGATTCAGTGGATGATGTCTGGGATTCCACTCTGGATTAAAATGCTTTAGCAGCTTAACAGCAGGGGTTCAGTTCAGGACAGAATGATCTCAGAGTAGAGGCTCACCCCAGAAAGCAGTTCTGCAGGCCAACACAACAAAAACTCCAACTGTGGATTCACTCTATTCTTTGGAATCCACTCACAGACGTCCTACTGTAACCACATACACAACAGATGGGACACAAACTTGCTAACAAACATGACGCTTTTGACTTATTTAAAAGTGCTTTTATATTTTTATAATTCCTAATATTTGAATTACACTGAAAACACTTTAGCTGTACTTTAGCGGTACATAATAACAGATCGGCATTGTTATACTTTGGCTTTAAAAATCAGAAGTCAATCAGAGATTGGCTTTATGCTTAGTCCTAGACTCTTCTATGCTCTTCTATGCAGAATCCTCCATTGAAAATCCATTTTATCATCAGAATAGTCTAGAACATCGGTGCATTGATTCAGTGTGTGAGGTTTACTGAGAAACAGAAGGCCGATGTCTATGTTACACTTTATTAAAAGTAGGCACTGGATGGCTTGAAAGTGTGTGAAAGTCAGACTTTTGATATGCAATGTAAATAGGATCTGTTGAATAAACAGATGATTGTGTCTCTACATTTTGTCCATACGTTTGTCAGCTGGACGCTCGTGCTGTATATTATGAGCACCAGATGCCCTCAGAGCCCTTCTGGGTAGTGAAGGACACCGTTGAGCTCAAGCTCTCAGCTCCACCCGCAGCTCAGCTCCTTCACACACTCCCTGTCACCGTGTCATACTACGCAGCCAACCGCAACGTGTCTTCACAGCTGTGGAAGAACAAAGGTACTACACTGAGTCTGCCAAACACGTGTCAGACACATATATAAACACCACCGCTTCCTGGCGTTCCGTTTGCTCATGAAACGTGCAGTCCTGTGGCACGGCGCATGATGAACGACGCCATTTCTTCTTTAGAATCTCAACTGAGGCGCTGGCGTAATGTTTCTGATGTGTTGCTCTTGGATTTCAGGTATGTCGGTGGTGCAGGGCCAATCTAAAGCCATGGACAGTTCTATCCTGGACGCCTCGAACCTGCTAGGGAGTTTGCCGGAGGAGAAGCGGGCAGGGCAGGACATTGTTTTCGAGGTGCGTCGGTTCCCTGCACATGGCCGTCTCGTGCTGGGGTCCATTGATCTTGCCCGGGATGGTCCCTACTTCCTGCAGGAGGACGTCAGTAAAGGGGAGCTGGAGTACTACCACGATGACTCGGGGGCACCATTGGACAGCTTCTCTTTCCGCGTGCGCCTGAATCCCAGTGGGCGCCCACCTCAGACCACACCGGGAGCCGTCGTGCTGGAAGAGATCTTCTTCATCTCCATCAGACGACGAGACTCCAGCCCTCCAGAGCTGGTCACCCTGGATCTGCTGCTTGAGGCCCTGCAGGGCTCCACCACCGTGTTGTCAAAGCAGTACCTCAACACCATTGACCAAGACAGCACGCCGGATGAGGTGAAGTTTACCATCTCGAAGAGCCCGGCCAATGGTCATGTGATCTACACAGACACCGGGGACAGGATCCAGCAGTTCACACAGGAGGACGTGAACACCGCACGGGTGGCATTCGTAAGTGATGGTAGCTTGTCCGGCGGCTTCATGGAGTTCACGGTCTCTGATGGGAAGCATCACACCGAGCCACATACATTGCATATCGGCATCCTGGCAAAGAAGCTTATGCTGAGCAAAGTTCAGGAGATCCATGTGAAGCAGGGAGACGATGAAACACCAATAACAGAAGCCATGTTGAAAGCATCTACAGGAGGGCCCATAGAGGAGGAAGTGCTTTATAAAATCACAAATGTCCCCAAGTATGCAACAGTGATGGTGGACAGGCAGCCAACCTCTGCCTTCACCCAGAAACAGATCAAGGAGGGCAGGGTGAGCGTTCGCTTTGTCAAGTCCACCTCCCCCAATGATAGCTTTGCTTTTGTTGCCCGAAGCAGAGCAGCTAATGTTTCCTCTGCTCTCAACATCACTGTAAAGCCCTTAGCAAATGTTGCCAAGGATCCGCTGCTACCACAAGGCGCTACAATACTGGTCGACAGAAAGCTCCTAGATGCCACCCCGCTTGCCAACAAAACCAGAACATCTCCAACTTTCAGTGTGACCCAGCAGCCGAAAGGAGCAAGGTTCGTGAGGAGAGGAGGGTCTGCAGAAGGCCAGCCTGTCCAATCCTTCACTCAGAAAGACCTGGACGAGGGACGTGTAGCTCTAGAGGTTCTGAACACCACGCAGACTCCAAAGGGCAAAGGGCAAGGTCAGGATCAAAGCCACGACGAGGCTCACTTCCTCCTCAAAGCACATGGAGTTCCTCCTGCAGAGTGTATTCTCTCCTTCAAGACGGCTCCCTATGACCCTGCAGGGGTCTACAGTGCCACAATCCTAAAGGTTCCTCCTGATGAGTCCAGCAAGGAGAAGAGCAATGCTGGCCAGCCTGATTCCACGGGGAGAGGGGATGGGGACCGGCCATATGGAATGGATCCCACCACAGCCACAACTGGCTCTCACTGGTCTCCGGTTTCTAGACGTAACACATTATGGGCCATTCTCATCCCCATCTTAGTCATCCTTGGTCTACTGCTCCTGGCTGGTCTACTGGTATACTACCTGGTACGACGCAACAAGACAGGAAAGCACAATGTCCAGACTGCTGCCGCCAAACCGAAGAATGGAGAAGTAAGCCAGGAAACGTTCCGGAAAACAGACCCAGCCAACAACATCCCCATGTCAAATATGGAGTCCAAAGAGGCGGATCCTGAATTACTGCAGCATTGTCGGACAACAAACCCAGCCCTGAAAAAGAACCAGTACTGGGTATGAGAAAGATATAAATTATAACTCTCTTTTGTCATTTAGATGATGAGCGTATATTGGGATTCTTACACAAAGGACTTTGAAAATGTGTATGGGGGCTTTACATCATTCCTAACAGTGTTATGAAGATCTTTTGACATACTGGTGTTCTTGGGGAATATCACCGTTTTGGCAAATAATTGTGCTTTTCTTTCCTTGATTGTGATGCAACCTATCAAGTGCATGTAGACATTTCTCCCATGAACTCAGTTTTCTGTTTGTAAGTAGGTTTTCTGGGTTTTCTGCATTAGTGACAGTAGAGAAGCCAATTGCATCACCTCTCAAATATAAGCTATAAATATATGTCTGTCTGTTCTCCCTTTCTGTTAACACCTGAGCAGAACAACACATAGTAATCATTGGAAAATAAGGTGCATTTTTGTTTTTGTTTGGTTTCCCAAAACTCATAATATCAGATGCATTTATAGGAGCCAAGTGTCCACAACAGATCATCAAGGCTCAAAAAATAAACTCATCTGCATGTTGATAGAATTATATATATATATATATATATATATATATATATATATATATATATATATATATATATATATATATATATACATACACACACACACATACACACACACATACACACACTGTATATAAAACTACAACCAAGCAACAATACGAGATGGTTAGGGCTTGCCTCAGCTTGTGCATATGTAATTTTTTTTTTATTATTATTATTTCATACAGAATTAAATCTCTGTCACTCATAATTTGTATGAATTTTTGATGAGATTACACTCAGTAATTACATTTGCCAAAATTTTGAAGTTATCTTTCAATCAATGCAATGCAGAGTTCCTTATCAATATTTGTGTGGTGATCTTCATATAGAAAACAAGCAATTCATCTGAGTTAGACTTCATCTGAGCTGCATCGAACTTTATAGACATGAACATAACCTTATATGTTTAAAAAAAAACATTTTTACCGTAAAATAATTTGTAGTCTATTTTCATTTAGAAAATAATAATGCATCTTGATGTTTTATATAAATATTCTGCTTTTTTATCATCATGCCCACAGTATTTTTGTGTATTAAGTTAAATAGTTGTAATTTGATAATATTTGATAGTATTAACAAAATTGATTGTGTTGTCCTAAACAATTAAATAATATGTCTAATAATGTCTATTCAGGGGAGATTATATATATATATATATATATATATATATATATATATATATATATATATATATATATATATGAAAGACAGTTCTGTTATATTGTTGTAATGTTTCATCTGCAGCACATTGTACTAATTCCCTCAGTGCTTTGGTGGTGTGGCTGACCGAACTGAGATTTTACACATACATCCACTGGACTGACTGAAAGCACTGAAGAATTTTGTGAAGTATACATTACTTAAGCCACAGACAGGAAGTGAGTCAGCACTGTCTGTGTTAACTCCATCTCTATTGGCTGATAGGAAGCTGAAGTTCAAGACATTACTGTTAATCGTGGGTTTTATTTTCCAGAAGTGTAATGGAGCTCTTTTAGAAAATTGTGTGTTCCAGTCCCACTTCCAGAGAAAATGCACTTGTATCTTTAGACACAGGAAAATATGTGGCGTTGGAATTAAGTGTCCTGTGGCAGTGTATTTCAAGAGGGTGCAAAATGTATAAAAGTGTGTTTTTATAATTTTAACATTACCAGTCATGCTACGTTCCTGGTCCCTGAGGTTGTGTCTGAGTTCTCATCCAACCTAGATGATTCTTTCAAGTGACTTATTTCTCAGCTGTGCTTGGAGACCTCTGCCTTCTTTATGTTTTATTTTGTAATATATACCACTTTCCTGCATACATTTCCCATCATACATTGCCCAGTAGACTTGCTTTATCCTTAACCACCTCAATGACTTACTAGTCAAATTGTCCATGGACTACACATTCATACATTCCCAAATATTTTCATTAGGTGGTATATATGGTTCCTGTGTCATATTTTGCTCAACATAGGATATGAAGAATGTTAGGTCGTGAAGCTGATATTGAAGATTTCTACATATACAACAGTATTTACCATTTTAGGTTTTCTTTGATAAAAATTCACAACTAAGTCCTGTTTATTCTGAGAGACCATGTCTTATTATTTTAGTTATAAATTTGGCTTTTTGGCTGCGTAAATTTAAGATTTTAAGTGTATATACATTTGCCCATAACTTTATTAAAACAGCATCAAATGATTTTAAATTTATGTCTTTTTAAAACAGTATTTGGGTCTAGACCAACAGGCCAGTTAATAGGGACTTTTTTCTTTCTTTGAGAGTACAAATTAGTATATTTTTTGTCTGTCAAAGTTCATTACATTCTGTAAGGAAATTTAAAGTTACTGTGTGTCTAGTAAGTGTTAATGTTCACTTTACAAAATAATTATCTGCTGATTGGGATGTAAAATGTGATTTTATTAGAGATTATAAAATAACTCAGGATTCAGGTTTGAATTTTGTTCATTCTTTAAAAAGTGGAATGGAATGGAAAAACATCAATACCCAAACAAAGTTTAGAGACTTGCTTTTCATGTTTGTTGCTGTTTGTTTGTTTTTGGTGTTGTTGTTTTGAATAACATTCTTCCCGACTAAACTTGGACAGGCTTGTGTTGTGCACTTCTCCCTCCATCTTGCCTATGGTGCTTATTTAGCAAATAAGCAGGTTTATCTATTTATTTTAGGCTATATGTACTTTTAAATCTGCTTTCCAAAATGTTTTGAAAAATGTAACCCATTCTTTGCAAAAGAAAAATTCATCAACGAAGTCCATCAAAAACTAAATAAATAAATAAAAGGAAAAATCCTGAGTTTCAGATTTTATGGAAATTATTACCATCACCTTTAGTAAACTTCCAGTTTATATCAGTGTAGTAAATAAAATTATTTAAATACAATACAGTTTTTATATTTAGTACATTACTGTATTTTGTACAATAATGATTAAAAACATTCAAGGGGACACTCAAATCATAACGGATGAATAGTTTTCTGCTAATCTTAATAAACTGCAGATGGCGCAAGTGTGCACGTGAAAGTTTTAAGCAGAAACAAGTAGTCATTCGTCAGCGTTTAACAAGCCCTCGATCTGCAGTCATTCTTTCCTACAGACGGCATTTTCTCTCACTGCACTTCTCCGCCTTCTGTTTGGTTAAGAATGATCACGCACGTGCAGCTGTAGGCCCATCCAGGGGCAATCACGTTTATCTCGAACAGAACAAATGTGTTGTTGGTGCATTTCCACCGCATATGTCAATGCAGGTTAAACTGCAGGTTATATATTATATATATTTTTTCATTTAGAACATATTTTAAATTAGTAAATGTAGTTGTAAAGGTTTACAGAGATAAACACGCTCCATGTGTCTCAAATTAACATAACTCTGCTTTGAAGACTTTGATAGTGTTAAGAGTTAAAGCTGTAACGCTTAGAATCAGCTGATCACTGACTGTGTCACGCCCAGCCAATCAGAACTCGCGTCAGCTGCAACATTCATGCCTCCCCCCAAAAAAGAGGAAAACTATGAGCGAATTATGGCATGTGTGGAAGGAAATGTACTCAGATAAACTTTGTTTCTTCACGAAAAAGAAAATTAGATATATTGTGGGGGGGGGGGGTTACTGCATCAGTGAGGGTCTACTGTACTTCAGCATCTGGGATCAGTGCGTTTGGATTAGCTTTGAGGTCATCTGAGATTAGAAACTGCATCCTGACAATAGATTTATGTAAAATATCGCGATCTTACCTTCATTTTGTGTGACAAATCATGTCAGTTGTCACGGTGCGCCAGGCACCCCACCCAAAGGACATGCCTACTGGCCCACGTACACACACACACACACGCCGTACCTGCCTCACGTGATTGGTTCACGTGATTACCTTTACCACGCCCAAGATGACGCTCCGATTATGCAGCGTCTCCGCGCCTCATTACTGCCAGCTTGTTCTACATTTGTTCTGTTCTTTCTCACCAGGTAACCTATCTGTGCTTTCATTGATATTATTCTACGATGGAGAATAAAGAAACTCCTTTATCTGGTGTAAAGGTGTGAAATTAACGGAACATTCAATTAATTAAGGTTCACTTGTGTTCATGTTTATAAGATGGCAGAAAGTCAACAAAAGACATATCTAACGTCATTTTGCAATTCAAGGACAGAACATATCTAAGTTTGCATCATCATAAATGGGTAACCATGAAGACTTTATTGGATAGCTCAGCTCACAGAGGCCAGTAACAGCTGTTAGATTTGGTCTGCAGTTCAGTTAACAGTATCATTTGTGTTTGTTCACATTTTTTTAAAACTTACCACAGGTTTCTCTGAGGATATGCACTTCTCCAGCCTGAGGAGCTGAAATGTGTGTAACAGATCAAGATCAAGAGGATATAACCTGCTCATAAGACCCAAAGCCTCAGTGTGTTTATGGATTTACTGCATCTTAACATTTGAGATCAGGGCATTCAGGTTAGCTTTGAAGTTAGCTGAGAGCACCTAGACAAGAAATCGTATCCAGACAATAGACTTATGTAAGGAATGTAAGGTATGGTACATATTTCTTGTAGTTGTGTGACAAATATGAGGTTAGTATAAAGGGGTATAATTAACACAACGTGGGACTGTGCTAGTTAGTATTTGCATTAATGTTTATAAGGTGACAAAGTCAACTGACAGTCCAAACAAATATCTAATGTATTTAATATATATAATGCTCATTGCGATTCAAGAAACCAAAAGAACACATGGACATCTGATAGGTGTCCCTGTAAGTGTGCGTCATAAATGGGTCTCATTGGATAGCACACAGCTGCCAGCAACAGCAGCTGTCAGATTTGGCCTGCGATTCAAATCTAGAGCTCAGAACATATGACAGTGCACTTCATAGCAGCTGGGGAGCACTGTGGAGCCTGCTCACGAAGCCAAGGCTTGTGCAGGACGCCTGTGCAGGACATTTCGCAAGGCAAACACTGAGGTCCGGAGAGCACTTCGGGGTCAAACACTGGACCTACACTCATTCAGAGAGGAACAAAGGATCATTCTCTGACTCACCACGATGCACAGCGGATATCCCACATGCATTGCATCCCACAGGGGTCCCCCGGAGATACACTCGGACACAGCTGGCCTCTGTGTTATGCTCGAAGAGACAGCACCGGCTGCCCTGTGACCAGTCTGTGGCCGGTTGTGTACAAACCACTGTGCCTATGCGGGTGTGGGTGTGCACTGCCTCAGGCCACTGCTCTGGAATCTTATCACCGTCTTCACCAGCGTAACCACCGGCTTGTCAATTACTGGCAGATGTTTTTATGCTCATTTACAGATGGCAAAATGAACAAGCAGTGGTGCGCCACTCTCAATAAACAGCAATAAACATCATTCAGTTGGGAATTATGCCGGGACACAGCTACACTGTAATTTGTCAGTTCTGTCTTTCCTTGGAAAGCACTAAGCATGATGCACAGGGAGGGTTCCCTGTCGTGTCTGACTGTAGTTCATCTCTGCCTTCAGGCACTGTTTTACATATCTTCAGGGTTGGGAGGGTTATTTTAAAAATGTATTCCGTTACAAATACCTGATAACATTAAAAATGTATCTGTAGCCTAAATCAAAGGACTATTATGTTAATATATTAACTGCCACAGAGTTTTGAAACATTGTTCCACTACAATGCCAGCCAGTATGACCAACAACATTCCAGATGTGAAAATTAAGCTTTTAAATGAGAAACTCTAATAAAACCATGTTTATATCTATATATAATTACATGAATATACCAATTACATTCATGAAAGGCATAAACTTTACAAACTACATATTACTTAACAATAATATTGCTGATACAGGACAACTTGCTGAGGAGAAGGACTTCTCTCCATGTATCAGAACAAAAAACAATGCTGCTACTCTCAGCTCTCTTAATCAGGGGTGGGGAGATCTGGTTTATTTCTTCAATGTGCATTCCTTTATAAAGTGCTGACTCAGCACTGGTTGTGTAGCTAGTTAACAATGAAATTTTGATTTGAATAAATTTGCAAAAATGAACAATGGATAGAAAATTAGGTTTGTAAATCTTAGTAAAAATAAACAATAAATAGGCCAACAGATCCTTTGTACAGATTTGTAATTTAAACCAATACATGAAATCAATGACATTTGTACAGATGAAAGAAATGAACAATTAACTATTGTAAAAACAAATACTTTATGACGATCAAAATCCTACCATATTCTCAGTACTTGTCCCATGTCCATCATTGTCCCTGTCCATGTTTGTCCCTGTCCATCATTGCTGCAAGATGACCAGGGCCTTCCCTCCCATCATATTGGTAGGCTCCACCAGTGTGAACATCTCAGACAGGTTGGCTATGGTTTGGCTTCATTGAGAACAATGAGAAGTTTTTCACACTGAATCTGAGGTACTTTGTTGGAATATACTGCCTAAAAAACACCTCCACAATTTTTTTGTTTATTTTAAAAACACGCATAGGATATTTCTTACATTGGAAACCTCCTAGCACTCGGCTGAGAAAGGGACATATCTTGAAAAGTTGATGGTAATCTGGATGACCTCTCTTCACTCACTGCATTACAGAATCACCTCTCAAGGACTGCAGGACATAACAAAACATTACAGCATCATCATCACCTCTTAATGACTCCAGGACATAGCAGAACATTACAGTATCACTTCTTAAGGACTGCAGAACATTGCAGAACATTACAGCATCACCTCTTAAGGAATGAAGTACAGTAGAATGGCAGTGGCTGTGTGAACTCCAGCCATCCACCACTGATCTCCAAAACCACAAGCCGTTCACTTCAGATGCTGTGCAGCGTGGAAACCATTTGATTAATAAGAACCACTTTAAAGGGGAGAAAAGAAGGAAGAAGAAAGAAGTAATCCAGCTGTTAATCACCATTTTTAAATGTACCAGTGATATAATTACTGCTCTATTTTAATGAATTTATTCCATCTGTAATGAAATACCGTTACCTAAGACTGCATATCCTGCATGGTTCCTCTGTAAACATTCAGGGAGAGGTTCTTAAGACCCTAAATGAGGCTGGCATAACTCAATACAGTCATTTCATGGCATCCCCAAAATTCTTCCCTTGCTGGTGGGGGAAATATTGTCATGGCAATGTGTGTTTACAACAGGCTGGACTGGCAGTGGGGCGTCCGAGGCCAAGTATTCCAACATAAACACCGCCCAGACTCACACGTCTAGCTCCCGGAGCGGAACACCAGACTGGCAGGAAGCAGTAAGGGTGGACGCCCTGAGGAGAGACCCAGAGTGGGCCTTTGATCTGGGCCATGTCGTCACCTCCGCCAATGGTGGCTGTTTTCCTCCCGGCCGCAAGCACAGAGAAGGTGATGGACTGTGGGATTAGCTACAGCAGCCGGAGCAAACTTCTACCAGCCACCAACGCCACCATGTTCTCCCTGTGGAGAGCAGGTTCTGCCTGCTGGACTCTTACACAACTCTGGATTTGATTTCATCAGCAAGTTTTACATTTCCTATTTAAACCCAAGCCCATATCATTTACACTACATAGCCAAAACTATGTGACAGCCCCCCCCAAACAATCACCAGTGCTTAAGTTCAGATTTTTGTCCCACCTTTCCAAACACTAGCAACAAAATGGTCATGTTGAAGGGCTCAGTGACTTCAACAATGCCGCTGTCATAGGATGCTCTCTCTGGCAACTTACGTTTCATCCATGTTAGATCAGCCCTGGTCAACTGCAAATGGTTTTATTGTTAAATGGATGAATCGTGGTAAAAAAAATCATGCGTCCTCAGTAGCATCTACAGAGCTCCTGACTGCTGCTAGAAGTGCCATCAGCACAAGAACTGTGTGTCTGGAATGGAATGGGTTTCCACGGCTAGACAGCTGCACACAAGCCTAAGATCACTACACACAAGTGTCAACTGGAGAGGTGTAAAGCACACTGCCGTTGGACTCAGGAGCAGGAGAAATGTGTTCTGTAGCCTGATGAATCCACACTTTCAGGATGCCAGGAGAAACCCGTCAGAAGGCGTAATCCCAACGGTAATGTTTGGTGGGGGAGGGTTAATAATCTAAGGCTGTTTTTCACGGCTCAGACGAGACCCTAGTTCCAGGGAAGGGTGATGTTTCACATTTCAGACAATTATTTATAAGCTTCGGACTCTGGGGGAACAGTGTGAGGAAGGCTCTTTCCTGTTCCAACATGACTGTGTCCCTGTGCACAGAGTGAGGCCCATAAAGACTCCAGTGGCCTGAAACCTGTCTTCAAGCCCAATGAACACCTTTGAGATAAATGAAAACACTGATAGTGAACAAAACCTTTCTCAACATCAGTTCCCAACGTCACAAATTTCCTTTTGACTGAGTGGGCGCAAATTTCCACAGACACACTCCAACATCTCGTGGAAAGCCTTCCTAGAAGAGTGGAAGCTGTTTTACAGGGGAAAGGAACTAAAATGCCATATTAAGGTCTATGGTTTGGGATTTGGATATCCAGTAAGCTCATATACACTCACCTGCCACTTTATTAGGTACACCTTGCTAGTAGGGGGTTGGACCCCCTTTTGCCTTCAGAACTGCCTTAATCCTTCGTGGCATAGATTCAACAAGGTACTGGAAAGATTTCTCAGAGAGACTGGTCCATATTGACATGATAGCATCACGCAGTTGCTGCAGATTTGTTGGCTGCACATCCATGATGCGAATCTCCTGTTCACCACATCCTAAAGGTGCTCTATTGAATTGAGATCTGGTGACTGTGGAGGCCATTCGAGTACAGTGAACTCATTGTCGTGTTCAAGAAACCAGTCTGAGATGATTTGTGCTTTATGACATGGCGCGTTATACTGCTGGAAGTAGCCATCAGAAGATGGATACACTGTGGTCATAAAGGGATGAACATAGTCAACAACAATACTCAGGTAGGCTGTGGCGTTGACACGATGCTCAATTGGTACTAATGGGCCCAAAGTGTGCCAGTTGCACCACCACCACCAGCCTGAACCATTGATACAAGGCAGGATGGATCCATGCTTCATGCTGTTGATGCCAAATTCTGACCCTACCATCCGAATCCGAATCCCTACCAGGAGAAATCGAGACTCATGTGGTCTTCGATTGCTGTAGCCCATCCGCCTCAAAGTTCGACGTGTTGTGTGTTCAGAGATGCTCTTATGCATGCCTCAGTTGTAACGAGTTACTGTTGCTGTTCTATCAGCTCGAACCAGTCTGGCCATTCTCCTCTGACCTCTGGCATCAACAAGGTATTTGTGCCCACAGAACTGCCACTCACTGGATATTTTCTCGTTTTCAGACCATTCTCTGTAAACCCTAGAGATGGTTGTGCGTGAAAATCCCAATAGATCAGCAGTTTCTGAAATACTCAGACCAGCCCGTCTGGAACCAACAACCATGCCACATTCAAAATCACTTAAATCACTGTTCTTCCCATATCTGATGCTTGGTTTGAACTGCAGCAGATCATCTTGGCCATGTCTACATGCCTAAATGCATTGAGTTGCTGCCATGTGATTGGCTGATTCGACATTTGCGTTAATGAGCAGTTGGACAGGTGTACCTAATAAAGAGGCCGGTGAGGGTAGGTGTGATGGTAAAGTGTCCACATACTTTTGGACATCTGATATATTTTTTCCCTGCATGTGTGTGTCAGCAGTGTAAACTGTGTCAGCAGTCTAATTACAAGTAATCTTAACATTCTAATTCAATCTCTTTCACTCTCTCTCTTTCTCTCATTCATGCTCTATCTCTCCCTCTCTCTTCATCCTGGAACACTAAGAATCACACACAGAAAGAATTCACCAAATAACATACTGGGGGGAGGAGTTGGTATGCACACTGAAACTTGCAACTCTCTTCCTTTTTCTCTCTTTCTTTCTCTTTCTCTCCCCACCTTCTAGCCTAGATCCATAAACAGAGTCTCTGGCACTCATTACTGACACACTCCTTAAATAATATTATCAGTACATTATAACAGCCAAAGATAATCAATAGTAACATCATAGATTAAGTAAACAGACATGGAGAACACAGATTCAACCTCTACATGCAATGCTGTGAACCTTAAACAAACCGATCCTTCTTTTAGTAGGTACCTCCCTCTGGAACTGATCTGAGAGTCATGTCAAGACTTGGCTCCTCCTGAGCATGACCCACATCCATGCTGTTGCTCCTGTGTGTCTGCCTTCCTGAAAATCTTAAGTCCGAACCCGAAAGCCGTAACTGCTCTGACGGCAGCCAGCGTTTGTTAATGCATGCGTATCCCATTTGTGCATCCTGTGAAAATGTTAGGGTCTCACGAGTAGGAAATAGCTCAAATGAACTGATATGATTGTGAGCAGACAGGAAACAGTTCCCACTAATAGCTCAAATGAACTGATATGATTGTGAGCAGACAGGACACAGTTCCCACTAATAGCTCAAATGAACTGATATGATTGTGAGCAGACAGGACACAGTTCCCACTAATAGCTCAAATGAACTGATATGATAACAGACTCCTGAATTTTGGACCATGTCTTTCCTTTTCCTTTCTGTTTTAGACAAGTTGTTCTCACACATCTGTCCTAAAATAGATGAATTGGCATACTGGGTTAGTAGTCTCCCTTTTTCCTTCAGTTGCCTGGTCAGTGGAACATTGCATCTTGTTCTCATGGCTGGTTTCTCTGCCCACAGCAGCTAATGTATCTTGCATGCACTGCATGTATAGTCTGCAATACAGAGTTGACAGGCAGCTAGGAGCATCTGTGCTTAGTCTCTACTGTGCTGTAAATATATCCAGCTCTGTTCTGATGGGTGGTGAATCTAAATCTGAGCACAGAAAGAGAGTAGAAAGACAGAGAGAGAGAGAGAAAATGAGACATGAGAGACATCAAGGAGAAATAAAGTGTCTTTTCCCAAGCTGGAATGTTGTTTGTGGAGGTCAGACAGAATGTGAGGAATGTGCTCTCAGTGTTCCGAGGAAGTGGCTGTTGTCTCCTCTGGGATTTCACTCTGGCCCCCGGACCATGAGCAGGGGAGGGGCGAGGGGAGGAGCTAAGATTGTTGTTTTCTCATGCAGAAAGCTACAGCATTTGGAGGGCGTGTCTTAAACTAACGAGTCCAAAAGAGACTAAACGTTTTCCATCAAAATCAACCACTTCTTATTTCCATGATTACATAACTGACTGTAGAATGTTTTTAGACAGTTTTTAGAAAGTCTTAGCTTCTCTTGAAAGCTTTTATTTACTTCCACACAATCTCTGAGTCTTATTATACATTTTTAGAACAGTGAATAAACATACATATTTCAGGTTACAATCCATCCAACAGAGTAAACCTTTCAAATGATGTTTGCTATATACAATGATAATTCAATATTTATTACATTAGAGCTTGTGTTTGTTACTGGTTCACCGAAAGATTGGTGACAACTGTATAATTAATCCTGAGGAATTTGGGAGTTTACCCTGCAACTTGTGTCATTCAGTGGCCTCCCAGGAGTTTCACAATCCCTGCCCTTTAAAGAACAGCAAATCAAAGGCCCATTCAACATTATGTCACATCACAGTGAATGACTCTTTGGTCATTCCAGCTGGAGAGGGAGGGGCTGAGGGGATGTAGGCGTGTCTAGAGAGCTCATTCTGCTTCTGCAATACTGCCACCTGACCAGAAATACTGGTTTCAAACTTTCGAAGTAAGAGTCAGCCATGAAATATCCCTCTGTTTTGAATAAATGGTGCTGTATGTAAATACATTTGCAAACTTACATTTGGTTCATATGTTCTGTGCTGGAGAAATCTTATAAATTCATAACATTAACATATGAAGCAATCAGTACAAACAGTGGGGGAAGAGCAAACTATACAAGAAACTAAGAGAGGGTGTTTAAAGATCTCTTTCCTTTAATGAAAATAGAATACCTTTAGAATAAACCATCCTCAATGAATTTATTTATGGTTCAGTGTGTGTTGACATTTAAATTATTAGTGAAAAATGAAAATGTATAATATTAATGAGGGAATGAGTTGCTGAGCAGTAAAGCAGATGTGAACCTCCCTCTCCCTACCCTCTGTCTTTAAACCCCACCCCTTTTAAGAAAAGAAATAAACAGACACTGTATCAAACAGTGAAACAACAGACACTATCAAATTGTACGTTGGGAATTTCCTATGCATATAACTAAAGCAATAAAAGAAGTCAGAATCGTGGCCCTTTGCACACCGGGAATGTCCTCAGGAAATTAGAGTGTACCTTTGTCATGGTCCTGCTGTTAGTGTTGTTTGTTAAATCTGTCTAATTACCCAAAAATAAAGTCAGTAAAAGACATTTATGAGCCTTGGAAAGTATCATAAGAGGTTTTTCATTCATTATGTCCTATTTCTGTCTTCAGTCTGCTCTAGTGTGAAAAGGTTAAAGAAGGTGAATGTGCCCTATCTACACTCATCATTTTGGATGACTTGAGTACAGTAAGAGTGATTTATAAGGAGGGTTCAGCACCGGCAGGGAAACATTGCAGCCACATTCCCACAGAGTTGTGAAATTCACCTAACAGTGTATTAGCAAGACAGCAGAGTGAGCTCACTGATGAAGAACAGGATGAGTCAGGTGGGGAAGGGTTCGCTTTGACAAACACCATGAACACCCATGACACACATGACTGCTGCAGCACGTACTGGAGATACAGGCTCCTGAAGCCCTCGGGGAGCTGTGACCTTCCAACAGGCAGTAAGGAGGTCGTGGATGAGGATCTTTGCTTGGCACAGGGGGGGGGGAGCAGGGGCAACAATGCGAAGAAAGGGTGTGGTCTAAGCACTGGGAGGAGCCTATCATAACACTCTGCTGAAGAGTTCAACCAATCGGATCCATTCGGGTTCAGCAATCAATGTTGATGTTCAGTATCAGGTGTGCAGTAGATTAGGTGAGAGAGATAATGAGAAGACATCAGTATGTAACATCTAATCCACATGTAGTCAAACAGGAGCATGAAATTGTTTGATTACTGCAACAGGAGCACTTTCCTATGGGAGTTTGTGAATTAGATTTAGTGTCATGTATTTAAGACTTGATCAGAAATCTAACTGTTCAGAGAATCAAATTATATTATATTCACAAATTGTGTCATTTTGCTATTTAGTGGAATTTGAATTGCATAAATTAGCCATTTTGATGAATCTGTAAGCTATTGATGTTTTTAAAAGAAGGGTGAACAATCATGTCTGTAATATACTCACCAATTTGGCAAAGGAAAGATAGGCAGGGGTTTTAGTAAGTCACTTCAGATATGAACAATGGCAATCAGATGTCATAGAATTTTGAATGTCAGTAAAATTGTTACTGCAACTGAATTTTGATTACTTTGAAGATCATTCTAACTGACCAATATCAGTTATATTTAGCTGGTATCAGATGTCACTGTACCTCTCCATGAGATGAAACAAATCTCTGATGATGCCAGATCTTCTTAAATAGCCAGAGCAGTGCTGGACAGTGGAACAGCAGGCTTAGGCAAGTCACGCAGAGCCACAACATGACCATCTGCCCTTTTTGATTTGCTTGTAGTGCAAAAAAAGGACAGACCTCTCAACTCTCATGCACACACATACACACTTTAGATTGGTCGTATGATTTAGGTGTACTGTTGGATGAACTAACACACCCACAGCTGTCTCCTCGTCTCACACACGCTCCGTTTTCCACTCGGCTCCATGTGTGAACGTGCTCAGACTCTCCAGATGCCTCAGCCAAGTGTCTTCCGCTTGTGTTTCGGCAACATGATTTCCTTAAGTACAGAGTTTCAGAACTGAGCTATTAGCCGTTTCCGGCAATTGTATGTTTATTTTATACTTTAAGTATCTAATATCCATCTTATGAATTTGCCTGGAAGGCAGAATGAAGGAGAGCAGAAGGAGCTGGATCCGTAAGGTTATCGCATAACTGTTAGCAGTGCGTTGGTTCATAAAAACAAACAGATTCACTATGACAAGTTTTGTACATGTCTCAGAGTGAACAGAATGGCCATTATATTTCAGCAATTTACTGAAATATAAACCAGAAAATCAGGAGGAAACCAGAAAATCAGAAGGCCCAATCACCCAACAGGAATGCGAGGTCTGTTCCACACAGTCTGCCCAGCCAGCAGGGAAACAACCCAGTCCAGCTGATTTCAACCTTCCTCAGTGTGCTGCTCCTTCGTCTTCATCCTTCATCTGCATTTTCATTTCAAGCAGGTTCCTCGTGCATCTCTTGACACACATCCATTGTCTCTGATCTCTCCTGCGTAAGCGGTCGATTCAACCCCCCTTTTCAGCTGCAGGCTTGGGACATGGGGACATTGGGGAGGATCGGTCCCTCTGTGGACGCCGGGTCCTCGGAAGTGCCGCTCCAGTAGACGTTGACTGTGTTGATGCAGTAAATGCTGAACCACACCGCAGCCCAATTTAGCCTCTGATCTCATTCTGAACACATGTTTATAAACTCTGCCTTTCAGAAGGGTTTTCGTTGCTATGATTCTGACCAACATACAGTGCTGTTTATAGCAGAATAAAAGGTAGAATAGAAGAATAAAAACATGAACATGTCTGCTTTTGGATTACCTTTTTATTAAGACTTTCAGCACATGACTGGAGTGGAAACAATACTCTGTTTTCCAATATTCCCCCAACACAGAAATCACACATTTTTTTTAATTTCCTTTTTTTTTTTTTTTTTTTTTTTTTTGGTTAAACAACCTCACACGTCCTTTCACAGTCCGAATCATGCGTGTGCAGCCCACAGACCCTCAGAGATCCCAGTTACCATGGCCTTAACCCAACCCCCGGTCCTCCTCCCCGCAGGGACCAAGGCTTGGGGGGGGTTAGAGGAGTGTGCAGTCAGGCCTATGCCCATTCAACTTCCTGTCAGTTCATCCAGTCCTCTCAGTGTCCCACAACACTGTTGTCTCTTCAGCGGCATCAGAGTGATGTTAGACCTTGCTGTAGTCAAAAGTATAAAAGGCCTCAAGCTGTGTAAAAAAAATTATTCTTTGTTTGAGGCAAGAAAAAAAAATAGGAATACTTTGGTCTGTCAGCAATTACAGAGCTTGCGAAACAAGGAGGGGCACTTTTCTGTCACCCTGAAATCAGCTACAGCGAAAAGTATGTCTGCAGTGGCCAAGTGGACACATGTAGCCCTAGGTTGCCGTGTGTGTGTGTGTGTGACGTAGTCCTAGGTCGCTGTGTGTGTGTGTGTGTGTGTGTGTGTGGACACATGTAGCCCTGTCTCACTATGGTTCACTCTGTTTCTTCTCTAAGGTTTTATCTCTATGGGTGGACAACTAGTAAACATTATCAGTAAAGAAGCCGAGAAGAAAGAAAGAGAGAAAACAGTGAGAGAAAACACTGCTTCCTGCTGAAGAGAAAACTTACGACATCTTACGCAAACCTCTGTAACACTGCAGTGAGATTTGAACATTGCAAATAAATGCATTATTTTACTACATTACTAAGATTTTTTGTTTGTTTTTAGCATTAAACCACATGTAGACTTACATGTCACTATAGACCCGTACTCTTACTGCGGCCCTCAACACATTTTCATGGGAAAACCTTAACATTCAGAATTAAGAGGTTGGTCATCGACAGCTGTCAAATGCATCAGCAGCATGTCTCATCCCGAACGCAAAATGTTCTGTCCATGAACAAATCTCCAATCAGGAACTGCCAACACAGCACCATGGCCATATGTCTACGGTTCAGTAAGTATGCCTTGTTGCCTTGTATATTTTAGTGGCAGCAGCCTCAATGCACTGAAACCCTTTATCTTTGCTAGTTTGCTAGATGCACTGTGTATAGTAAGGACACAGTTCCGAGAGCCTTCAGAACAGTACAGTCTGGGTAGGGAAATGTATGCATGACCTGAAATTGCAAATGGTGTCGAATGGTACAAACTAAACATATAAAATATTACAAAAGCTAGCTTCACCCTTATCCCTAACTCTAGTAATGTGTAACATTTGAGTGAATTTGTGATGCATTTTAACATCTGTACAAAAAGTTAAATCATGGTCTACCATTCCTTTAAAGATTTTTAAAGAACTTGTCCACGAACTATGTCTCAGAAGTACGCTACCTCTGTCTACTGTCCATTAAAGTCTACGCAAAGATGACTCTCCAAAAAAATAAGCAGAACCTATTAAAAAGGTAGACCACTCCAAGTGCCCATCCCCTTGGACACTTTGCATTCACACTCTACATACAGATTGATTCCAAAATTCAGGGTGCATCCAAAGAATAATTCCAAGAGTGGGTACCAACATTTGTAAATCAATTCCTGGTAGAACATTCATATTAAATGTTAAATGTTGAGCTCCCAGCGCATTCTCAGAATTCCCTAGTTGCATGGCTGGGCTTACAGGAATGTGGAGAAGCACTTGGCCATTTTAAATAGTAGAATATTGTTGCCAGTCATAGAGGCAACAAATTACATGTGTGTTGTCTGTTGCAACAACATAAAAGCAAATGTATAACGATCTTTTCTAGGTTTGTAGTAATCGCAAATAGCAGAGTCATTACTGTCGCCTATACTCACAAACACACCACCCCAGCAATAGAATTCTCAATAGTTCTAGAATCCCCAGAATTCCAGAGCTCCAGCTCAGTTGATTCTAGATTGGTTGATTCTGGCAGCGAGCAGGTTTGTTTGGCTCTGGCACCTGCAGAGCCATGAAGACACCCCTAGCAGGCACAAAGAGGGATTGAATCCAGACCTTTCCTCAAGAAAAGCTATTCAACCTGAGTCTGGGAGGTCACAACTGGTCAAGACTACAACTTGTGATCTAAGGACTTACTTAGGAAATAAGATTAAATAAAACAGAATACGTGAAAAATGCTAAATATAATTACATGAGTATTTCTCATCAAGGCATCACAAAATTATGCGAGTCCCTGGAATTCTGTGATTTGGCTAATAAAAGCAGCCATGAAAGTGACATCTTTAAGTGCATAAGCAAGTGCTTGGTCCTCCTGTGCATTCTCCTTTTACCATTTAAGTCTGATCATCTACACAACCACCTCTACCAAGTCCAGCCATTTCCGCAGATTCCGTGGACTGGACTTAGAAATGACTTTTGAATCCATGCATCAACTCAGAGCTGCGGGGCATTTCGCAAACTCGCGAGAGAACGCGAGTGGCTCTTGCGCAGGAGCGGGGCGACCCTCTCCGCATGGGTTGATAAGGCTCCGGGGGGGCCTAGCGCTGGGTGCGGTGGCAGCCTTGTGCACTACAGGCTGTCGTACATGTGCAGGGTCCTCTCTAGCTGCTGGCCCACGCGCTGGTAGAAGGCAATCTGCTGGCGAAGGTAGGCCTGCATCATCTCCTTGAAGTCCACCTCGCGGCGACAGTGGAAATGGTTCATCTCGGCCTGCAGGGCGAAGCCCACCGTCCTACAGCGCTTGCGAATGCCGTCTGCCTCATCTTGGTCCATCTTCCCCTCGTCGCTCATGCGCTGCGACTCCTTCACCTTGGCGAACGCACCTGCAACAGACAGAGTCAAGACAGGCACTCTCGTTAGGCCCAGCCCAGAAGGCGGGAAAACAGGACGTCGTTAAGGCCACTATGGAGACCATGCAGGTGGTTTGCTGGAGATCTGGTTTGTGACAAAGCACAGTCCCTTATTCACCTGCAGGGGGCAGGACAGTGAGGAGAGTGAAACACCTGAACAACAGAGAAGCAGCAGCACCCATTCGCCTATAAAGCAGAACCTTCCTACTAAAGCAGAACTATAGGCGGTTCCTCTCTGAACCCCATCAACACACACCAGTCTGCTTTTCAGGTTTTCAGGTTGTTTATTCAAATTGAAATCATCACATGACTTTCAATCCTAACCACTAGCTTTCACATGCTGCTTAAGACGTGAATGACACTCCTTTGCTGTTAGATATAAATTGCGTGAATGCAAAAGCAAACTGGACTATCGACATCTGCACTATCTACATAAGCAAAGGTGTTGAAGGCAAACAGCAGTGTGTTCTTTGTATACCTTCGACATGCATGTATGCATTCTGTTTTTCCAGCTGACACGTTACCATGCATCACCAAAGCAGATGAGAAGTCAGATGAGAAGTAATATGAGAAGAGCCATTATGAAATAGCATGACCATGCGTGCGACGTGTCACAGGCTCGTCTAACCAGACACGAAAGACTTCTTTAAGCCCTAGACAATACATAGCTCTTGGCAGATAATGGAAGATATAGAGATATTTGAAAAAAGAATGACTCCTCAAACCTAGAGGTAAAATACACTGGCCTAGATCCTGTAGGGAACAAACAGGACCTACAGAATCTTCGGACCATCTCTCAGAATTCTGTCCAAGCTGACAGCAGATCCAGCTAACCTACCATGAGTATTCCACAGGGAGACTATCTCTCTAACGTCTTACCTCGAGGAGCATCTTCCATTATTTTATTACTATGTGAATGGGGACTAAGGTCTGTGATTGTGACTAAATTATTCTTGCCAAGTTTAACTAAAGTTCTGATCTCCAAAATGTATGGAATCTTTATCCAATCGTGCCTAAGAATTTGAGTGTTTCAAATTTCCAACATCTAACTGAGCATGTTTGTGTGAGAGTGACGGTAATCATGTTTGTTACCAAGTGGTCAGAAATCAGAGATCTGCATGTTGTCCAGCAGGTGCTGCAAATAATGTTCCTTTCCTGCTCATTTCAGACCAGTAATGACCAACCCCCCACAAAGCTAGAGCAGCTCAGAGCATCTGTGTGCTGAATGACCCTCTGTCATTTGAGCCCTCATGTGAGGCTACAGCAGGGCTAAAGAAGAAGACAACTGACCTGTCAGTGCCAGGCACTGCAGCAGTCCTTGTCTCTCTCTCTCTGTCACACAATCTCATGCTCTCTCACTCACAACAGGGCTGTTCTCCTTGTTTCTCTCTCTCTCTCACACAGAAACACACAATCTCGCACTCCCTCACTCACAGCAGAGGTCACAGTGCTACTCCCCAGTTGGACCCTATTGTTCAGTAATCTAACTGGCAAATGACACAGTGTAAGCTATGCTCAGCCAAACCCACAAACCAAACCTCTTAAGTCTACAACAGACGTTTGTATGGTTAGCTAGGCAAGGTCCAGTCATTAGTCTTCTCTCACCATCTCACCAAGCTTAACTTAAGCTCAGATTTCCAAACATTTTCCAACATCTAAATGAGCAAATGTAAAGGTTCTATAGTATACTACAGTGTATACTAGAGTATACTACAGTATATACTAGACTATAGCAGAACCTTTACTCATGTGTACCAGCTTATCCAGCTTGAAGGCCTAGTGTCTATTGACTTATGTTCTTGTTGTTTTGTGGAACAAAGAACTACCTGATTTGGATAATTAGGATCCTTTAAATGGGTCAATGGAGACATACACCTGAAAAATCTGATACTGCATGGCCTTTAATAAACGTACCGAAAATGGACATTAAAGTACACCAACTACAACAAAATAAACATTAATGACCGACAAACATCATGGAAACTAAACAGGCTTAAATGAGACACAACATAATGCCTTACTAATCCTGAGGTGGAGTGGCTACTGATAGACAACACACAGCACCTGAGGGAGGCATGGACAAACGAAACATTGACACGTGTAAACACAAAAAGACGTCCACGCGTTCACCACCGCCGAATGCCGCTGGCTGCCTGCATGGGAACGTTACCGTAACAAAAGAATTTGTCCTCACTGCCCACAAAAAATAAATAAACAAATACAACTCAATGTGTGTGAGAGTGTGGCTTATAAATCATTTCACTGGAAGAGATTATGGAAACTTGACAAGACGCTTTGATTGTGCCTGTGATTTTAAAAAAACAACAACATTCCTGTTTCCCCGTTTGTCCTGTGCAAGAAGCCATTGCACCTTTGACACAGAGCGTTCAGTTGAATCTACCTATTTCCTTCAGAGGACGGCCAACCATCTGGGTGTGAGTGGGTCCAACCTCTGTTTGAATCCAATATTAGGGAGTGCCTTGTTAAAATCTTAGAGCCTCCATAACTGCTCTAAACAGAACCATAAAACCATATGCATTATTAAAGCTGTGAGGAATTGTTTATTTTTTTTATAAATTACATTTTATGAACAGTTTTCATGTGTGGTTCTGCATGCTAGTTTAGTTGAGTAACAGGAGACTTGCTTTAGGGTGAGGAATTGCAGACAGACCTGACTAAATGCAGACTGATGGGTCAAGTCTACAGTGGTTAGTCCTGATTGATTAACATGCCCTCTAGCTAAGTGACCGGTCCATTCAAAATAACACAAGGGTCAGTGAGTGCAGAACGAACAGTTCCAGCTCTTCAAAATAAACTCGGTCACTGAACCTTTATTGGATGGCAAGAGACAGAAGTGGTAGATGAGCGAGACAGACAGAGAGTGAGACAGAAAGAAAAGAAAGAACGAAATGTACATTCCTTTTTGCCTGGCTCCGTACCACGGGAGACAAAGCAAAACAATCTGAAATACAGCCCCAGACCTTTAAGCTAAATCATTCAAAAGAGAAATTCAGATACCAAATAAAATCACACGCAGCAGCACACAGATGTTCTTCCAACGTACTGTGCATTTGTGGAGAAGACTGCTATATTCCCGGCAGTGTTCTGATGGGTTTAGCAGGCCTGCAGTGAGCTGTAGAAACATTGCAAGGAACGTCAAGCTCTTTGGTGTGGGCTGAAAATACGGTGGAAGCCTTCACCCGGATTCGTCTAGGAGTACATGCTCCCGGGCACACTAGGACTCCGCGGGACAGGGAGCATCAGTGCCAGCACACCAACAGAACGACACGAAACCTTGCAAACCGAAACGCTTGCAGCGACGTGAGCACCCCGGTCTCTTGGCTACGCGGTCATACACAGCAGTGTCATAATCCTACGGTCACACACGTTTGGTTGTGACAACGTGTGTTGCAACAAGTGCTATACGAATACATTTGACTCAACTCTCAGTGCCATTTCCGAACAAGGATTCTTCTGGGTTGAAGCGGGACTTCAGGTGATTTCATTACATCCCTTATTTACAGAACAGCTGCACAAATTAAGCTTACATTTAAGCCTCCAGTTCCATAGCCCGTTTGCACCTAGATAGAAAACCTCAACTAATCTCTTAAAGGAGTTTAGCTTAAGCTGATGATTACAGCTGTGCCCACAGGATAGGGGACCAGGTTGAAGCTTCTAGAAAGCCTCGACTTGGTCTCCTGTATGAGAGGACCCCCTCAGCTTTCGGCACTACCAGCCAGCTGCTCAACAGAAGTGGAGCTGTGGAATAACAGGGTCAAAGTTCAAAGCCAACTAAAGCTTCAACAAGGAGCACATGCTCCGCGCCTGTCTCCAGCGCTGCACGGCATACCTGAACGGCGCGCGAGGACGGGATGTCTCCAGACCAATCAGGGCTCACCTAGCTCCACCATACGTGCATGTCTCGCACATGTGTGACCGAGCATGCACGCACACCTCCGGGCTCTCAGCATGTGGTCAGAACACAGCTCTTTATTGTATGTGTGTGTGTGTGTGTGTGTGTGTGTGTGTGTGTGTGTGTGTGTGTGTAAAAACCAAACCCAGAGCTGCTTCGCTCCTCACTGCTGTCTCGCCTGCATTCCTGCCGGATATTCGCAGATGGAAAGGTTGTTTGGCAACCCCACAGCCCCAGTCTCTCATGCCACACCGCCCTCTACCCTCCCTTTCCCTCAAACCAGAGCGGCAGGAGCCCAGCCTAATCTTTGGAAGGGTTTCTAGGCTAGTCTGTCTGTGTGTATGTATGTGTGTATATACATGTCTGGTCCACATCAATGCCTGGACTCTCTCTTCCTTAAAGACAGGAAGTCATACTGAATCATATCACCGCACCGTGCCGCAGGTACGCCATACGAGGCCAATGCGGACCTCGCTCTGATCCACCTGTGACTCCATCATCGGCTCTGATGGCAATCCGTCCTCCACGGTTCCAAACATGCACAAACGTTGAGGTGTGCACACTTTGGGGGTGAAAATAATTAGGCAACTGTCATTAAACCGTTCTAAGAACTCAGAAGATGCCAGAAGGTCGTTGGCAAAAATAAATCAGTCACAATCGAAGGAGCTGACGTGAAAAACATTTCAACCACAGCATGACCCAAAACTTCAGGACGAGGCTTCCATGAGCTCCAGAGGCAACACAGCCGTGGGCATGCTGGTGGAACAGAGCAGAGCAGAGGAGCACGCCATCTTGGTCTTTCTCTTCACATATTTGTTATTTTTCTCCTGTCGATTAGCTCCCTTTGATCCCCCCGTCCACATGGACGTGTGCGGGTAAGGGAGCTGGCTGTTCAAGATTTCCTATTGGCTCGCTCTGTTCGCGCTGCCACGGACGCGTGACACCGGAGACGGCGTGTGCGGCCAGCCCGCCATCTCCCACTCCAGCTGGAGGGGAAGTGGAACAGCAGCAGGTGACCTTCTGACCCTCCCCCTCACCTCACAGCCTGCCACCACACACCCATCTGACAGACCAAAAGCTTTCTCTATGGCAACGGTGCTACGAACGCTTGCCTTTTTAAACGATAGCACCCTGCGAATCATCACAAGACATCATCAACGTGGTCTGCGAAGTGGATGCTCTTTCGTACATGCAAAGTATCAAAAATCCTACAATCAACATCCACCAAAGCAGGAATACACCATGAAGCAACCCATCCAACCAGGCCTGACAGCCAGACCCATAGCCTATAATATATGAGCCATTTGAAAGCAGTCTGTCCAGTAAATAGAGGCACGGATGGTTCGGGTTTGTTTTTTGCAGGCCTGCCTTCTCTTGCCCTTTATCAGTACCACATGGGCCAATCCACACCCTCGGGGCTTTGTTATGGGTTCAGCAGACCAAGTGAGGCCTACTGTGTAGAACTACACAGGAACAGAAAAGAGAAGAACCTCAAAGGGTCAGGTGCAGCAAACAAGACTCAGGATATGGTGATCAAGCTGAGCAGAGGAGAGTTGTACACAGCTAACGGATATAAATGTGTATCTGTGTATCCTAACGTTCTCTGGCTTTGAAAGATGTTTCATCAGCTGCATTTTGGCTATGCAGTTTACTAAACTGCATTTTACTTATGCTTAGAAGGCATACAGGAATAAGGGCAAAGGGTAAAAGGGACATCAGCATGGAAGGCATACAGGAATAAGGGCAAAGGGTAAAAGGGACATCAGCATGGACTTCCTCTGAAACATGTTCGCACACACACGCAGACGCGCATGCGTGAATGCATGTACACGCACATGCACACGCGCACACACACACAGGGAAGCAACAACAGTCTTCAGATGGAATTTTGATAAACTATCTTCAGTGGTTTAACAACAACCACAAAATCTTCCCAAAATCACACGTCTACTATACGGCACTCCTTATGACAGGATAGGCCTGCCTGTCTTAGCAAAACAAACAGGAGTGTTCACTCAAATGGGGCCAGACAGGACCTTGCCAAAGAAAATCTCATCAGACTTCTCATGCAAGTCTCCATATTTCTCTAGGGCGAAGACACCTTGCTTTATACAATACATCCATCTGAGGAGTTGCATTATATTTATATATATAAAAAAAGAAAGTTCAAACTGAAAACACTTTTTTAAAACTATGGGGTAAGGCGAAAATGCATCATCTCCGTAAATGAGCTTCTCCGCCTTCTCTGATTGCTTGTATGACTCGACAGTTGCTTGTAAAAAGTATTTGCTATGCAAGCACAAACTCGCAGAGCTTTTGGCATGTGCAGCATGGGACTTGTGCAGAGCCCAGAGACCAGAGGGAGGAGCAGTCCCCGGATACAAGGACAAGACCAGCACAGCCGGGCTGAGCCGTAACTCAACCTCACCACAACAACGGAACCTTTACTCGACTTGTCTGACTGCTTTAGAGCACTGAATGCACACCAGTTCACACTGTTGAGAGTCTGAAGGTACACAGGATTATACTGTAGAGTCTGAAGGTACACCAGGTCATACTGTTGGGAGTCTTTACTGTAGAGTCTGAAGGTACACCAGGTCATACTGTTGGGAGTCTGAAGGTACACCAGGAGTCTGAAGGTACACACTGAATGCACACCAGGTCATACTGTTGGGAGTCTGAAGGTACACCAGGGTCATACTGTTGGGAGTCTGAAGGTACACCAGGTCATACTGTTGGGAGTCTGAAGGAACACAGGGTCATACTGTCTGAAGGGAGTCTGTAGAGTCTGAAGGTACACCAGGTCATACTGTTGGGAGTCTGAAGGTACTGGTTGGGAGTCTGAAGGTACACCAGGTCATACTGTTGGGAGTCTGAAGGTACACAGGGTCATACTGTAGAGTCTGAAGGTACACAGGGTCATACTGTTGGGAGTCTGAAGGTACACCAGGTCATACTGTTGGGAGTCTGAAGGTACACAGGGTCATACTGTAGAGTCTGAAGGTACACAGGGTCATACTGTTGGGAGTCTGAAGGTACACAGGGTCATACTGTTAGAGTCTGAAGGTACACAGGGTCATACTGTAGAGTCTGAAGGTACACAGGGTCATACTGTAGAGTCTGAAGGTACACAGTCTGAAGGAACACAGGTCATACTGTTGGGGAGTCTGAAGGTACATCTGAAGGTACACCAGGTCATACTGTACACAGGGTCATACTGTAGAGTCTGAAGGTACACAGGATCATACTGTAGAGTCTGAAGGTACACCAAGTCATACTGTTGGGAGTCTGAAGGTACACAGGGTCATACTGTAGAGTCTGAAGGTACACCAGGTCATACTGTAGAGTCTGAAGGTACACCAGGTCATACTGTTGGGAGTCTGAAGGTACACCAGGTCATACTGTAGAGTCTGAAGGTACACCAGGTCATACTGAAGGAGGGTCATACTGTAGAGTCTGAAGGACCAGGTCATACTGTGGGACACACAGGGTCATACTGTAGAGTCTGAAGGAAGGGTCATACTGTAGACTGAAGGGGTCATACTGTTGGGAGTCTGAAGGTACACAGGGTCATACTGTAGAGTCTGAAGGTACACAGGATCATACTTTTGAGAGTCTGAAGGTAAACCTGGTCATACTGTAGAGAGTCTGAAGGAACACAGGGTCATACTGTAGAGTCTGAAGGTAAACTTGGTCATACTGTAGAGTCTAAAGGTACACAGGCTCATACTGTAGAATCTGAAGGTACACCAGGTCATACTGTTGGGAGTCTGAAGGTACACAGGGTCATACTGTAGAGTCTGAAGGTACACAGGGTCATACTGTAGAGTCTGAAGGTACACCAGGTCATACTGTTGGGAGTCTGAAGGTACACAGGGTCATACTGTTGAGTCTGAAGGTACACCAGGTCATACTGTTGGGAGTCTGAAGGTACACCAGGTCATACTGTTGGGAGTCTGAAGGTACACCAGGTCATACTGTAGAGTCTGAAGGTACACCAGGTCATACTGTTGGGAGTCTGAAGGTACACAAGGTCATACTGTCTGAAGGAGGTCATCTGAAGGTACACAGGGTCATATAGTCTGAAGGTAGGGTCATACTGAAGTCTGAATGTACACAGGATCATACTGTTAGAGTCTGAAGGTACACTTGGTCATACTGTAGAGTCTGAAGGTACACAGGATCATACTGTTGAGAGTCTGAAGGAACACAGGGTCATACTGTAGAGTCTGAAGGTAAACCTGGTCATACTGTAGAGTCTAAAGGTACACAGGCTCATACTGTAGAATCTGAAGGTAAACCTGGTCATACTGTAGAGTCTGAAGGTACAACGGGTCATACTGTAGAGTCTGAAGGTACACCAGGTCATACTGTTGGGAGTCTGAAGGTACACCAGGTCATACTGTTGGGAGTCTGAAGGTACACCAGGTCATACTGTAGAGTCTGAAGGTACACCAGGTCATACTGTTGGGAGTCTGAAGGTACACAGGGTCATACTGTAGAGTCTGAAGGTACACCAGGTCATACTGTTGGGAGTCTGAAGGTACACAGGGTCATACTGTAGAGTCTGAAGGTACACCAGGTCATACTGTAGAGTCTGAAGGTACACCAGGTCATACTGTTGGGAGTCTGAAGGTACACAGGGTCATACTGTAGAGTCTGAATGTACACAGGATCATACTGTTGAGAGTCTGAAGGTAAACTTGGTCATACTGTAGAGTCTGAAGGTACACAGGATCATACTGTTGAGAGTCTGAAGGAACACAGGGTCATACTGTAGAGTCTGAAGGTAAACCTGGTCATACTGTAGAGTCTAAAGGTACACAGGCTCATACTGTAGAATCTGAAGGTAAACCTGGTCATACTGTAGAGTCTGAAGGTACAACGGGTCATACTGTAGAGTCTGAAGGTACAACGGGTCATACTGTCGGGTCATAGCATTGAGAATCTGAAGGTGCCTTGGGTCATACTATTGACAGTCTGGTCTCAGATCTCTACCCTGGGATTCACATTTTTTATTATTATTATAAAAAATGCAATTTTATTATTAAATAATATTATTATTATTATTTAATGCAATTAAGATTTTAAGGGAGAGGTAAGCCCATAATATCACTCTTACTCATGCCTTCCATCATAAAATTACAAGAGGATCTGTGGTCAGATATCAGTATCCATTTGTTTCAGGATTCCCTATGAACTACAGTGGACACTTTAATAACCTTTAGAAAGAAGGACATACCACACCACAAGGAGGACATACAGGAGACAAAGTTATACTACAACACAATTAAAACCTTGACTTGTCTAGCTGGCCAAGAGAGCTGGCCAATTTGATCTAGAAATATGTAATATAAAATGTTTCTCACCAAACTATTTTCAGTATTTTTTAAGTCTGCCACAGAAGACACGAACTTCAACTTCCCTACTCCATGAAAGGAAAGAATGTGCTGACTACTGAGAACTGAATGTCATTTTTATTTTTGGTATTTTCACACCGTTGCAAACATCCTAACTGACTAGTATTTTGAGCACGGACTTTGTGGTAGAAGAAGGCTGGTAGGCTGTTAGGTGAAGTACAAGGTGATATGTTAGACCAATGAAATACAAGTATTGGCTTTGACATGCATGTGACCCAGTGACATGCTAAAATAAGACCAATTCACACGAGAGAGATGACAAATAGGTGTTGGTCCAGGTGTTCTGTAAGACAGAGCACAGGGACTGTTCTGACACTATAAACACTGCCACATTTCTTTAAAAAAAACATGATGGACATGATGGACATGATGCTACGATCATTAGGAAAACAATCATGTGTCATTTCAACCTTCTTATTTTTATTTACCGTTAACACCACCTTATGGCAACACTGCTTTTGAGGAAACTCAACCCACATTTGCTGACAGATTTGACAGACTGTGACAGACCAGGGTTGCCCAACATCAGTCCTTGGGAGCTAAAGGCCAGCTCAGTTTAGCGATTTCCCTGCTCTACTCATCCCATTCAACTTGTCAGCTGATTACGAGGTACAGTGTTACAGCAAATAAATCACAAAGCTGTCACAGTCTGGTCATCCAGGACTGTTGTGCCACATCCCTGCTATAGATGATTACAGATCAGGGATGTGTTGCTGCAGATTGGTTTTGAACATCTGAATTACATTCTGGCTACAGTGTTGTTAGTGAAGACACAACTCGCTTACTGTCACCAAACAACTAAATGTTTCGCTGAATTCGGACCATTACAATAGAAGACATTATCTACAGTTATTACCTATAGGTTAATACATATATATGTATGTTTCACATTACCTTTCTGTAAATGAATGATGTCTGGGAAGTTGGACAGCAGACCTTGGTAGAGGGAAAGTTTGTCCAGCATGTGGAACAGGTCATATTTAGGCTGCTCAGCAAACATCTCCCCGATGTTCTCATACGTGCGGCCTGTGTGCGAGATGGCGGCGTTGAGGGCGTCCGAGGTGTGCGGCGGGTCGAGCGTGAAGGCCTGGCTGATGGACTGGAAGGCGTGTCCCAGTCGCTGGAACTCCTTGCGGAAGCCCCCGAGGTGCTTGCGGACCAGCTCGGAGGTCACGTGCGTCAGCTGCATCACACTGTCGTCCATTTTCTTGGCGAAGGCCTTGAAGGCGTCAACGCGCTCCTCCACGTCCTGCAGGTCCTGGTGCTCATTGGGGATGTGCAGCGTGAGCATGAAGTGGGCGCCCACCAGCTCGTCCTTCTCCGCCCGCCGCTTCCCAAGCTTCCACTGCTTGTCGTCGCCACACATGAGGAAGTGCTCGAAGCCCTCGTACTGGGACAGCACCGGGTGGCTGGTCATGTGATCCATCCACAGGATGAGCCGCCTCTTCCTCTTCTCGATGAAGTCCTCCTCGAAGCGCCCGGTGGCCTGCTTCTCGGGCAGATGTGGGGCGGAGATGACGGTGAACTTGTGCAGCAGGCGATTGTAGAGCCAGTCGAAGTGCTTGTAGCGGCGGTACACGGGTCTGCTGGTGTGACTGGGAGTGACGCGGTAGGAAATGTAAGTCTTAATGCCTTTGAATTTGGTCTGCTTGGTGGGATCTTCAATGGAGCAAGAGAATGGCTGTGGACTCTCCTTCCACTGAGGCCCCCGGGGGCCCATTTCTATGGTGTATGCCTCAGCTATCTTTGCCATCATGGGCACATCACCAAGGACAAATGCCTCCACCCCTGAGCGCACAAAACTTGAGAAACGGTTAAGATTCCTGCCCACCATGCTGCCCTTCCTGGAGCTGGAGATGCTGTCCTGGCGCTCCATGTGAGGCTTGGCACGGTAGTGCACGTTGGGATTGGGACTCTGGTGGGCGTGGCCATTTGCACCCACCGCCCTGCGAGGGTCTTCATCCTCGACCACTGTAGAACTGTCGTCCCAGTCATCCCAGTCGTCGTCGTCATCGTCGTAGAAGCTGGTGTTAGCGGTAGAGGAGTAGTAGAGGTGTTCCTTTGCAGGGGAGCCAGCTGGGCTGAGGGAACAGTCAGTCAGGTTGGAGTTGGAACGTGGCCGTATAATCTCAACGTAAGAGGCTGGGAACAGGCCTCTCTCTCCACGGCTGTTCTCCCCCCGTAGCCAGCCGTCGACGGAGTTCTCATCAAAGATAACTAGCTCCTCGTTCTCCTGTATATTGATCTCCTCTGTGTTCTCACTTTGGAAAGTGTAAAGTGCTTTAGCTTTCAGTGACATTTTGTCTTCTTGCGATACCAGAAAGCAAGATGAAGATTATGTGACAGAAGATCAAAACCTTTTAGCCTATGTGTTGTTTTTAACTCATCTTAGATACAGGTACATGACATTTGTAAATAAAAACGAATAGGCCTTCAGAGATTCGTTTGATTTCTGACGTCAAACGCGCTCCATCCCATACTGTAACAATTTATGACTCGAGCACATACAAAACACTGTCTAAATTTCTGAATGCGGTGGAACCAAGAGCCTGCTTACGTCTGGCTATCAGGTGACCTATACCAAAAAGGATTTAATATGTAAACTGAAAATCACAAACGCGAGGAAGGAGATTAACCTTTTACAGTGTTAAAATTTAAGACAGTGTTAATCAAAAACGTCTGAGGTTTGGAGACTATATTTTGTTGAAGTAAAAAATATATATAAAGCGTATTGACAGTGATTCAAACGCCGCTCACTCTCCGTTCAGTGCTACATTTTTTTTAACATTCCAAAAGTTGCAACACTGTAAAATACCGACGATAAGATGGTCATCACACATTCTGTAGTCGGTGATGTTTCATTTATTGTGCCAAGCCGATCCAACCCAACATTTATTTTCGAATGAACTTTAAAATCCAAACGCTGAACACATCCACTTCGTTGTTTTGGTACAGGAAGCAAACAAATCCTCTGTTCGGCTAACTCACATAACACAGTTCACGACGATCTACTGTATTAGAGTCCCTTGGTGCCAGAGTATTGGGCATCTTGAGCGAATAACAAGGAAAAAATACGAAATCTTGTGCGTCCGAAATATAGGCGCGTAAGATCAAAACATTATCTCAGCAGTGTGGCAGCAGCACAAAGACGAGGCGCCCGCGGAGTGGAGAGCCATTCTTTCGGCGAGGGGAGAAATGATGAACGCATTCTACTGCATTCTGAGCTTGATCCTCATTCCGTCAGGAACTTGCTCCATTTTCGGAACAAAACGAAGCCATCCTATTTTCATTTCATATCTCCAAACCCAAGCATTCTGATGGTGAAATGTGTAAATTCAAAATCACTTTTCTGCAGAATGTAAAACCTTTTTACATTTAACAACAAAGTAACCCAAGTCTTTCCATGACGTGAGATCACGGACAATAAATCGAGGAAAGTTTTGTGGTTATTTAGCTCTGCATTATTAAGCAAGAGGAGGGATTCAGCCTATATCTTCGACCCCATCTAGTGGATTTACCGGGTCAGGGCACAACATGGACATAAAGCCTGTTTTTTGTTGTAATTAACCTTAAAAATATACGTTCTTATTGTTATTCTCGTTTATTGTTCGTATTTCCAAGCACAATAATTTAACTCTCTTCCTCTAAAACATCAAGGTCTATGCGTGTCCTAAATAAACGACAGAGAAAACGTCATGGTTGTTGGATAAAACTCCGTGAAGTGTTTTGGTCAACCGGTCCAGAAAAAGATGACGTAACTGTGACGTAGTTATGTAGAAGGAAGCGCGAGAGGCCCGGGGAAACGTCGCCGCGCCGTTCTGTCGGAAGTATTGCCGCTCACAAGGTCTGCAGCAACACGTGTGATTCCTGTTGTTTGGCACAGTGTTTTTGGCGTTGTTGTTCGCATTATTGTTATCTATCGCCTGAGAGTAGGCGGACGCAAGCCCTACACTGAATCTGTAGTTATATCGCGCTGTGCTCACCTGAACGGCTCACTGCCTGTTTAGTACAACTGCACAGCGATCGAATTTAGTGAAGACTAGTAAAGCTAACCTAGTTTAAAAGTTTGATTTTCTAACTAGATATCGTTACGTGCATGGCTATTGTCGACGTCCGGTGTGTGTATGTGACCTCGAGGACAGCCAATTTCTTGTGGAAGGCAGTCTTCGTGGTTGTGTTGCGCTCTCCGCGTATCCCGGTATAATCTTTTGTGTTGTTCTTAGATCCGTAATGGAGGCCTTGACGCAAGCACTCTCCTCCAGCTTCTCGGTATCTGGAGACCCGAACAGCACGTCCGCTCCCCATCCCCGCCTGGCCCAGTATAAGAGTAGATCTAGCGCCCTAGGACAGAACGAACGGCGGAGGACTTTCCTGGAACAGCAGAAAGAGTAAAGCACACATTACGTGTAGAAGCACACAGTACCAGAGTTGTGTTTGAACTCCAGAGTCGTGCCTGCTATGTTAATGATGGTACCCGTATGTAAACACTATAGTCACAGGGACAAAATACATGTGGGTTTTCTTTAACCTGCACTGACTAAAAATGTCGCTGTTTACACGTGTGTGGTCTGGTTTTAACTTATGTCAGATGTTTCTAAAAGATGGTCCTGTGCTTGTAGAAAAAGACTGAGCTACGTGAATCGCGCCCGCCGTTTGGCCGATGGAGACTGGACGGGTCTAGACAGTGATGAGGAAGGGGAAAGGGAAAAGAGCCAGTCACAGGGCGAAGAAGAAGATGAGGAAGGAATGGAGATTGACCGACGGAAGAAGTTGCCAAGGCATTATGCCAACCAGGTAGGAAAGTGCAAACCAGTGTTTTTGCTCATAAGGTCCATGTTACAGTTGAGTTACAGTTGAGTAGGGATGCTCATATTAACTGTTAGCTGACAATATGTTTTGATTGATAAACTTTTTGACAGTAATAAGAAAAAAGCACACACACACGTGCTAACATTTAGCAGGATGCTGGAGCCTCAAGCATGCTCCTGGAAAAAACAATATTTCATGGGAAATGCTGATTATACTCTGATTTACTAATATGTGATATTTAAACCACATATTAGTAGTAGTAAAATTGTATTCTATATTTGAATAAATATTGCCCAACATCTCTGCATTATGTTATCTTGCTCATTACGTTGGACACTGATCGTATGAGGAAAAACCTTGTGTTGTATTGATATTATTTTCAGACATTCGTCCATTCTACAAGTATTGTATTTACATCTTTAATGTTAATGGTCGGGTTAACAAGCATTGGATATTGGTCATAAAATATTTGAAATGAGCAAAATTGAGAGAAGTCTTTAATATGACCAACTGTGTATTTGCGCTTGTTCATGTGTCAGTATTAATCACTGTTTCAACACTAAACTCTGTCCACAGCTGATGTTGTCAGAGTGGCTGGTGGATGTTCCTGTGGATCTAAGCTCAGATTGGCTGCTTGTGGTCTGTCCTGTAGGGAAACGCTCTCTAATTGTTGCATCTAAGGTTTGGACCATTCTACATACTGTTGTTAGAAATACTCTTTTTAAAGGCATCAAGCCATAACAGTTTGACGAGTCTCTCTTCTATTTCATCCTTAAAGTCCCCTTAAAGATGACAGAAAGTATGTCCACCAAGGGTGTGAAGAATAGTGTAGGCTCACTCATTAGTAGTGCCCATGGTTCTGTTTGCCTATTCCCTGTTTTATTTTCACTTGTTGCAATCAAAATTATACTATTCAAACTAGTCATGTGAGATTTACCAGAAGTGAAACAGAATAGCTAAATAGGAGGCAACCAGACATGCTTAAAAATGTATAATAAGGGCCGAGGGCCAAGAGGGAGGGCCTAGTGGCTATAGTCGTTTGGCTTGATAATCATGGGTCTTTGGTGTTGAAAGTTAATGGCAAGTTTTTAATGCTTTCTCAGGGGTTATATATTTTTATTTCTAATTGTTTATTATGATTAGATAATAGCAGCATTGTAAAAGCATACGTTCTTGACATTATTGTGTGTAAATTGTTCATGTCCAATAGGGTTCCACTGCATCATACACTAAAAGTGGGTATTGTGTGAATCGTTTCCCCTCTTTGCTACCGGGAGGGAACAGGCACAACTCTGCCATCGGGAAAGGTTCGTACCAGCCCACCCTGGACACCTAAGCTCCACCACCACAGTTTAAACACACCGTCAGAATGATCTCGTGGTAACCAGGATTGGATCTCTTAATTCCCACAGATTACACCATCCTAGACTGCATTTACAGTGAAGTGGATAGAACCTATTACATCCTGGATGTGATGTGCTGGAGGGGACACCCTGTCTATGACTGTCCTGTGAGTCTTATTCTGAAGAATATGCTTTTGGCAGTCTCTGCCTTTTAATTGATAAAAGCAGCATGTGTACAGAACATTTAATAAGTCGGAGAGTATTACTAACTGAGCAGAAGTATCATAGTAGTACATCAAGTTACCAGTTCTGGAGCGTGATCTTAAAGATTTTTCCTCAAAAAAAGTACTCCACACCAAAGACGAGTGCGGACATCTCAGAAAAGCTTTGTACCCTTTTGGGGAACACATTGTACACAACTGGACAGAGAAGACATTTGGTTTGAGACAGGCATGAAGGTGAATGTCTCAGTCGTATTGAAAGATCCATCCCTGAGCTGGGGGGATGGGGTGCTGTTTTCACACCACTTCACAACTCCAGTGAGTCATGAGATACCAGTATGATATTAAGGGATTGAATGAGATTAGTGGTGTGATTCACCCACATAGATTTAAATGCTGGGGAATTTCTTATCACTCAGTTGAAAATTTGAACGAGTGGCAAAGCCTTAAAGACAATACCTGACTTGCTACTGCAAAACAATGTAATGACTAAATAAATCTTCAGAGACATAAAAGTGACAGCGATATAATTGACCTTTCTGATAAAACAGACAGAGTTCCGGTTCTACTGGTTACAGTCAAAGGTTGAAGAGGTGGAAGGACTGTCGGAGATCGGCAAGCGTAATCCTGTAAGTATTCACTGGATTTTTCAAGGAATGTACATGTTGGGTGATTTTAATGTTTTTAATGTTTCTAGTTTTTCTCCTTTTTTGCAGTTCCGATTTGTGAGTCTGAACAGTATTAGCTGTTCAGCAGAGTGCGTCCAGAAAGCTTTGGCACATGAATACAGCTTCAGTGTAAGTCCTGTGGAATGTGCTTGATTGACATGTCTAACAGAATATAAAGAGCAGTTCATCTACAGACCATCAGTCATACTGTATAAATTGACCGGACCATCACCACAACATGTTATGGATAAATTCTTTGCTGTGCTAAAATGTGTGTCTGAGGATGCATGAATAGCTACAATAACTAATTTTGATGCAACATTTAATAAGGATGAGTAAATACAACTATAGTAGAAAATAGAAATATAATAGACAATCTAAAACTGAAATGAAAATGATCTTGATATGAAATAAACCACGCTCTCTTTCACTCGTTAATATATACTCAGGGTGCACTTCTCTTGGGCTCCCCCAGGTGGACGGGCTCCTTTTTTACCACGGGCAGACTCACTACACCCCAGGCAGCACGCCACTGGTGGGCTGGCTGAGGCCTTACATGGTGGCAGACATCCTGGGGATGGAGGTGCCACAGTGCCCCCTCACCACCAAACCTGACTACGCCAGCCACCAGATGCAGCAGATTCTGGAGCACAAGAAGACGTCCACTGAGGTTCGGCCGGCGGATCAGAATGGGAAGTACGAGCTGGAGCATCTCTCCACGCCAGACACCCAGACGGAAGCTACGAAGCCCAGAGAAGACATGGAGAGCTGAGGGCTGAAGAGCCATGTAGGCACATCACACCCCACCTGGAGGTCCCTCACTATATATGGTATCCCTCAGAATCCTTTACTGACCAGGTGAAGGCTAACCTTTGAGTGTGTGCTAACAAAGAGATACGCCTGGTTTTGGTGAGCTGGGCTGATAGGTTGTCAGGATTAACCCTGCGTTGTTTGTCTTCTTTTTAAATAGACCATTTGATCACGTTTCTCCCCATACCTCCGGGCAAGGCAAAACACCAGAGACCAGCTTCATGTTAGTGATCTAGAGCTGTCTGACTGTGTCAGGAAACTTGTTCTATATGTTGGTCATAGTTCTTCACTTGGTTGCTCATGCAATGATGTTCAAATCATTCAATTTTATTGCTTCACCAAAAAATATGATTTGACGAAATTGCATGACGATTTCTGTGTTGTTTTCATCATTCTATGTTGGATCATCCAGAGTTTGTTCAACATTTTGACAAGCAAAGACGAGCTAACTTTGCTTCATCTCCAGTACTTGCAGATGAAGCTAATGAATGTCTTCTCTTTACGCCATTGTTACATTTTAGAATCCATTTTTAAATGTAAACTCCCCACATCAGTCTTTTCATGGCATGATGAGGAAGACTGTGGGTTTGCCACTTTTAAACCATGTTAATAATAAATATATTTTTATTGTTCAAATAGTTGTATAATGTTTTTATTGCCATATGCTTAGCATGTTATTTATTTTATTTCAAATGTGGTACTGGTGTGCCCCAAGGTTGTACCCTCACTGTTTTCTTACCCTCTGTACACTAACCCTATACACTAACCCTATACATTAATAACTGAACTTCCATATATTCTATACAATATTTTTGCATATCCATAGTTTTTATATACTCCTTAATATTTATAAGCCTTTTTATTTGAATGCATTTGTGGAATCTCTATAAAAGGCAGCGGGGGTGCTAGCAAGACTACGCATGGACGATTTAGGAAGGAATATTTAATGTGATTAGAAATTCTGCTGTGTACTGTGTAGCTAAGAATAAACTCCTTATATGTGTAAAGACTTCACCAATAAAACCCGGTTCTCTGGAAATTATGTTCAACGGAACAGGATAGCTGCAAATTCTAGAACTGGGCGTGACTGGTAATGTTTCTACTGTATATAACAGAATCATTTGAGGCTGGACCATTTGCTACTGCAATAATAGTTATATGGATGGCATCTTATCTAATTTTGCATCTCACATTCATTGATTACATCTAATTGACTACAATTATATGTAAACCATCTTATTAGCCACAAAGCTTACGCTGTTTCAAAATCTGATCATTATCAGAGCGTCTTCGTTGTCGCATTCAGCAGAGCGGGTTACAAGCAGTAGTTCTAATTAAGCTGACATGTGCTGTGTTCCTGGAAAGTGAAGCGTGACTAATACCAGAACAGCTCTGAAACCACACGCCTCGCATCTCGACATCTTGTCTACTATGACAAAGGTAGCTAACCTTGTTTTGACTCATTTTGGCTGCTGTCGCAGCGTTTTCCACCCCTCTTCAAACCTGATGCTTGCAGTTAGGAGAAGGAGCCCATTGTACTTGACCACAGAAAGCTGTTATTTTTAAGCAACTCGGGTCAAAGCCTTTGCTTTAACCACCTGGCTAAACAAACCCACAACCTACAATATTAGTTTGGACTCCCATACCAGAATGGAGGGATTCGACTCATCCTCCAGCCCCACCCAAATGATGTATTTGTAATATTCATGTTATTTGAACAATAAATAGGGATGCAGTGATTGCACCAGAATAAGTCAACACAGATCATGTAACGCTGTGTTCGAAATAGCCTACTACATACCACTGGCGTACTGCTTGGGCCCCAAATCAGTATGCAGTATGCAGTATGCTAATAAAAATAATTTTTCCAGTACGCGAAACATCCCCGGATGACATACTACTTCCGCAAAATATTCCAGTATGCGAACAGAGCTATCTTCGTGGTGTACTGCATCCCATCATGTAACACTACATTCACGTGACGCCGTAGTATGCTTTGCTTTTGTCACATACTGGAAACTGTACTGCATACTACTACAAGGACCAGTATGCAGTATCCAGTATATACTGAGTGCAGTATGCAGTATGCCGTATGTAGTAGGTTATTTCGAACAGAGTCTAAGTGTGTCCTAAAAGCTGTGGCCAAAAAAGCTTACACAAGCAAACTCAGCAGTAGGTATAAGAGAAATGTTACAGTCATATTTATCTTTCCAGAAACACACATCACCTGTTTTCTGGGATGGCAGAGGGTGTGGAGAGGTAATGGGATCCCAGGGAAGGATTAATGAAGATAACAAGGATCATTTTAGAGTGCTAATATACTAGTTTAGTACTCTAAAGACCTCAAGTAATATCTTTCTCTTTCAATGTCTATTGGATGATATTTGTAGTACATTATGTTTAACACAGATATTGTGCATGCAGCCCTAATTCATGCCGAGACATTGCAGAATTTTACATAGTGCAGAAAAGCTATTAGTGATAAAGAATACAGTTGTGGTACCGATGATATATGGCCTGCTGACCGGAAGTACACTGTTACTGTCCGTTTGCTAGATTTCTGACTTGTCGCTTGATTTAAACAGCCATTTTTTGTCCTGTTTCATTTGATATGGTAATTGTTTTAATAAAATGAAAACTACATGAAATGTTACTTCATACATTCTATATGACATAGATAATTTTAACCAGTCATGAATGTAAAACGTCTGTAAGAGGCCTGGTGTAGGGGCTTCCGCTATTATTACTGTAAACTCCTTGTGCAATGACATTTTTATGAATGAAGCGTGGGGCGAGTAGGAGGTGCTGGTGGTGGTCATTTAGACGGGTGAGCTTGAAAAATTAAACTGCAGTGCCCGCTTGTAGACAGCAGGGGGCCGCAGCTGCAGTTTTTTTCTTTTCGAGCTCCATTTGTTAAATAAAGATAAAAGCCTGAAACCGACGAGGAGGTTCCAGATGTGCCAGTAACTTTTTTATTTTCTTTTTTAATCTAAGAGCAGGACGCTTTCGGTTTCCGCATATTAAACGTCAACGGACTCACTATTTATACTTGAACGCCGAAGTCACGGGGGGAGCTTGAGGCTGCGCCTGCTGTTTCTGATCCAGCATTAAGTAGCTACAGGCTAATGTTTAAGGTGTCGCCAGCAAACATCGTCCGGTCGGTGTAGTCGTTCCGTTTGCCGTTGACGGTTTGCAGAAAAACCATCTTGTTCATTCTGTTTTCGCCAATATGGCACCGGAGCACCAAAGTAGTGTTGCGCATCCAAATTCCAGCATAATTTAGCCTGGCCAGAATGCCAAGTTTGCTCTCGGTTACTACATACATAATCGTGCTAGTTAGCTTAGTAGCTAGTGTGTGTTTTGTTTTTTTCCTCTCAAAACAGCGATAACGTTAAACCAGTGATCCCGGTAGCTAGAGAAGCAGCGAGCGAGCTAATGTGGCGTGTGTGAGTCGGTAAAACGAGCGCCGTCGACGGTGGAAGTGGAGACGTTTACCATCAGTTAGCCAGCGAGCTAACGCCATTCCTCAAGAGAGGAGGAATAGAGGAGAGACGAGGAAGGGAGGAGAGAGGAAGGAGAAAGGAAGGAGAGAGGTGAGGAGGAATAGAGGAGAGAGGACAAAAAGGAGGAAGGAAAGAGGAGAAAGAAGTCTTAATTGCTTGAACAGACGCGAAGTATGGCTGCCACTTTATCAGCAGAGGAAGAGCAGGTAAGTTGAAATATCGCTACTGTCATATTAACACACAGGTATCGTTAGCCAGTTGGTTATCAGTCGATAAAACTATAAAATGAGGAATCGTCCGGCGCTTTAGTGTGTGACATTTAACCCTTCACGTTGAGGATTTGGTATTAATACCAAATACTCACGTTGGCATATGTGACCGCGGCATCACACTGACCACAGTTCAGTTCATTTGTGAATGCAGACGATCCCGTACTGCGATTAATAAAGCTGGACATGTAGCAGAGCCAGACAGATTAACAGTGCGGCTCCAACACTCAGATCCCCGAGTAAACCATCAACACGAGGAATCGAGTCTCATGCTGTTTCGCAATATTTCCGCGAAAGGAAAAGGACATCTAGACACAAGTTTCGCTTTTATTTCGGGAGCAACGTTGCGTTGAAGCGTTTAGGCAGCTAGAAGTGTTCACGTTTAGTTTTAGATCCCTCTAGGTCGGATCTTGTGAAATGTTGTTGTCTGTCCTCCTCAACACTGAAATGAAATTGACGCCCTTGGACGGACGGACGGACGGAATGTTGTGAATAGGAAGCTGAACGATTCATTTTTAAAGTTGTTTACCGACACTTGGGGTTGTTGGACCGGTGTGTACAAAGATATCGCATGTTGACTTTCAGGTTCCCTTACGCAGAAGGTGCGTGTTGCCTTCCTAAACTGAAAGCACGTGCTGATGGGCCACGCCGCAGTCCTGTTATTCCCGTCTGCACAGAGGTAGTGTTAAAAAAACAGGGCCTGCAACAGGAAACGGCCCTTATATAACAGTTGCCTGTTATTTACGGTGTACTTGTTCAAGAATGCCGCTTAGCAAATGGGTAATCTTAATTCTGTAGCCACTCAAAATGTTAAAGGAAGCCAAATAGAGCTACCAAAGGCTGTAGCTATGTAGTTATGAAGGTACTAGGTTAAGATACAAATCAGAGTGAAGGTAGAAGCTGCTAATCTTTGGTGCTCTCAGCTAATGAACAAACCTGTTGAGTAACCTGTTCTGAAGGCTTGAGGAAGGATCACTGCTTCTGTCTCTAAACAAAGCCCTTCTGAAATTTCTTTCCTACTTCTACAGGTGATTTGAATAAGGACTTATCAAGCGATCACACCAGTGTACCTCTCTTGAATAGGATAAAAAAAAAGTTCAGTTCTGTTTCTTCACAGCAGTTACTGTACCAGTTTGTGAATGGAAGTCTTTACACTCTAGGGGCCTGCATGCCTGTTGCCATCTCGGTAGTGGTGCAAGGTCAGACATACCTATCTGGGCTGTTGGTTTTCTGATGACACAGCTGTGGTGAAAGTGTGTGTGTGTGTATGTTGGGGGTAGGGAAGGGTTAGAGTAATTACATCTCAGGCTGGACATGCCCGGAGCTCAGAGGCTCAGAGGGACCCAGGGCCGCTCTATCCGGCAGCTGCTAAAAGCATTTCCCTTGAATGAGAGCTCGAATGGGGGCATCTCCCAGGAAGCACCAGGGTGGGGGGCTCTGTGTGAGAGAGAGAAGGCAACAGGGAAGTGATAGACAGAGGCTTGGATGGTACTGATGACGCATGTCTCTTCCTGTTCAGTATCAACTGATGCCAAAATAGACAGGGCTGACGACTCAAACAGGGCAGAGGCTGTGTGTGTGTGTGTGTGCGTGCATGCACGTGCGTGCGCCTACATTTCACACACACACACACCATGCATACATACACATTCGGTCATGTTGATGAGCACAGGGTTGCCATCTAAACAGTCACTCGACCATCTGTGGGACTGTATAACACCACACGCCTACATGCCCTACACCAGGTGAAGTCAGTTTTCAGAAGATTCTCACCATCTGCTTGTGAGCTGGTGCTGGACATCATGTCCTTTTAAGGCTGGAAGGCATGTGTATCCAGTAAGCTCCAGAACCCAAGTCCTTGTCCTTGGGGAGAGACTCTTATTTAGTGGTCAGTACAGCTGGTAAGCTTCAAGTGAGAGGAAAGTTGGTAGAGCCTTTTTTTAGGCTAAGAAAAAAAAATGTGAAGTGTAAATGTTAATATAGTTTCACACAATCTACGCTAGCAGGCTCAATCTCATTATCCAACTGAAGAGTCTTAGTATGATTTTTTTTATGGAATATAGCAAAGGTTTCTGAATAAATTCATTTAATCAGTGTTTTGAAAGTTTGTCAATTCAGAAGCAAGGGCTTTCTTTATCACGGAGTTGTCTTTTGTACTAAGGAGTTGACTCAGTGTCTTTTCCACACAAGAGTCTGTCCTCCTCCAGAATTTCCCCCAAGACTAAGACTAAGAATTTTTTCCTTTAGATTTTTTGTAATTATTTTTTTAAAGCATGTATTAAATGCCGGTTTTGAGAGCAGTTTGTTCTGTGGAGTCTTTCACACGTTCTCATTTTCTGCATCTCACTGACCATCTTACTCTGCTTACTCCCTCGGAGTGGAACAAATCTGCTGAGGCTTCTGGTTTTTATCGCTCTACATGTTGTGATTTTCTGCTGTCGTGTGTGTGTGTGTGTGTGTGTGTGTGTCATACTAAACATGAATATCTGAGCCCTTATGGTAAACTAATCTCAGCCCATTCTTCTCATTTGCCACAATGCATAAACGCACATACATCCGTTTTAGGCCCATAGCAATGTGATGAGCAAAGAATGCAAGTTCTCTGTATCTCCAGCCAGACCCAAGACAGAGCCCAGCTCTACACATGTGAGACAACAGACCAAACCATAGGATAATGCAGTCATCGCTCCATACAAGAGAGATGAGCTGGCTGTTGGCAGACAATATGTGACTGCAGCCTAAGGAACCCTCGCTATTCTGCTAACAATAAATGGGGCAATATGAAATAATGATTTTTGGTATTATTACCTTCCACACACAGCACACTGGTCCTGTTTGTGTGTGTGTGTGTGCGCGTGCGCGCATGCACATGCTGTACAAGACGACTGGAGTTTTAGGCTTTTCCTCTCACCAGTTGGCCACTGGAACTGACAGAAAGCTGAAATGGTCTGATTATCACTGAGGCTTTATATACCGTATTATTATTATTATAACCAATCGCCATCTTGGTGCTGCTGTGGGTTTGCACAGTTTGTGCTGTTAGCTAATTGGCTGCTTTAAGAGCAGTATTGAGATCCAGAAAAGTGTATCTCTCTTAACAGGAAAAGTGTCAACACACAAAGAATTATCAAGGATTGGCTTGTGTAAACTCGATTAGTTTGGCTTAATTTGTTAAAACAAGTATTAACTTGCAGTCCTGGTAGAAGTATTAAGACTTTGCTGTTCAGTAAGGCTGTGAGAGAGTGTGAGGCCACCTTCTAGGCTAGTGAAAGAGCTGACTGCTGCTGGTGCTGCATCTCCTGCTTTATAATCACAGCACAGAGCGCTGGCTCGTCACGTCCTCCGTCAAAAGGGTTCATTCACCATCGACTGTTTATCCTTCTGATGATGCGCCCGGCCAGAGAAGCACGCAGCTCACCCAGGGAGTGGTGACGCGCAGGAACACACTTCAGCTGCTTCCCAATCATTGTGATGCTGTGAACATGTTCAACGAAAAACTTATTTTATTTTCCCAACAGTTTCTTTCTTTAATTTCTCGTATACTTTTTGAATGTACGGGTCTAATATCATGTTCTGTTCCAACATGTTCAGTATGCGAAAATCCCTCAACCAGCGAACAAAGGAAAATATGCTGCCCACGAACACTGTGCTGCACACGAGAGGCAGTAAAATGATCCTGATGTGTCCTCTGTAGTGCAGTTTAGAGGTACATTTGAATCAGCTGTGCCTGGTGCTGGAGACATGGGGCACTAATCCAGTACTGGACCACTTCTTATGCCCCAGCATCAGGAGCTGTTCTAACGGGCATCCCAGACTAACAGAGATCAACACTAATGTTCCTGCTGAAAGACGTCTTCTAACCTTAAATGATTTTCTGTGCTTAATGCAGGATGTGAGATGTGATTGGCTGAGGCTGTGTGTGTGTGTCTGTGTGTGTCCAGGCCACTAAGCAGTTCCTGGAGGAAGTCAATAAGTGGACAAGTCAGCATGGCGTCTCCCCTCTGTCTTGGGACGTGGCTGTGAAGTTCCTTATGGCGCGCAAGTTTGACGTCCTTCGGGCCATCGAGCTCTTTCACAGCTACAGGGTACGTGTCGTACGTTTGTGTGTGTGTAAATCCTGTCATACATTTGACATTTGTAAAAATGTCGCATCTAACTGTTCAGAAAGCTTAGCTGTTTGGGGTTGCCTATAAATACACTAAAACTAAAAGCTGTCATGGCCGGAAAATTCCTGTGTGTATTGAATACTAAAATGTTTCACCTACATAAATTTGACTTGGTCAGGGCTGCGTTTTAGTGCAGTTAAAAATTGTGCCAGTTTGGAGTTGCTGTACAGACTCTTCCACATGCAAAGTTAGCATGATGCCAAATCAAAGAATGATGTTTGACTGGGATTAAAATGTCAAATAACCTTAATCAAAAAGCCATTTCATATGGTGGTGAATAAAGTTTGTTTGTTCAAGCTGTTTCATCACATCACATAACATTACAGGGCTATATGACTACCACTTAAAAGTACGACAGAGGCACACACACGCACACAGAAATCCCTGAAAGTAAAGGACAGTGCACCAGTATGACGGACACCCCTTGTGAGCCTGGTGGGTGCTGTGGTTTGGATGGTGGGAGTAGCAGTTTGCGCTGGCCTGAATACGGCTTAACACGCTTCCAAAGAGGCCTTCAGTGTCGCTCTTGTCTGCTGGCGTTTGAGGTGACGGGCAGGATTCCCGATCATCCTCACACGGAAGAGGCAGGGTTCATCCCTCCACCTTGACGATCAGCACCACTAACGACAAGCGGAGTCGGCCGTGCGCGAGGCCGTGCTGCGTTTCGCTTTCGGCTCAATAAGATCTTCATGAATCTTTGAAAATATTAAGAGAGCGTTAACCTACATGAGTCACGCGAGTGGCTCCCGTTGTAGTTTCTACATGGGCTCGGCACGCCGCCTCAGTTCTCACAAACTCAAATTCATGGAAATGTGAGAAACGCGGAAGTGAAATTGCATGTGAAAAAGCACAGCTTGCACATATTGATTTTTGTTGCCCATGATGTAAATTCCCAAAAATTTGTTTTCTAAACAGAGCCACCACAGTGAATGCACAGTGCATGCTGGGATGGGTTTAACATTATGCAGCAGAGTCTGAATGATCTGAGCAGGATTCGAGGATTCTAACAAGCAAACCTAGAACAGCTCTGCGACTTCACTGGAAACGTGAAAACCTCATTAGGCTGTATAGTCAGTTCGGCCAGGTCCTTATGACTAATTTTGTTCCGCACCGTTCTGTTAAGGTGATGGAGGGTTTCGGTGCAGTGGAAGAATGAGTTAGCAATATGGAACCTTATCAACTCTGCTTTAACTAACGGGGGAGGGGTGGAAAGGTCCTGGAACTTTGTTACCCTTTAACTGCGTTAATGGCCCTCGGTGACTGGGTGGTGTGGGGGTCCTGCAGGGTGGGGCAATCGCAGGAGGGGGGGGGACCTGGGGTGTTGCATCAGCCTGAACCCCCCAGCACATGTGCTTCTCTTCCATGGGGAGAGAGTGCGAAGGGTTCGTCCTTACGGATCAGGCCTTGAAGTGCATCTCCACCCCATCAGTGGTGAAGGCTCAGAGGTCTGCAACGTGCATGACTGCCCAGTGACCTCCTTCACGAGACAGCAGAGTCGGGATGTTCCGCGTGCTGTAGGCAGATTGTCCCCGGTTTGCTGGCAGGTTCTGGGGTACAAAAATAATAAATGATTTGGCCGCAATGTGGATATACTGTGTCCGTAAGATGAGTTTGCTGTGTGTTTGAAGCAGAGTTCTTCCGTGCTCGGTGACACATTTTTGTCCAGCACAGAGTAGAAACTGCAGCTCTGAAAATGTCCTGAGAAATCACAGCAGCTGGTGTGGGCTGAAGCTTTATTCAAAGAAAATGCAGATGTTGAGAAAGTCTGCTCAGTACTCTGTACTGTGATTTCTATTGCGTGTTGCATGCGGGTGGCTCGTCTTCAGGGCGGTGGGGTGATTACTCTGCTATCTCTCCTGCAGGAGACGCGTCTGAGGGAGGGCATCGTCAAGCTGCAGCCACAGGAGGAGCCCCTACGCTCCGAGCTCCTCAGCGGCAAGTTCACCATCTTGGTGAGTAGATGGTGATTCCCCCCCCCCGTCAGCTCCTGTGATATAACCTCTTCCTCATAGGTTGGTCGGAAGCTTCCCGGACGTTCGCCTTGTTCCGTTCCTGAGTGAGTGGAGCAAAGAAAGATGGGGGGGGGTTGTTGCACCCACTCTGATCACTTTATTTATAAATGCACTTTTATTATTGTTACCCTAACATATCTGCACCACTAGGCCAAAGTGCTTTTAGAGCCATTACAAGCTTTTAACAGCCCGTGGAAAGGTTTATACGCCTCAGTATTGCAGGCTGTAGGGGTGTAGTTGGAGCTGAACTGGTTGTGTTCTTGCCAGAGGTGTCCAGTGCTGTAAACTGGGATGTCTGCACTAGTTACAAGGCAGTCATCTCTCTTACATTTGTTAGATCTGCCTGTGAATCATTAGTATTCTTCATCCTCAGCACAGCAGGAACATCTGCTTGGGTGTGTCGGTGTGGCCCGTGGGTCCACTCTGAAACGCGCACAAATGACTGTAATATGATCGGATTTATCCAGCACTGATTTATCTTATTCTCCCTAATTAATGAAACACAACAACGTTAATTCCCCTCATTTTTATGCACTCATTGATCTGACTGTTCCTGATTTATGCCGGACTGCCTAGTGGGCCAACTAGACGATGTGTAGTTGCCAGAGCGCCTAGTGGTGCTGGGTTTTAAGTGCCATTTTGACTGACTGACTGACACACACATTCACTGAGGACGCCCTTAGAGGTGGGATCTCGGGTCCTGAATGGCCAGATTGATACATAGTTTTTTGTTTGTTTTGGGTTTTTTTTCTCCATAAAATAGCTGACACCAATGACTCTGAATATGACAAATCTGAAATGGACTCTGTCCCTCAGTTTGTCACCCTTTTATATTCACAATATATTCCAACACCCCTGTTGCGCCTTGCGTGAAGTATGAGCACAACATCCATCGAGCTGAACACGGATTCAGTAGCATAATGCTAGGCTTGCTTACAAAAATGTAAGAGCATACCAAAACTGCATTGAAGCAAAAGGATTTCTCAGTTAATCGATTAATCAGTAGAATACTAGATTACTAAAATCTACTGCTGCAGCCCTACTTAGTCACACACTCTCAGTTTCACTGCAACAGAAGGTTCTACGCATTTACTTCTGTCCTCCCTGCAGTAACCATCTCTTTCATTGGGATTATGTTTGGATAGCAATGAGGTAGGTTAATGAGAATGAAGTATGGCACTATAATGTAAGATTTTCTTTTGAGTGATTTTACCTGTCTGGGCTCCCCAAGTAGATCATTCTAATCTCTGCAACGGCAAACCCTTGAAAATCTGATATCTATTTGATTAAAGAACAATTAAAGGTTCTGACCATGGTATTCATGTTGTGGTGAGGTCAACTGACATAATGCTAAGTATCTCCACCGGTTTATTTTAAATCAATGTTCAGGCAACACTGCATGTACAGACAGAATTACTGTAGACAGATACATCCTTTTCTGTATAAAAGCCATGAGAACTTCTACACCAAAATTGACTTATAATGCATCAGTTTGAATGTTAATTGCTGTAAACCTTCCAGTAACTGGTTAGTCTTTTACAGTTCATAGTTAAGCTAAATTATAGATGAGCGAACAGACATGTAAGCACCAGGACTGAATAAAATCACAGATAGAATAATTATGTTCAACTGTTTCTGGACTCCAGGCTATTAAAAAAAGTTTGATTTTTAAAAACAAATTTCATTTTATCAGTCACTTTGTATTTGTCAGTTTATATATATATATATATATATATATATATATATATATATATATATATAGCGTGCAAAACAGGTTGGTAAGAAACTGATAAATATACAGTGCTGCTTGAAAGTTTGTGAACCACCCGACATCTCAATTTGTCTCCAGAAACAGAAAAAGTATGTGATCTGTTAGTAGCTTGTCACCTCCTTCTGCAGCCATTACATCAACCAAATGTATTTCTGTAACCACGAAGTGTCTCATCTGCTTTTTGGGATTTTTGCCCACTCCTCCTTGCAGAACATCACCAGTTGAGAGCGGTTGGCAGGTCCGTATTTAGGCTGCAACATGTCCAAGGCCAAAAAGAATTTATCATGGCATCTTGAGGCAACATAACATTTTGCGTTGACACGAAATGATGTGTTATTTCATCAACAAATTCGGCTTCGGTTTCTGGATAGCATTCTATTAATCGCTTTGCACATGTGACTACCTCAGGTCTGGATGTATCTGTAGCTGTTGAACTTCAGCCTTCTCAGGTTGTTCCAATTTCGATGATGATGTGGATGGTGCTACAACACTTCCTTCGTCAGCAGCCGTGCCAGTTACTGATGTCGATACTGGCTTGAGTTGGAATGTGTCCAGCTTGGGGACGTTCGATAGTAGCTCCTTTTCTTTGTCTTGCCTTTGTTTCTGTTCAGCACGTCTATTCACACCATTTGGTTTTTTATAAGACATATTATGCTAAAGCAAAGAAAAAACTAATTTTCGTTACCTAATAGCATATTGTGGTGGAAGCCATTAGAACATGTGTACTTATAAATTAATCATTTCTATTTTGCTCCTCCGCTTTATAATAAATATTTACACATATACCTTTACGTTGTAACATAGGCCATAACATGTGACATGGGCATGTCACGTGTTATGCCCTACGTTACAACGTAAAGGTATACAGACGTGATAATACTTATGTTTGCTCAAGCTGAGAAAAAACTTCAAAACATTTTTTTTACTGATTCACTCCACATTAATTCTAAATCGTAATAATACTTAATATTACTTGCAGACAGACACACAAAGAATATGTAAACGTCTGTAAACGTCAAAATTCAATGTTTACCTTTTATTAGAGTTGGGCAGCATGCAGAACAGCATAATGCATAATTATGCATTCTGTTTATTTCGCCCCTAGGCCATGGCCTAGTTGGACTAGGCCAAAAGGTGGGGCTGGGTGTTGAAGGGACATGTGTTATGTACTGCCCGCCTGCCACAGCATTTCTATGGGATTGAGGTCCGGACTTTGACTGGGCCAAATCTGGGACTGCAAATCTTTCTCATAAGCCATTCCTTGGTAGTTATGCTGGAATGCTTTGGGTTGTTGCATAATCCATTTCCGTCCCAGCTTCAACTCCCTGACTGATGGCAGGAGATTCTGGTCAAGAATTTGTTGATAGGCCTGGGAATTGATGCTTCCCTGGAGTCGTATTTATTTGCGTTATTGACTTTTTCTCCTGCGATTGTGGCCAAATAATTCCAATTTGGGTTCATCTGTCCACTTCCAGAAAGCCTCTAAATTTTGCCAGAGAGCACCTGGACAAACCATACAAGCAACTTTGCTCTTCGATCTTTCTTCACCCGAACTATTTTTCTGGTGCATCTTGGTATAAAAGGTTTGATGGCCATCTACTACTGTAGACAGAGTTACGGTGATGCTCTACGGAAGTGCTCTCCATTTGTAAATTGTGTCTTACAGTGGATGGATAGAGTTTGAATCTTTTGGACATGGTCTTGTAGTTTCCCCAGACTGATGGGCTGTCACCACCTTCTTCCTGATGTCCTCAGATGTCTCCTTTCCTCTCTGCGTTGTTGATCTGTGTGCTTTACACTTTGGCATGACAGTGGTTTGGGTGGTTTCCTCTCCCTTTTAATTAGTCTGCCTCAAATCTTTCCCAAGCATGTCTCATTTGATTGGTCTGCTTAATTGATTACTTGAGCACTCATGTGTGTTTCACCTGAGGAGTTCACAAACTTTCATGCAACACTGTATATTGATCCACTGTTGCAAAGTAAATTCATTGTAGCTGTAGAAACTGTAGTAAAGCCACATGGCTTTTATAAGCTTCCTGTTCATAGTAAGTTTGTGTTTAGACATTTGTTTTCCACTAGAAAATACCTCTTCATTTTCTTTCATTTCTGATATCCTCATATTTTTTGTTTAATGTAGTTATCTGGAACAATATCTTTTATTGATTTTGTGTTGTATCTACTGCCTCTTTCCTAGTACTCACTGTAGGCCAGGCATCAAAGCCAGCAGGAGAACCTCTGTAAGCTTCACTGCCCAAATAAGATCATAGCATTAGTAAGATTTCTTTAATAACAGTAGCTAGCTAACTTAACATTGTGTAAATACTGTATTTGCCCTGACCGTTATGTCAATAACTTGCACAGGTGCTGATATTCTGAGCATATAGATACATGAATGAGCATTCTGGGCTTACTGATCTTGGTGAACACAAGCCACAATTGGCTAGTTGAGCATATTTATTAGCTAGATAACTAAATAAACCTTTATAGATTGCTGAAATTTTAACATAACATTTACTCAGACCGTAGTCAAGTGCTGCGTGGAAGGGGAAAAAACGACAGTATATTTAGCCATCTTATTTTCCGAAGGTAACCTCCCCAGTGCTGAAATGCAGAACTTCATCTCTGATCTTTATGACTGTGGCTTTAATTTACAATGACAAAGTAGAAAGTGGCTCAGTTTGTCACACTATGCAGCAGACAAACCGTCAGGGTAGCAGAGTGCTCTAGGGAACGAGGACAAAGAACACCACTGTGTCCTTTGGAGATCTCCAGCCAGTTCAGATGCTGTGCTGTTGACACTTGCATGAAAGATGTTGTGTTGTAAATGCCTTGTAAAACCCAGCTTGTCTAATTCTTGCTTAAGCACTGGTTTTCTTATTGTCCCTTATTTTAAGCCATGGTTCATTTATTTATTTATTTGTAATCCTTTTTTTTTTTTTTAGCACAGATTGCTTTATCTACCTATTTGTTTTAAGCACCAATCTTATTTTCCTGTCCCTCATGTTGGAGCGCTGGTTAATCTTGCTCTGCATGAGTAATGGTACAATGCACTGGTCCTGTCGTCTGAGCAAGACCTGAATGTCGGGCCCAGGGGGCGACAGCGATGTGCGTTCCGTCGTGTGCTCTGTCACACAGAGGTGTAGTGGACCACCCGGGCCACTGTAATTTGTCTCTCCTCGCTGGCCCAACCCCGATCGATCTGTCCTTTTCCTCTGCTCCTGGACCACATCCTGCCGATGGTATTTATAGCCCCGCGTCCCCGGTAATAGACTTCTTACTTTAGCCCTCTGTGTCAGTGTTTCCTAGACTGGGGTCCAGGAACAGAGACAGGAGATGCACAGCAGACTGATTTCCGTGTCACTTTATGCCACTGTATGGGACAGTGTGGATTATTTTGCAGGTAACAAAAAGATGATAAAAAATAAATACTCTCAATAATCTTGTGTTGAGTGTTGAATGGATAAACTGAAGGTCCCTTTATGTTTAGTGGCTGTTTTATAGATTAGTATTTTTATGAACTGAGAGTAAATGTTGCATCTTGGTGAGTGGGGACAGGTCTCCAGAACAGAGCTGGTTTTGTAAAATGGGATTGACATGGAAATATTCTGAAAAATAAGACAATTGAAGTTTTATATCATACTTGACTACCAAACAGGAGAACGTTTTCTCATCACATCTTTATTATATAACCACAGTGTAGGCTTCTGTCAACACGTTAAGACTACTTTAATCGGATAAACGGAATACACCAAAGTATTTGAATATATTATATAAAATATTCTATTATATTGAATATTTGACTATGGTGTTTTTGGATATACTTTGGGTAGTATAGGGTGTGAGTGTAGGGTTAAGACTTCCTGGAAAATCACCAGTTGGACTTTGTGTCCTCCTCTGCTGTTTCTCTCTGGCTGTCTCTGCTACTCTGCCTCCCAGTGGACATATCAAGAACATCACTTGTGTTCCATGGATATTTATGATGTAATTTTCGATGATGTCATCTATTCTAATTTTGCCCAATGCTGTTCACTGAGTTGCAGAAAATGCCCTTGATTCTTCAGCAGTGTGGCTTCTAAACACTCAAGATCTCACCAGTTGAGATGAAATCTGTGACTGTTTAATTCATGTTTGCAAAATTTCTACAATTCTAGATTCTCCAGGAAACTGCTTGATTCTACTACAAAAACTGCTGTAGATCTGTGTGTGTGTTGACAATAAGGCGAAGCTTTTCATTGTCCCCTCTTCAGGGAGTACGAGACCCCACGGGTGCCTCCATAGCTCTGTACACAGCCAAGCTGCACCACCCTAATAAAACCGGCAACCACGTGGTGCTGCAGGCACTCTTCTACCTGCTGGACAGAGCAGTAGAGAGGTCAGTGTGTCTCTGCCACCATCCCTGAGAGAACGCATACTTCTCCTTTGGATCACGTGTGTGAGTGTGTATGAGTATTCACTTCCGTGAGTTGCTGGTAGAAGAACTGTGCCCTCTTTCTTGCAGCTTTGAGACTCAGAGGAATGGACTCGTCTTCATCTACGACATGGCAGGATCCAACTACACCAATTTTGAACTGGACCTGAGCAAGAAGATTCTTAACCTGCTCAAGGTTATTTCTCCAACATATATATATACACGTGGCTCCCAGGGAGCACCTTCCTGTTGTGGTTAGAGGTGGATATATCGGGCCGACATTTGCCGTTTTTAATATATAAGGACCCCAAGCCAAAGCTTTTGGAAGACAACAGATAAAGTTATGGCTTCAATTCTGATATTTCAACGTCCTATGACCATATATTTACTATATGTTACTACTAGATAACTATGAAGTGCTGCTTCATTTGGTGCAAGAAAAAACGAATAGCATAGAACCATCGGGAATGTGCTTAATGCTACAGCTGGATGAAGGTTCATTAACATAATACTACAGCTGGATAAAGGTGCGCTAACTTAAGAACTGGAGTCAGCAGCTTGCTAGATAAACATATTAGCCCCAATGTTATAAGTTAGAGATGCAACGAATATGTAAATGAAATTTACATTTACGGCATTTAGCAGACTGCTAGTATTACCGAGTATGAAATTAGTATTACCGAGTGTTATTTACACTAAAAGAGATTTTTGATGCTGCTAAGTCAATTGCACTAAGTTTTTATTCACAGTTGATTACTGATTGTAAAAATGCAGAAAGTTGTGTTTGTACTATTATTTATTTTTAAGAATTTTTTTTGACCCTGACCTCTGTGGTGTAGTTTGAGGCAATACTCCTCCGACCATCTCTGTGCAGGGCGCCTTCCCCGCCCGACTGAAGAAGGTGTTCATAGTTGGAGCTCCAGTCTGGTTCCGAGTGCCCTACAACCTGCTCAGCCTGCTGCTAAAAGAGAAACTCCGAGAACGGGTTGGTACCCGCCCACTCAACCAGCCACCCAACCAGCCGCGTGCTGAGCCACGCACTGACCAACCGGCTTTTCCTAGTTCACCATGATAACACCGATGTCTCTGTGCTCCGGGTGCGTCCGCAGGTCCAGATAGTGAAGATGGCTGACCTGCGTCTGCACCTGCCCCGGGACTGCCTGCCTGAGCACCTGGGCGGCTGCCTGGCCCTGGACGTGCACGGCTGGAACCGCCGGCTGCTGGCCGAGCAGAACGGCCGCGTGGACCCGGTGGATGAGCTGGTGTGCATCCCGACGGAGGACGCCTCGGTGCACAAGCCCGGGCCCGACGCCATGCGCCTGTCTGACCTGGCTTCACACCTGGCCCGAGCGCAGCGTGCTGGCATCTACCAGGAGTACGAGGAGCTGCGGCAGGAGCAGCCTTCCGGAAGCTTCCACTGCGCACTGTGAGCGCGTGTCCCTACTCTACTGCTGCCTGGACCAGCGCCTCACACGTCAGGGCTTTGAGTGGCCATGTCTGCATTACCAGTGACTTATACCACTGGGCTTCATCCCATTAGTCTGATGTAGTGGCAGTCTTGACGCTGGTACAAACGAATAATTTCAGAAGCCTCTAATTACCCTGTTGCATTTTATGGTTTGCCATTCATCAGTCCATTTATAATTGAATAACGCCATATAATGTTGAAGTTACTGAGCAAATGAGAGAAAATGTAGAAAGTTGCAGAAATTTTCATGGGCCATACGCAAAGGAAATTGTCAGTTACTGATTTCTGCTGTAAAGTACATTACATGGGCAGGTGAATTGTGTCTGTACAACCATTAGGCAGTTACTTACCTTCTGCCCTGCTGAAACTGTGGACATGTCGGTCCACAAACTCTGCTTCTCTGTCCACTCGCTCGTTGGTGCCTTACTGTGACTGACTGCCCCCTGCAGGTGGCTCCAGTTGAGGTAGTAGGTCTGTCAAACAGGAAAGTATTGCAACAAGCATCACAGACTCCTTCACATCCACAGGGCTCCCTGCAACCAGGAGAGGAATCGCTACGGTGACGTTCTGTGTCTCGACCAAACGCGTGTCCGGCTGAAAAGCAGGAGGAACGAGGTTTGTCCTGAGCTTAAAGATTTAACTGTCTTCATATTTCCGCTCCCTTGCATGGTGCGTGCAAAATGTCACCCTAGCGACAGGCACTGCCATAGCAACCCTGCTCTCTTCTCAGAGATCAGATTACATCAACGCCAGCCTCATGGACGGCTACAAGCAGACGAGCGCGTACATCGGGACTCAAGGTAAGACAGAGCAGTCGGCTGCTGGGAGCCAGACACCTGCTGCAGGGCATGGTCTAGCGCGCATGCTCCAGACGGAAGCGTAACGGTGGCCGCTCTGCACAGGCCCGCTGGAGAAAACCTACGGAGACTTCTGGAGGATGGTGTGGGAGCAGAACGTGCTCGTCATCGTCATGACAACAAGGTGAGACATGAGTCACACGCGCATACCAGCAGGAAGGACTCGGGATGACGGAGGCTGGGTAATGCAGTTCTAGATTTGTGGGTTACAGTGGGGTCCCCCCACACACACACACACACTGCTCTGAAGGCTGTTGCTGACAAGGAAATTGCCTGATTCTGTGTACTGAGTAATGAACACATTGGTGTGTCTGTGTGCGCGCGTGTGTGTGTGTGTGTGTGTGTGTGTGTGTGTGTAGGACAGACGAGGGGGGCAGAAGGAAGTGTGGTCAGTACTGGCCCCTGCAGGAGGGAGGTCAGGAGGTATACGGACACATAGCTGTGGTCAGCCAGAGAGTGGACAACCATGCCCATTACAATCAGACTGCTCTAGAGCTGCATAACACAGAGGTAACCCGTGCTTACACATACACACACATACACCTGCATGGACAAATGGATTGGTGGTGGTTATTTATGGGATGCGGTAGTGGTAGGTTTTGTAGAATGTGGCCAGTTTCAGGAAGTCAGTATACAGACGAACCAAGCCAGCTTTTTCTGTGAAGCATTTCAGATGTTTCTGGAGATTAAAGTAAGTCTGTGCGGGTTAGGTGTGCAATAAACGTTGACTGTTGTATCTGTCCAGGACGGTCTAATGCGTAGTACAGAAGACACGGGCCTTAAAGCCCTTAGATTAGGATAGATTAGGTTAGGGAACCACTCTGAAAGTCTGGGTGGAACTGAGACTGACCCAAAGTATCAGACTTCAAGACACGAGGCATGTGATGATTCTGACGCACTCAAAACAACCTCTAAAATGAAATGATCTGAAACACACACCTCTGGAGCTGGGCCTCCATATAGACCCGTCTTGTATACAGTGAACCACAAATGTGTTGAGTTCAGTGTAGGTTTTCCAAGCCATCCGGACTCCACATGCGAACATGCCAGTGGTCATCCCCTCCAGTTCCACACACAGACCCTAGAGCTGCATGCAGCCATAATGGACTGACTTGGCGTTCCTTCACCCTGCTTCTGCTTCTGACCAGACCTGTGAGCAGAGGCAGGTGACTCACTTCCAGTTCCTGAGTTGGCCTGACTATGGCGTCCCCTCCTCCGCGCTGTCTCTGCTCGACTTCCTGGCCGCCGTGAAGCAGCAGCAGAGAAGAGCAGTGAAGGCCCTGGGCCCCCAGTGGAGGGGCCACCCCCTGGGGCCCCCCATGGTTGTCCACTGCAGCGCGGGCATCGGCAGGACGGGTAAACGAGCACTCGCACCACGTCCCTGGCCTGGAAAAGACCAGAACGTTTTTGTTGATGTTTTTGATTTTTGTTTTCTATTGTTTTCCACCAAGGCTGATGAATATCGCTTTCTGGTGAATTCTGGTATTTGTGTATGCCCGAATTGTTCTCCTCAGCACCCTCAGAGTAACACTGACCATTTGAAACCGCCCCGGACTTGAGATGCGGCATGGCATATGCTGTGATCAGGTTAACGATGCCCATGTTTGAGTGTTTATGAGCAGTAAACATGGCATTGTTTTGAAGCAGACAGAGTAAAGAGACTGCCAACTTGATTGCAAATATTAAAATATTTATTTTGCACTATATGTTTAGCTGGAGATGAAAGATGCAGAAAGCCCTGCTGCTCTGCCTGATCAGGACCGTGTGGGAGGTTCAGACTGCCTGGTGATTGACAGCAGCATAGCCGCAGTAGCGTAAAACAAATGAGGGATCCTGGCACCACCGCCACAGATTTACTTAAACAGTTCCACTGTGGCTCAGACAAACTGACAAACATCCATCGTTTCTTGAGATTAATCGTAAGAACCCGGTGGAAATACACATTTAAAGTGCATGTTTCCGCCACACACAAGCTGAGGGCACAACAAAATTAGTAATACATGGGAGGAGTACTTAAAAAAGATGAAAACAAGGAAATTGTTTGGTTTTTTGGGTTTTTTTTCTTTCCATGTCATTAGTAAATTGCCCCCATTAACTATCCTAATTTGTTTTGCTCCCTCATGGGGGGATAGCGGGCGGAGGGGTGTTTTGACTGTTATCCCTCTGTTCTCAGGTACGTTCTGCGCGTTAGACATCTGCCTGTCGCAGCTGCAGGACGTCGGCACTCTGAACGTGTATCAGACGGTCAGGCGGATGAGAACGCAGCGCGCCTTCAGCATCCAAACGCCAGAACAGTATTATTTCTGCCACACTGCCATTCTCGAGCATGCCCAGCGACAGGGACTGCTCTCGACCAATCAATGAGGGACAGAATCCACTTTCTGTCAATCAGTGAGAGACAGAGTGTGCCCTCAACCAATCAGTGACACTGAGACCATGCTCTTTAGCCAATCAATAGGCTGTTTGCTAATAGACTGAGCATAAATCCTGGAGGCCCTGGAGAATCTTTTTAACAATGGCCAAGGACCCATTCATCTGACTGACATTCCAAGCAGAGCACTTGTAACTCAGAGGTTGGTGATGTGTGTAAAGTGCCACAATCATAGCTAACACTGTTTTTACCAAGAGATCTAAATATCTGCTGAAGACATTAATCTATCTCGTATCCAATCAGTAATACTGTACGAAATGAAGGTATTCATACTGTGGTTGAATGTTTGTAAGTCATTAGTGGCCAATAGCTGTTTTGTGAATGTCTAAAAGTTCACATCACTTTTGCTGCCAAAAAAGTCTCTTTTTTTCCTGTGCTTACTCTGTTATAATACAAAGTTCCTGTAAAATCATGAGTTAACTTCACAAAGCAGCCGCGTCCTCTGCTCATTCTGTCTAGTGCTGTGCGGTTCTGTCATCGGGAGTTCTTCAGTGGGACCGACATTTTGGCTGATGCCACATAGTTAAACTGGACACCCTCTGTCCATAAAATGGGATCACAGTCACTGGGGCTCATACGCAAGTGTTTGGTATATACCTACCCCCCCCCTCCCCCAAACAGAGTCCTCAGTGGACCCGACTGGGCACTCCGTCTTGCTTCTGTTCCATTAGTGCTTCAATCAGCTGAAGGTCTGTTCAGTCTACACACGGTTCATATACTGTTGCTTCTGAACATTACTAACGCTGAATACGTTTCCTGTGATAGCCATTCAGTTTTGTGTCATGTTGGGCAGTGTTGTGAAACGTTAATGTCCTGACTTGTGCATAGTCTCTCTCTCTTAAATCATTTAGAACAGGCTTTATGAATGAAGGGGGTGTTGTTGGCTGTACTGTGACTAACTTTTGTAGACTTGCCACGTGGGGCCATGAGTAACCTGCAGAGGTCACTCAGTTTTTTAACTCCACTTGACAGAATTTTAAAATGGTGTCATCTAAGGTCAAATTGATGTAAAGGTTCTCAAATTAAGTAATGCTTAATTCATGTGGTAAGTTATGCTATTAGGATTTAGCAAAAATAGTTATTTCCTATTGAGAATCGCTTTCCATGTGTACAAAGAGCTCCAAAACAGTACTGGACAGTGACACTTCAGTTTGTCTCTACAACTGGATTTGAGTTAACCTATAGCCATTGTAGTCTTTGTTTTAAGTGCCCGTGCCAGCTGTAACTCCACCATATAAGCTTCTTATTTATCCTTCTTTAGTTTACTAGATGTATTTGCCACACTGTCCAGAGGGAAACGGACTCGCAAATACTTTTCAGCAAATTGCAGTCACTGTTCTGATTGAGAATGACTAGGTTCACCTTGGATGAGTATTCTGGAGCTCTGAATGGTGTGATGTTCTGAAAGTTGATGTCTTTCCTGCCTGAGCTATGGAAGGTGACCTCATCCATTTGGGTAGTTCTACCACAGCTGAAGTGAGAACGTTTCCCTTATCCACTGATGTAGTCTAGTTTGGCCGCTCCGTTCTGGTTGGTTTGCTTCAGTGAGTTGATTTTTCTCTAGCAGTTTGCTTTTCTTCTCTGGACTGTGCAGCTTTTTCTCCCTCCTCATTGCAGAAGGCTTTACTGAAATGATGCTGCGCTGGCTGATGTAGTCTGCCACAAGTAACAGCTAAAAACACAGTCTGCCCCTGTGTGCACGAGAGCTCACTAGAAGACACCTGCACAGAAATGAGCCGGGTTCAAAACGTTGTGGATTACAGGTTTTATTTTGATAAAAGCAAATGGCCATCTGCATGTCAGCATCTCTCATTAAGTCATTTCAAAGTGGTGAAGGGCAGACACATGTCCGTGATGAGCTCGCTGGCTTCTCCGGGTATGGAGAGTGCCCTAGTGATCAACATGTTAGTGTAACAGTGGGACAGATGCATTCTTTGGAGATCAGAGGTTCTGAAGAGATTTTCACAATCTCTGACAAAAAGGTGTTCCTACAACCTGTAGGAAACTTTTTTAGACTCTTTCATTGACTGTTTTTCATTAACCAGGCAGGAGAGCAGTTTTCCTTTGAAACATTCATTTTAAACACCTCTCTACATGTTCAGAATGTATATTACATTGGACCAGTCACTGCAGTGCAATCCAACTTCAAATTCTGTTTTCCTTTTTTTGGCCCAGAGACTAACGTTTGCTCAAATAAAACACCTGTATATACTGCTTGGGTTTTGTGCTTGTATGAACGCTTATGTCTTCTGTGAACAAGGTGAAAGACTCTACCCATGCTTAGATTTCACATGTCAGATAGGCTAGTTACCATAAGAAAGCACTTTCAACCAGGCATTCACTATGTGCATTCACTGACATTGTTATTAACAGAGGACTTAACACCACATGTACCATAACTAATACATTTAAATATAGCGTGGTGTGAAATGCGATAGTTGTAAATTGACAAATCTGCAACTTCGTCGTCTATCGGACGCTTTTGCTTGTTAATCACGTTTTTACAGTTGTAGCTCCAAGACCTATATTGTTTTATAGTATCACTTTTATTTTGTCCTTGAGTATGTGAACCTTTGCTACTGAATTCATATTGAATTTGCTTGTAGTGAAGTGTCTTTAAAATCTAATGTGTGTATGCATCATAATTCTAGAATTGTTAGCTCTTTAAAACGATGGACACAAAATGTGACTGATTTTATATTATATTGAATAAACTGTGTCCATGCATATTATTTCATTTGCAAATAGCTACTTATATTTTCCCATTCTGTAGCATTCATTTATATGATTTGATACAGTAATCAAGCTATATAAAGAGGAATGCCATTCTGTCCACATATAAAATGTTCAGCAGTTTACTTTCTGACCAAATACTTTTATTTTAGAAGAGATCTGTAACATGAAACTGGTGATGTATGAGAACATGTCATCTCTTGTGCTGAAATGTTGCATGTTCTTTTGGCAAAGTGGAATTCTGTTCCCTGACTCAGGGCCACTCATTTGAGCAATTGGAACCTTGTAAAGTATGAAATGTGAAAGAACTATGTGAAACATTAAATGGAGCCATCATTTCTTCACTTGGAGCAATTTATTGACTACTTGTGTTGTTGATTCATAACTATCTCATATTATACTCTCCAGCAGTATATTCGTCGTTCTGAAGTATTTAAATCTATAAATCCCATGATCGAATGCATTCTCCATTAGTCCCAGGATGAATACTGCTGTATAGTTAGTATTTGGCGGGTCATATTCAAATTGTAATGACGTAAAAACATGCGTAGACCAATGTGAAAGGAGAGGGGCGTTACCAACTATTTTGTTACAAACACGAATCCGGAGTAAGAGGCTTCTTTTTCCTAGGTATGTAACAGCTGGTAAAAGAAAACAAAAATATCTCATTACAGTTTGAAACAGTGTTTGTAGTTGATGGTATCGGAAAGCTTTGAGATGGAGTCCCTCGTTTGTGTTTCTCAGCGTACGATTTGTGGGTGTTTGCTCGATAATGACAAATTAAGGGGCTAAGAGGACAAGCTTGCTAGTCAACACTGAAACGTGCTGTCATATTCAGAAAATCCTGCTTATTGCGAAACGTACTGTTTGTGTGTCATTTTAACTCGCTTTTTCTCGAAGTGCTGTACATAAATCTTGTACACCTTTTACTGTACTCTGCGTGCGGTCTGATACTTAACAGTAGGGGGAGGGAGTTGTTGTGGCGAATGGGTTAGACATTTTCCCCTTAAATATCGAAGTAAACAAAGAATTGCTCACTTGATTTGTTAGCCATTTCATGCAGATACAAGTCGTTGAATTAACGACGCCACATGTCGTCGGCAAGCTATATCCATGTTTACGATTACAGATTTTAGTGCCCATTTTGACTTTGGGACCGATGTAAGGACATGTCGTTAAAAATTTACAAATTAATCTAGCTCCATGTCTACAGTTTGGTTTGGCTGGATCGCATGTTAAGTGCACCATGTGTTGAGCGAAATGTCCGTGCCAAAGCCACATGATGTCGATCTCCTGCGTTTCCCGAATCGAGAGCGCGGCAGCGTTTCAGGATCTATTGTTCAATGGGAAGTGCGGGACAGTGTAGCGAACGAAATGCGTGGCGTATTACAGGCAGTGCTGGATCCCCACAAAAACACTACCACTACTACGGACAAGCGTTTCTTTCTTCCTTCTGCGTGTAGTTATTGTTACTTGAAACTGAACTAGATTTCCGTAAAAAAAATACATTTGGACGACAACTTTTTTGACGATAATCGTTACAGTGTTGGTACTGCGTGTTCAGTATTCGTTTTTCAAGTCTTTTTTTTGTCTAGCGCGGTTATAAATTATATTTTTACACGAAGCAATTTCAGCGAGCCGACATGTTTAAATCTGGGTTTGAGCTATATATCCACACGCCAGTTTCAGACGAAGCTGTGTTTGCAAACATGGTCGTCAGGCTGGCTTGCTCGAAACTGACTATGAATTGTTGGTCGTTTCGAGACGAGGAATCCCGGGCAAGTATTTAACTCCGCCTCTCGTGGGCGAGGCTTTATTTTAGTTGTTCCACCTTTTGGGGCGTTGATTAAAAAATAACGTAGTCTGATTGGATAAAACAAAAAAAGGCCGGCGCTTAACGTTAAACGATATATATGACGTCTGTGGCAGCTAAACATTGCCTAGACAGGTCACGTGTGATAGTAACCTCAGGAAGTTGCATTGAAACTAATTATATCGGAGACACGGAGTCTTTAAAACGCTCGTTTTTTTTCGTTTGTTTAAATACGCAATACCTGCAAAAAAGAGCACTTAACGTAACCTTAGTGGTAACTCGGGTTTGAGTACTTATGCGAATCGTTTCTTTGGGTTAGATCGTAAAATGTGCTCCCTGGAAACCTAGCAACCAAGCAAGCTTTGGATCTAACACGCATGCACTATGTATGTCTGATTTCAGTGTTTAAGATAGCTATGATCCCGGATTAAATGTAATAAAGCGAAATCAGGTTGTAAAGAGCAGTGTACGCGACGTTTAAAAAATCAAAAACGTACGATATACGGTACATCTATATGGTGTCTAATCTAGTCTCCGAACCCCTTCCTTTCAAACTGTGTACGTGTGTGAAAGGAGTGAGTGGCGGGCGAGGGATCGACCCCCGAGACGTTTTGTCGTGAGAGTGAGTTTCGAAATGCCCAATCAGAGCGGCTGCCCCCTTGGCGTCCCTCTAGCAGGAACCAATAGTATCTGCAGGAGGCGGGCCTTAGGGAAACACCTCTGAGACACGCCTCTCGACAAAGAAACGAACTGGGTTGTTTTCAGCAGAGCGTTTTTTTTTTCTTCTCTCTTGCATTTTTAAAAAACATATTTAACTGAAAATACTTTATTTGCGTTTTATTTGTGGTGTGCCCGTCTGACTTTCGGAATTTTAGCGTTGAAATTGTTTTAGGTTGATTCCGATTTTCTTCGAATTCGTGGTCCACACCAGCAGCTCGACTAGTTGGGCCGGGAGGCGAGTGTAGCTGCTCCGGTAAGTTGGAGAAATCTCAACGGTCGCCGCCACTTTCTCCCTCGCCGCTGACAGCCGCGTCGGCGACGGTAGAACCCAGCTCGGTATAGCCCAGTGAAAATCGACTCCACTTTTTTTTCACCCCCGTAAACACAGCTTTGATTTCACTTGATTTTCGCTTTCTTTACTTTTTTCTCTGCATGTGTACCGTAGAGCTAGCGCTGCTGGTAGTCTGTTAGCTTAGCACAGCTAGCCGGAGAGTGAAGTGACACCTGCCCGCTAGCGGAGCGCTGCACACTTAGCCGTGTAGCTGCCGCGTTGAGGCCAAGCCTGGTTTTGTGTGTGTTTATCACCAACGAGACCGTTAAACCTTCCCCATGACTTCGTGTTTCCGCGCCAAAGCTCTCTGCGTGGCTAATGTTTTGTAGCGGTAGCTGCTGTCCTGGTAGTTTAGTGGCCGGTTTTGTCGGGACAGGCTGCAGTCGAGCTCGGTGCTTCAGTCACGGGCCTCCGCTCGTAGGGGGAGGGGACGGGGTACCGGACGCGCTCGCGGGAACTCTCCGATCAAAATAATAATAATAAAAAAACAAAACCTTGGCGTTAACTACATTTTGTTTTCAGTCCCGATGTGTGCCGCATGCCGAGATGAATTCTTTGGATTTATTGTGTTAGCGCCGCGTCTTCGTTTTACCCTTGCAGTCAAACATTTTCAAACAGTAAATCGTACATGCAAATAAAAAATACATCCCGTCGCCCCTCTAGCTGAGATACTCCGTGTTGATCTATGCGTGTGGCTTGAGGGTTTGGGCTCAAATCGATTACTACGTCGCTACTGAATGAGGTCAGGTTCTTAGACGTGGAACAAACATGCTTCTCCAATATCCATTTATGCAGCTAGCCAGCCATGCAGCTTGGGTCCGCGACTTTGTTGGCTGGCTGTCTATATCACATAGCATGGTAGCTGCAAGTTCTGCTGCAACTAATGCATGGTTGATGGCGTCCTTTACCCTGCACGATTAACCCGCCGCAACTATGTTTACATAGAGACTCGCTATGTTTTTTGTGTTTTTTTTTTAATTGAAACAGATGTGAACATGGAGCCCTCAAAGTGTGTCTCTCGTAGCGATAAGGATAGTCTTCGGCGTACTAGCATGTTTTTATACACTGCTGGCGTTTCGAGGCGTCTTTTGGTGTGTATACAAGCCAGCATCGCTCCGATTACGTCATACGTAGTTGTGCAGCATCGCTCCGATGACGTCATACGTAGTTGTGCAGCATGCCTGGTGCATCCCTCACTAACATCTCTACTGAACGCCTGGGCTTCCTCGCTGGAGACGGCCAAAGAACGTCCATGTCAGATTATGGTTGAGCTGTTTGCAAATGTGAGATTACGTGCCTTTTGTCTCATGCTGAGGAAAACGGCTGTCCATGTTTTTGTTGTTGCCTGTATTTTATTTTTGTTTAGTTGTTCTGTTTAACGTGTGTGACACATTCATATATGCTTGCTTTTAATCTTATGTCTGTTACATGTATTGGACGTTGTTGTATTTATATCTTATTACAAGTATTGATTAATTGCAAATGGTGCACCACTGTGAATGATATTCTGTCAGCTGTCAGTTTTTCAGCTCAGTGTTTATCAAGTCCTGAAGAAGCACATATGGTCACAGTTCTAGTCTTAAAATGAAAAATATGTCTAATTTCTAAAAGTGTAAAACTTCGAAATAAGCCCCTGATCAAGTCAGCCAGTTGAGGAGTAAGTCTGATTGTTGGCTGCCCACCTATGTCACAGGTCTTAGAGCCCTTGAGTATGAGTTCAGAATGAAGCGCCGTTTGGAGGATCAGGAAGCAGTCTTTGCGACGCAGCAGCGTCGACTCCCAGGAAGCACTGAAGGCTTCCAGCACAGGGTCCTGGCCCCAGCGCCCACTGTGTACGAGGCCGTGGCCGACAGCACGCAGCCAGCCACAGGCATCCAGTACCCTGTGCCCCAGGGCTACCAGGTAGAGGAACCCCCTCCCTCTACCACTCACACAGTCCCTCTGCATGCTAAATTAAATGACCTCGGTTCAGGTGATTTTATTTTATGTTGTGATTTTTCTTCCTGTAGGTTCCCACTGTGCCACAGAGCACTGGGGGGCATGGGCATGCTCAAAGCACTGCTGTTCATGGCACCACTCATCACCACAGCCCTGCCGTGCAGCCCCACGGCCCCACCCTCGTCCAGGGTCACGCCCACCCACCAAACCCCACTGCCTCGGCACAGGGACAGCAGCAGTTCCAGCGGCTCAAGGTGAGAGGTCAAGAGTAAAAACAGATGTTTATATTCATTTTTTATTTTGTATTTGTTACTTGGTTTTATATTTGTACTTTTTATTTAGTTCCCCCCCCCCCCCAGATGTACAGTATTTGCAAGTGTTTATTTTGAAGCAACAGGTGTGCTTTTTCAGAAAAATCATAGATCCTTTTTTTTTCGTTTTTAGGTGGAGGATGCTCTGTCCTATCTGGACCAAGTGAAACTGCAGTTTGGAAGTCAGCCACAAGTTTACAATGACTTTTTGGACATTATGAAAGAGTTTAAGTCTCAGAGGTGAGAGGCGAGTTTTCCTCATCAGCCTTATTATTGCTGTTACTGTAGTAAATTATTAGCTACACTTTGAAATGTACTTTTGTGAACTATCAATTTGTCTTAATAATGTTTGATTTTGGGGTGGCCGGTATTTCTGCATTAATAGATTGTTTTGTCTTAATTTGTTCTGTAGTATTGACACGCCGGGAGTGATCAGCCGCGTGTCTCAGCTCTTTAAGGGTCACCCAGACCTCATCATGGGCTTCAACACCTTCCTGCCGCCGGGCTATAAAATTGAGGTGCAGACCAACGACCTGGTGAACGTTACCACGCCAGGTCAGATCCACCATATCACGCCTCACGGCATATCGGTGCAGAACATCCCTCCAGCAACCCCACCGCAGCACCAGAGCCAACTGGCTGCTTCAGCTTCCAGCACAGCTGGTCCTCCCCTGACACAGCCCTCACAGAAGAGCAAGGTGAGTCCTCCTGCTGGTGCCCCTTGTTGTGTACAGGTGTGTGTTTGACACTTTCCCTCCGTTCAGGGCGTGTTGTCTTTGGAGAAGTATTTAGCCTTGAGCAAGAGAAAACTTACCATTGGCCCCATGCTAGTTAACAGTTTAAATTGGTAGTAACTGCTTTAAGCTCTGGTTATCCCACCTTCTCACGCTAGAATTTGTGAACTGTTCTGTCGTCTTCTTTCTTAGCCACTGCAGTCTCCAGCGCTGACCCCTAGCAGTCAGCCCAATCCGTCCATCCCTGCCTCCGCCTCGCCCCGTTCGCCCCCACCACAGCCCCACGCCCCCATCAGCAGCACCCCCAACGCCCCCCCTCTGCAGAACAACCAGCCTGTGGAGTTCAACCACGCCATCAACTATGTCAACAAGATCAAGAACCGCTTCCAAGGCCAGCCGGATATCTACAAAGCCTTCCTAGAGATCCTGCACACGTATCAGGTGGGTGCTTAAAGGGAGATGTCCGTGACTTCGTAAGAACTCTTAGCCAGCTGCTGCTCCGGACCATCTCAGCTTTTGCGCGACAGTGTCTGAACTGAATCGCTGCTGGCGTTGGAGCTCTCAATGTGACTTCCAGATGTGCCTCGCTCTCAAGCAAGGTGTTTTCCAACCAAATCAGGTCTCCCATGAAGATGTTATTTCAATTTGGCCTTTCTCCAATATTTGGGAGAAGCTTTCTTTTGTTGGTTTCACACTTGACACATCTTTGAACTTGCAAGACAGGAGAGGTCATTCCAGGTGACACTGGTTTAGTCTGGCCTGTACCCAGAAGTCCTTAACTGGAGCAGTGATGTGAAGGAGTGGAGCTGCTAAGAGTGCTCTCTAAAAGGACAAAGAAGAGTCAGTGCTTTTGTTTCTCCTCCTCCTCCTCCTCCTCCGTTGTCTTTCCTTTCATAGAAAGAGCAGCGTAACGCTAAGGAGGCGGGGGGGAACTATACCCCGGCCCTGACCGAGCAGGAGGTGTACGCCCAGGTGGCACGACTCTTCAAGAATCAGGAGGACCTGCTGTCGGAGTTCGGCCAGTTCCTGCCAGATGCTAACAGCTCTGTGGTGAGAGATGTGCGCCTACACCTCCCAAATCCGTCCAGCTCACAGACTGAGCTCACAGAGTTCCAGAATCCAATTTTTGAATCTCTCGTTCTGGAATTGAACCTGTTTCTAGAAGTCCATGGCCTTATTTGCTCACTACGTCTTCTTCTCCTCTGCGCTCACCCGCTAGCTGCTGGGCAAGACGACGGCAGAGAAAGTGGAGTCCGTTCAGAACGACCATGGAAGCACGGTCAAGAAGCCACAACTGAACAACAAGCAAAGGCCCAACCAAAATGGCTGCCAGATCCGCAGACACTCGGCTACTGCTACCACTCCACCTGTGAAGGTAATAGCACGGTCTGTCAAGCAGGAGTTAAACTGCAACATTTCTTCATTTTTACAGAACCCCATGGATCGTACTTGTTCCAACTCCTTTACGGAGTTCGTAATATAAACTGTCGTTCCTTATTTGAAACGTTCGTATTGGACGGCTGTACTGGAATGATTGTTTTTTTCTCATCTGACCACTGCTTGCCTTCCAGAAAAAGCCAAAATTGCTGAATCTAAAGGACTCCTCCGTGGCAGAGGCCAGCAAACATGGAGTCGGCACAGAGTCTCTGTTCTTTGAGAAGGTGAGAGTTAGGATTAAGACGTCACCGCACTATGCTGTGTGGATCACGTTGGGGGTTTCTGTAAGCCTCGTGCCTTGTGGTCTTATCCGTAGGTGCGGAAAGCCTTGCGAAGTCCTGAGGCCTATGACAACTTCCTCCGCTGTCTGGTCATCTTTAACCAGGAAGTGATATCACGTGCTGAGCTGGTGCAACTGGTGCTGCCGTTCTTGGGGTGGGTGTTCTGACCCGACTGTTGTTGTTGTTTTTAACCAGCTCTTTCACAGTTTTTTTTTTTTTTTTACATTTAATGTACCCTAATCGTGGTGATGTGGAGGCTGCAGTGCCAGAAATGTTTTCCAGACATTTAGAAAAAAAAGTAATTGAAACTGAAACCTGCTACTTATCTAAGTATATGAACCCCAATAATCTGGAAGATTCACATTGACACAAATGACAAGCTTTTCTCTTATAAGGACACGTGTACTCGAACGTTGTTGGTTTCTAATGTAGACGGTACGTCCAACGGGTTCAGACGGAAAATCTGCATCATTGTTGTGTGCATAAAAGCTAGAAAATAAACTACGGAAGTCATAAAAATGCCAAAATCAGTAACTGGGTGCAAAATTACATCTTCTAAAGATATCTACAGTTTCGTAGTGTACACTTTGTAATCAAGAAGTGGGGGCTGCCTTACACTACACTGACACTGTGGAAAGAGCTGTTCATCCGAGCACTGTGTGGGAGCAAGTGGAGTTTGGAGAGAAGTCGCAGGCCTACAGTCACTCAGGAGAGGGTACAACCTTAGCGACTGAAAGCGAAACGTTGAGGGGGCGGGGTCACATGAGTCCGAGGTAGCGCTTTGAATTATTGGCACACAGACTGGGCCTGAAACGGGCGTGAAGATTGGACGCGGTCGAGGCAGCATATGTAGTGGCTCAAAAACAGAGAGGTGAATAGAGCGGTGTGGGTCTCGTGTTCAGTCCCGGAGAATCTGTGGCGCGACATCACATGTCCTCTACCTGTCCTGAAGAGCCCGATGGAAGCCTCGCCAAGACAAGTTCCCTTCCAAAAAGCTTGTGCCTGCTTACCCCTAAAACAATTGGCTTGTTGTGGATAAGGTGCCACTCAGAAGAATGTGGCTCTAGCAAATATAAATTTGAGCAATAAAATAATAACTTTTATTGTTATTATTGTTCATTAAAAGATCTTAAAAGACGTTGTTTTGACTTCCACATGTCATTGCCTCTTCAGGAAGTTCCCAGAGTTATTCAACTGGTTTAAGAATTTTCTGGGCTACAAGGAGATGTCCCACCTAGAGAGCTACCCCAAAGAGAGGGCAACCGAGGGCATTGCTATGGAAATAGACTATTCCTCATGCAAGAGGTTGGGCTTCAGTTACAGAGCCCTGCCCAAGAGCTACCAGCAGCCTAAATGCACTGGGAGAACCCCACTCTGCAAAGAGGTGAGCAGACATGTTTATTCAGCATAATGAACACTGAAGTGGTCACAGATGAGCAGTGTCCTGTCTTTGTGTATTATACACACATCTTGGTCAAAGTTTTGAGACTCTTAAAAAGTAATGAAAAAAGTCATAAAGTTTGTACTAATGATTCTGGCTCCACCTGTTGGTCAGGTGCTGAATGACACATGGGTGTCATTCCCTTCCTGGTCAGAGGACTCCACTTTTGTCAGCTCTAAGAAAACGCAGTACGAGGAGCATATCTACAGGTGCGAGGGACGAGCGCTTCGAGGTGAGCCGCCCGAGACCCGTCTCCTTTCACCCCCACCACAGCATGTCACCAACGGGCACCAACTTGGCTCTAAAACACACACACAGCCATAAACGGCTCTTAGCAAAGCCGTCCAACCTTTAGGGAAAGGGCCGTGTCCCGCACATGCAGCATTGTCCCTCTGTAAGCATGTCCTCCTGTCTGACGTGCTGTGCGCAGTTGGACGTGGTTCTGGAGACCAACCTGGCCACCATCCGCGCGCTGGAGACCGTCCAGAAGAAGCTCTCGCGCATGTCCGCCGAGGAGCAGGCCAAGTTCCGCCTGGACAACACGCTGGGCGGCACCTCCGAGGTCGTCCACCGCAAGGCCGTCCAGAGGATATACGGAGACAAGGCCCCCGACATCATCGACGGGCTGAAGAAGAACCCCGCTGTCTCTGTCCCCATCGTGCTGAAGAGGTGTGTGTGCAGAATGTGTAGAGCTGTTTTGTGAGTGACGTGGGGAGCGCGTGCGCGCACACACACACACACACACACAGGTCCGTACATGGGGGCAGCAGGGCGGGTGCATTTGCACAGTTGTTAGTCAAATGTGCAGCTCTGTCAAAAATCCCAGATAGCTCCTACAAAGCAGAGCATTCACAGGTTATCTGCATGTTTTCAGCACTTTGGCAGATGATCTTATTCAGAGCGACTTTAGAGCGTTTATCAGTAGGCAGCATGTGTGCTCCCTGGGAACTGACCCCATGACCTCGGTGCTGTGATTAGCACCTTGCGCTACCTGGGAGCTACAAGAAGTCAGCAGGTCATGGTGTTTTGTTTTGCTGTTTTTTCCCCCTGTGTAAGCTGTACATACACTTGTCATATTTGCAAAGTCAATATATTGTGCTTGTGCAATTATGATGAAACTTATATAGTTACAGTGGGGAATATTAAAGTGTGTGTGTGTGTGTGTGTTTTAGGTTAAAGCTAAAGGAGGAGGAGTGGCGGGAAGCCCAGCGTGGTTTCAATAAGATCTGGCGGGAGCAGAACGAGAAGTATTACCTGAAGTCCTTGGACCACCAGGGCATCAACTTCAAGCAGAACGACACCAAGGTGCTGCGCTCCAAGACGCTCCTGAATGAGATTGAGAGCATCTACGATGAGGTACGACTCAAAGCCACGTCGGTGCGCTTCAGCCGCAGCTCACTGAAAAGAGGATGGTCTGTCTCACGAGTGAAATCCTCTCCCCTCTACCTGAGTGTGACCCACAGACCTGTACTGATATCTTGTGTTCTAGTTCAGTTACGTAACGATGCGATGTGAGCGTGGCTTTGCTATGAACGTAATGTGTCGAAGAAATGCCCTCGAACGAAATAGTTCGAGTCGGGGGAGCTGGCCGTGCGGCGAGCCCAAGAGAGTTAACGTTTCCTCCTTGTGCGTGCAGCGGCAGGAGCAGGCGTCGGAGGAGAGCGGAGCCCCCCCCTGCGGCCCCCACCTCACCGTCGCCTATGAGGACCGGCAGATCCTGGAGGACGCCGCCGCCCTCATCATCCACCACGTCAAACGGCAGACCAGCATCCAGAAGGAGGACAAGTACAAGATCAAGCAGATCGTCTACCACTTCATCCCCGACATGCTGTTCGCCCAGCGGGGGGCGCTGTCGGACGCGGAGGAAGAGGACGAGGACGAGGACGCCGAGCTGGACGAAGGCGGCTCCAAGAAGCCTAATGGCGTGGCGGCTGGGGGCGGGGCAAGCCCAGCCAAGTCCAAGCTCCTGTTTGGCGGCTCGGCAGCACAGAAGCTGCGTGCGTGTGACGAGGCCTACAACCTGTTCTACGTCAACAACAACTGGTACATCTTCCTGCGGCTGCACCAGACACTGTGCTCGCGTCTGCTCCGCCTGTACGCGCAGGCTGAGCGGCAGATCGAGGAGGACCTGAGGGAGCGCGACTGGGAGCGGGAGGTGCTCGGCCTCAAGCGGGACAAGAACGACAACCCCGCCGTGCAACTGCGGCTGAAGGAGCCCAGTGAGTAGAAGGGGGCGGGGTTGCGGACTGGGGCGTTTCAGAGGAAGCTGACGGTGGATCGTAGGTTCTGACCTTAATCCATATTAAATCTAAGCCCTCAGCTGGAATCAGATAAGCAAAATGGGCCTTGATCCTCCTCTGACTGAAGTTTAAGGAGTCTTAACTGGGGCCGAAACCCTTTTACACCCTTGTGCTTCACCTCTCTCTCTCTCTTTCTCCTTCCCCTTGCAGTGGACATCGATGTTGAAGACTACTATTCAGCCTTCCTGGAGATGGTGCGCAACCTGCTGGACGGGAACATGGAGGCGTCCCAGTACGAGGACTCTCTGAGGGAGATGTTCACCATCCACGCCTACATCGCCTTCACCATGGACAAGCTCATCCAGAGCATCGTCCGGCAGGTCAGTTCTCTGCCAGGCTGGGACGCTTCAGACAGACAGCGCGTTTTCGTGCCTTTTCACCAAGTTCAAAAGGCTGCCGGTGTGTGGTGATCGTACAGGTGCGGTCGCACTGACATCTGTTTGTCTGCCCTGTCTAAGCGCAGAGAACAACCTTGGTCTATATATATATTTTTTTTACTCCCTTGCTGAGTGTAACACACTGTTGGCTTCTTTCCACTAACAATTTGGCAAGGCTTTATCACCTGCTGTGGGAGGTAGCGCTGATAATGCTCTGGAAGAAAAGCCCTTTCTTCCCGCTTGACTGTGGTAGAAATCCAGGCCCAGGCATGGTTCTTTTTTGGAGCCTTTTTCCTCGTTGGCCATTGCTTACCACACTAAGGTTCTGGCCGAACAGAATGTCTTGGCGTCTGAGCGTTGGGGCTCGTGCGAAACCTGACTCCTCTCCTCTCGTCCCTTCTATACAGCTACAGCACATAGTGAGCGACGAGATCTGCGTGCAGGTGACGGACCTGTACCTGTCCGAGAGCAGCAGCGTTGCCACGGGCGGCGCGCTCTCCACGCAGGCCTCCAGGGCGGCGCCAGAGAGCACCTACCAGCGCAAGGCCGAGCAGCTCCTCTCCGACGAGAACTGCTTCAAGGTACGACCACGCCCGTCTGCCGGCAGGGGGGCGTTCCTCCTTTTCCCCCATCGGATCCTCCTTCGTCCTCTTGTCTTGCGTTGATTTTTTTTTTCTCCGCCTCCCTCGTACAGTTGATGTTCATTAAGAGTCGTGGGAATGTGCAGCTCACCATCGAGCTTCTGGACACGGAGGAGGAAAACTCGGACGAGCCAGCAGAAGCGGAGGTGCGTCGCGGCCGTTGTTTACTCGCTCTAATTACAAACACTCTCATGGCGGCTTTGTCTGACCCGTGTTGTGTGATTGTTTCATTGTAAGCTAGACGCATGTTCACCGTGCTGTCTGTGTGTGTCCAGCGCTGGTCAGATTACGTGGGCCGATATCTCAGTGCCGATGTGACCTCTCCAGAGCTGAGGGAACATTTGGCCCAGAAGCCCGTTTTTCTGCCAAGGTAAAAAAAAAAATGACAAATTCTAAATTCATACTCATGTTTTTTTTACTGCTCATAAACACCATCCAGTGACCCTTTTCGACCCTGAGCGCGAAGGTCTTGAATGTGTTGATTTGACTACTTGATTAGCTCCGTCCGGTGAGGCTTGTTGACTATTGGCTGGATGCCGAGCCCGGAGCCCCGCGCTCGCTCTGATCTGACCTGTGCCCTCGCTCGTCGCCTGCAGGAACCTGCGGCGGATCAGGAAGTGCCAGCGTGGGCGGGAGCAGCAGGGGAAGGAGGCGAAGGAGGGCGCCAAGAAGGACTCCTCCGACAGCATGAAGATGGAGTGCATGTTCAAGCTCAACTCCTACAAGATGGTGTACGTCTTCAAGTCTGAGGACTACATGTACAGACGCACCGCACTGCAGCGAGCGCACCAGGTAAACGCGCATTTCCCCTCAACTCCAGCAGAGGGCGCTTGTTTTTTTACTAGATGGGAGAACCTGTCGTGTCGACGGCTTTTCACGCTGCAGCCGACAAAGCGTTTGCCTCAGTCGAATGGTAATCGTAGTAACAGCGAGTAACATAGTAACAGCCTGTGCTTGTTTTAAAGCCACAGGCGACATATTGAAAGTGAGCAAAAGTCTTGCGTATGTGGAGACGCTGTCGGCTGAAACAGAGTCTGGCCTTGTTTTCTCCTGGAGCCACAGGAAGCTGTTCCTGCTGGCTCCACCCACGTTGCTTTGCCTTCCCACCTGCCTCTCAGTTGGGTTAAAGCAGCAGTCGCTAGCCGAGTGAAATGCCTTAAAGGCTTAATGCGCTCTGTCCATGTTGGTGCCACATTGTCCACATGGTCGGCTGAACCGCCCGTGCTAACTTGAGTTTTCGTATTCCTTTTTTGGTCCGTGTAAAAATCACAAGCTGAAGGAGTGGTGATTTGTCTGTATCTGATGTGTGTGTGTGTGTCTGCTAGTCCCACGAGCGGGTGAGCACCCGTCTGCACCAGCGCTTCCAGGCCTGGGTGGACGGCTGGGTGAAGCAACACGTCACCAGAGACATGGCGGCCGACAGCAGCAGGTGGCTGATGGGGGAGGGGCGTGAGGGCCTCGTGCCCTGTACCACCGTCTGCAACCACGAGACCCTCCACTACAGGAGCATCAACAAGTACAGAGTCACCTATGGCAGCGGCTACAAGACGCCGTGACCGCGGGTGTGGGGGGCGGGGGGGAGAGGCTGCTCGGTTTCCAGAAGGGGGTGGGGGGCGTGGACAGTGGGCGGGGCAGAAGGAGGAGGACCTATCAACAGCATTCTAAGCACGACAGCACAAAGCGAGCCCTGGGGCCTTCAGTGTCACGCCAGTGGCGGCAGGCGTACGTCTCGGTTTTTTTCCTTTATGCAGCATTTCTAGCTGTGCCCCCCCTCTCAGTGCCAAACCACGGGAACAGAGCGCTGTCCGTCGAGGCGGCAGGCTCCGCCCACGCGCCAGAGCCGCTCTAGAAACGGCCACTACGCCAGAGCCGTCAGCGCTGGGCAGGCGCAGAGCACAGATGGGCTGGGTCCTGGACTGGTGGAGCAGGAGTACGGAGGTTTGATGGGGCAGGTTAAGAGGCATTAATGTATTACTGTATGTACAGGTCATCATGCTGTGCAGTGAGGAGAGAATATGACGTTACCCTGTCGCCAGCGTGGGCTTCCACGGCCCTTGGCCACTATTGGGATTGAGTTTTTCTAGTGTAACGTTGGAGAAAAACAAGAACAGAACTGTAGCAGCAAACTAAAGTTTAATATCTTGTTTTGGGATAAGTGCACTTAACTTTGCAGAGAAAATATCTTTATATATATATATATATATATATATATATATATATATATATATATATATATATATAATGTGTATATATATATGTGAGGATATACATACACACTCATATATATATATATATATATAAATTCCAGCCAAAGTATTGGAAACACAAAACACATTGATGAAATAAGCTCAAATAATTTCCCATTATAATAGCCAATATGTCACAATTAACAAACTCTAAGAGTACAATCTTTTTATTTAAAAGCAAAAAAAAAATAGGTAATCTTCAGAAGAAGAGACAGCAATAATGATCTTTGACCTGTGTCCCGCAGTACTGTGGAGTGTAGGACAGAAAGCACTGCTGCTTTATGGCTGAAGAATGACTGGGCTTCCCTGGGCTCACACACTGTATAATTGTATGTTTTGAAAGGCAGAATGTGACATGACCACAGTTTGTGCTGACCGCCCTGGCTATAAGCCTTACAAAGTTGCTGGCAAAGCCCAATGCCAATACACCAGCTAGTATACACACACACCTACACCTAATCATTAACAATGAACTGTCCACACACACACACACACACACAGACAGAACACAGTTCATTATTTGTAAATAAATTGTATATATTGCCAGACCTTTTTTATGACAGAGACCTGTGTTGTTGTGCTAGTGAAACTTAACAGGCTTACTGTGGACTTTAGGAAGAGATGGCTAAAGTTACTACACATATGGAGAACAGAAAACATGCAAGACAGTTTATTACAGTTTTTACCAAAGGAGGAGATTATAATGATAGTTGTTTTTTTGTTTCTTTCTTCTTTGTGTGTTTAATCTTTTTTTTCCCTTGTCTTTTTTAATAGGGTTGTTAATTTTGGAAAAGTAGAAATGTATCCAGGTTCTCGTTTTTTGAAAAGTTTTTATAAGGAAAAAAAAGGAAGCAACATTTTAATTTTTGAAGTTGGATTTGGGCTCATTTCAGCACACTGATCACTGCCCATTTGGATATGAACCCAGTTCTCTAGTCTGAACACTGAGGAAACCACACACAGTCGAGCTCTCATTGCTGTCCTCGGATAACCAAGAAGCCCCACAAATTTAAAGTCTCTTCATCATGTGAGGTTTTCTTCACCCTGGATAGATTTCTGCTGGATAAGAGAATATATATATATATATTATATATATATATATTACACAACACACACATTTTAAAAATGAAAGTCACAAAGCATGTCTTTTTTTCTGTGGATCATAATAGCCTCTTTATTTCAATATTATTTAAGATAATAATAAAAATGACCTTTGTAGCAGATTGGAGTATTTCTTTCTCACTGAATTTTTACTGTTGGAATTTAAGACCTTAAGCAAGACTATCTGGCTCAACCCTACACGGTTCCAGTGGTCATGATGTCATCATGTAGACCCCACCCAGGGTCTGAGGTCGGTTATTTCCACCACACCAGGGCTAACGGGTGTGTGACATCAAGCCCATAGCCATGCAGCCTCCACAAACAGACCCTGGCAGTAAAACAGCTTGTGCTGACGAGTTCCGTGCCTTTGAACGCAGTATTGCTGTAGGATGCCATCTCGTGCTGTAAGTCCATGAAATGTCTGTCTTGCTATCTGACCTCGCTAGCTACTAGCAACAGCTCGACCATAATGCGGTGGACCGTAAACTCCTGGAGTTCCCAACTGAGGAACGTAAGGATCATGCGTCCTCGGTCACAGCACACACACTCACGGCGTCAACGCTACATCCGTGTGTCATGTGTGAGCTGCTGCACGGTGTCTGCTGAAGGGGTGTAAAGAACGATGCCGCAGGACTCGAGCCGTGGGAGCTAGTGATGACTCGCGCTTCGCTATCTGCCAGTCCAATAGGCCCTGGGTTTAGTGCACACTACCTGCAGGCATGCATGGTGCGGAAGATCTGGTTTGATGGAGGAAGGTACTGTGGTTCCAGGGAAGTATATTGGGCAATGGTATAGCATACAAAGACAGCGTAGAACATATGCCTATAACATGTGATGACAAATACATAATTTTAATGAATAATGAAGTTGTTGAAGAGAACACCAGGCGCCTGCACAGCGTCAAAAATTTTAAATCCTGAGAAACTTTCCTGCAGTGTGCTGGATGTAATAGCTGCAAAGGAGGGGCTGTCTCCATATGAAGGGCCAAGGTTTGGGGATGGGTACAGCATCAGGATGAAGTGTTTTAGTTTAATGCTGGATTAATACTGTTTGGGTTTGCTGCGCTGCACTACGGTTTAGGGGTGTCTTTGTAGGGCCATATGCTTTATGCTTGCTTGTTTTGGTCATATTCTGCCTGAGCAGGTACCTATTTTTGGCCAAAAGAGGGAGCTTGAGACCTGTGGTTTCAATGATTTCCTATTATACTCCAAAAATCATATTCATTTGCTCTCTGGAATCTTTGGTATTTCAAGGTGTATGTGTGTATACATATATACACATAAATCACTTCCTCTCTTTGAAGAAAGGAAATATATATATATATATATATATATATATATATATATATATATATATGTCAGAGAAAATTTTCTCCCTTTTTAATATATTTTCAGATAAATATATGTCAGAGAGAAGGACAGATTTACAGAATTGTACTGAAGAGCAAAAGGTTTCCAGAGATGTAGGACATTTTGATGAAGGACATTTTGAATTTTGATGAAGGAGATATATATATATATATAAAGTGAAGTTTCTGTTTCCAGGTGAGTGACTGCAGTGTACTGTAGTAAGAGATGTAGGTTTATTCAAAATTTTGGTTAAGTACACAAAGTTTCCAGAGAATCAGGACGTTTCACACAGGGCGCTTCAGCTGATGAAGGACATTGTTGTCCGAAACGTCCTGGTTGTCTGGAAACTTTGTGTACTTCATTGCGATTTTGAATCGCTCTCACTCTCTTATATATATATATATATATATATATATGTGTGTGTGTGTGTGTGTGTGTGTAAAATAATGTATTTGTCTGAACCAGCAAATGGTTGCTGTCTTGGCTTAGGTATATGGAAGCTTAATCAGTGGTCTGTTTAGCAGTTTGCATGAGGGCTATGACCATCTGCCCCAAGTCGATGTCTTGGCTAAATTTCTTTTGTGCTAAACTTCCTGTCTAAATCATTATGAGATATACGCATGAGCCCAAGGCATGGGGTGTGTACACCAACACCCTGCGCACACTTCCTGATTGTCTATCCATCTTTATGTCTCCTGCTTTCTTCCAAATGGCACTTGGCACACAGCTTGTGTGGCAGTGGGTGTGGTCTTGTGGCAGTGGGTGTGGCCATGCCCTGCCAGCCTGACAGGGATATCTAGGTCATCTCATTCCATGTGGAGCATGTCACTATACTGATGCAATTAAGTGGTTATGAAACTGGAAGCTTCCGTGTAGAGGTCTGGCCTTTCCATGTATCCTTAGACTAGATGTTATGCATACATTAATACAGTCAGGGACAACTTCCTCTAAAGACATGGCTCTCTGTTCCTCGAGGCGACGGGAAATGCACTGCACGTTAAAATGACAAAAGGAAATATAGACCAAGAGTGATTTGTAGGTGATTTTGAATAGCTGCTCTCCTGTCTATGGAATATGGAAGCTTCATCAGTGGCCTCATTTATGCATGAGGACTATGACCATCTGCCCCAAGTCATTGTCTTAACTGCATTTCTTTTGTACTGCAATTTCCTTCGGGATCAATAAAGTGTTATCTTATCTTATCTTATCTATTGTGGATGGAAGAAGAATTCCTTGTTATATAGCAGACCGTATTAGTTGCATGTGCTTTGCTTGTGAATTAATAGCTTCCCACTAATTCCTACTCCCTATGGGGAGTTGTGTCTGTTGTATTCGGGGGAGGTTTGGGCAGACAGGTGAGCGGTGGCTCTGACCCAGACTGGGCCGGCGGCAGGTGCGACGAGCAGGCGGGGCTGACAGGTGGACATTTCTGGCAGGGGGGCCCTTCTCCGCTCTGGAGAGGTGAGGTTCACGCCTGCATGGGGTTCTCCTGCACTTGTGCTCGCGAGCTCCAGCCCATGTGATCAGCATCAGCTAATCCTGAGCAGCAGTCCCACGCCACGGAGGGCAGCAGAGGACACGCCCTCTCACCTCTCAGCCAGGCAGCCATTAGATGGGATTTGAGGCTTGCTGACATCGGCAAGGCACCAGACTGCGATTCAGAGACCAGCTCTAGAATGGTACTGATTACATGTAATTACATATAATGCATATAATAATTACATAATTTGTTTTAGCAGATTTAAATACTTTTCCCTCATTCCGCATATTAATTACACATCCTTTGAACTGAAGAACCGCTGCCACAAGACTCTTCAGTAAAAATGGGCAAGATGAACTTTTTTGCCTTTAGTAAGATGTTGAACAATTTGATTTTCCATTCTATTAACAGTAATTGTAAATTTACTGGGGGCGGTTCAGTGCCAAGTGGCTTTTTAGCATTTAAAAAAGCAGCGAATTAATGAATGCTCCGTAAGTGGAAATAATTGTTACTAAAATGCTCCGTTTCATTGATGACAAGTTTTCTGTACTTGTGTTGTGAAAACACTGCCTGAATGTGCCAACCTACTGCCATTTCTCTGTGGTCTCCTCTCAGACCGCCCCTGTCTACTGCCAGGAACCAGTGGCAGGCCAGATCCAGCTGACACTGACTGCTTTAGACCTCAACCTTTCGCTTCCTTTAAAGCTTTCAGCTGTCATGCACGTTTAAAGTGATTCCTGAATGCAAAGCCTTCGGAAACTTCCGTACGTCCTCAGCCTGAGGGTGAAAATCCGAGCAGCTGGACGACGTCCCGGTTGCTCCATTTTGATCGTTCGGTGCGAGAGCTGCTTCATGGTGCCTCTGGCTCGTGTTTTGGACTCTCTCCTATCCTCTCCCAGGCCCTGAGGTGCTGTCTCCGCCTCCCACGCTGGCTCCGCCTCATTACCTGACTCCGCCTCCCATCCTGGCTCCGCCTCATGACCTGGCTCCGCCTCCCACCCCCTCTGTCCTTCCCATCATTTGACTGTCAGGAGCCTCAGGGTGCCCCCGAGAGGCCCTGGGCACCTATAGAGTCAGCGCAGAGCACCCAGAGCTGCTCACAGAGGGCCCACTGTTCCAGTCCTCCCCTCCCGCTGCGCACCGACGGGCCGCCACAATGGCTTTATTCAGCAGAGCATCAGTTGGAGTGTGTGGGAGAGTGTTCGCAAGGAGAGGAGGGGTTGGGGTTGAACTGCTGGGGAGGGGCAAGTGGGTGTGTGTGTGTGTGCGTGCGTGCATTCGCACGAGGTGAGAAAGCACGGACGACGGTGCCTCCAGCTGATGGGAACGGACGGGAGGCACTCAGGACTCGAGGAGGTCGCCGCTGAAAGCCCCCCGGTCTTTGAACGCCCTGGCAGCTGAGTGGAGGGAAGACACGGTTCCCTCCCTGCATTTAACGCTGTGCTTGGTGACAGCAGTGTGGCACAAATGGCTTTATGGACAGCTCACACGATGGCGCATGAGGTGCAGCGCGTTTCTAATTGAGGTCAAATGCACAATGGAGAGCTGTTGAGAACTCCGAGGAGGAAGGCACCTTCCTAGTAGATACACGCTCTTAGTTTGTCCATGCTGAAGAATTAATTAAACTGTGAAACGTGCCCAGGATTTCTACTAACATGGTATGAAGCTGAAAGCAGGGGCATACAAATTCATATGACCTGCAGTTTCTGCGGTGCTGTTCTGCATGTTAAAATAACAGGAACCTAAATATTCATCTTCTATAAAGCAATGAATGGATTCATGCTGTCTTGGACCCTGTCTGAAACTTTTTTTGTGGAACAGTTAAAAGGGAATATGACTTCATTGGGATGCAAAAAAAAGAGCAAGATTTAAGATTTGTTGGAAAGGAATGCCAAAATGTCACACCCCTGTCAGTTAAAGCAGGGGAGACAATAAATGATTCTCTTCTCCACACATGACTTGAGAATGGGTGGTAACGTTCTCTGGGAAGCTCCTGCCCAGTAGTTAGCCTGTGTGTGGACGTGCTTGTGTGGCACAGCCCAAACCAGGCTCACCCACACCCCAGCCACAGTCTCAGCATAGCTGCCGTTATGTCTCCCTCCTCCTCCCCCCGACAAGACCAGCAGCGACAGACAGAGGAGCTGCGGAGAGGAGCGGTGAGGTCAGAGCAGGCGCGGTTGTTGCTTGGAGGATTCTAGTGGGATTTCTTGGCTTATGTTCGGGCTCCTCTGGTTTGGGCTCTTCGCCGAGTGTGTTGTGCTGGGAGTGGGAAACGCGGACCAGCGCACCCTGCCTCTTCGTGTGTTGCGGCTCAGAGCGGAGACAGTCCGCTTTGATCTCATTCATGCCGCAGCTCTCACCACACGCCAAACTCCCACAGTTGCGATCACTCTCTGCTTTAGCGCTTCATAATGTTCCGGGGACATGCTTGGTACCCAAAACTCATTAGGTGTCTAATAATTAAGCATCAACGTGGGCGGGTGTTTCACGCAAACATATAAACACATTTGCTTTCATTGACGGTTCTAAACCACTTCATCGATTTCAGCCTGGCTCGCCTTCTTTGACAAGTTCAGACACACTATTGCGGGTTCTTGACAGTGGCGGAACCTCACGGTCAAGATTTCGACCACAGGCCATCAATATGTTTTTGTCAGACTGCTTGGTATTGGATAGCCTCTTTTCCCGCACCTAAAATTCTTGTCTTGAACTCGACGACTCCGCGAGTCCCTTCTCCGAGTTGCTCTATTTTGTTTCGCATGGAATTCGCCCCGGTTTAAAACGTTTATAAAGCGAACGAATAAGCGGTCTGCAAAAGGAAAACGCTGATAATAGGTTTCGCCGACCGTGACGAAGACTCTCATTCTAATCGCATTTGCGCAGTTTTAGTGTCCTCCACAATGAGCGAAGACGGCACTGTCCCTGCCATTCTGCTTATCTCGTTCTCCCCCTGCGCTCTAATCCCGTCGCGTGGAGGACTGTCTGGGACCCGGCAGAGACTGTGACTAATTGTTGCAGTGGTGCACGAGAGAATCTGGTGTCTGATAGACCTTTTTTTCTGAAAAAGACTGTTAGCACAAAAAAAGAAGGCTTCACTACCAACCCCCCCCCAAAAAAAAAACAAACACAGTTCTGACTTTTTCTGTAATTTTATTCTTTTTTATGCAATACCAATAAAATACGTGTTTAAAGTCAAAGAAAGGACAAACTATACGTGTCTAGATAGAGGTTTAGAACCAGAGTTAGAACTGCGTGTGCACAAATGGCCAGGTGAATGATACTGTTCTTAAAGTGCATGTTTTTGCTCACATCACACTGACGGCAGAAACATCGACTGACTTGGTGGGTTTTAGATGGGTATAGTGGAGGGGTGTTTGGCGCACGTGGGTGTCTTGGTACTTTGTGACTGACTGGTGGCGCCGTATCCAGTTCAAGCAGCGTCATTCCCTTACGTAGATCCGCGTGCACACCACGTCATCTGCACCAAACGTCTGAAGGAGATGAAGAATCAAAACGAGTTACATTTGGTTCCCAATTTCAGGCTGCGCTTTTGAACTCCGTGAATAAATATGACATAAGCCAACCGATTTATTGCGTTTTATAAACTCATTCTTCCTCCTTACTGTGAAATATGCCCCGTTTAAGACAGCCAGTTCAGACATCAACAAATGTGCACAGAATAATCACCTGACACCAATGCAGTAAATTTATAGACTGTCACACGCAGAGTTCCTGTGAGACTGTAGCCTAGAGCACTTAGTCTACCATGCAGTTTAAAAAGGATCAGACACAGAGATAAGAGTTAATTGTCTGTCATACGTGAGCTAAATGTAATGAAAAGTGGCTGTCTTGTGGAAACGTGCCCTAGATTCATTGTGAAATGCTGGAGACAAAACTTGATTGCTTTTCTTCATCATCCTTTCTCTGCGATTTATAGCTGTGCTGTGTGGTCCCTTCCCATGCGCCCAGAACGAGGGAGGAGTGCTCAGATGATCAGGGTCAAGCCTGCATTTGGGTTGGACTCTTACGGCATTCCACAATGCTCTTTGGGTTTGAGGCTAACGCAACTATTGTCAGCTCACGAGCTCAGCCATAATTAAATATTTTTAATATTTGGGAATTATGAGTGGGAATTCATGTATTTTCTGCCATATAACTCTGTATGGTTCCAAGATAACAGTTTTATGTCCACTATAAATGCCTGGGTGGTGAGACGGGGACTTGAAATATGGTAATATATATATTTTTAAATGATCAACTTCCAATGCAAGTTGGTATTTTTTTCTGCAGAAATGAAATATACCTGTTTATTTAAAGAGTAGGCTGGGGTTATTTATGTCTTACGAGGTTAGCTGTCATTTTGCCTGTCTCATTTGCCAATCTTGAGTTGTAGGATATGAGTGGGGGGTAGCTTGAGGAAAGGATAAACAGTGTCTGGAACAGTGTGTGTGTGTACATGTGTGTCGATGTACGTGTGTGTGTGTGTGTGTGTGTGTGTGTGTGAGCATAGGCTACCTCTCCTACAGGCCAAACAGTGCTCAGCTGTGTTGCACCAAAGGGTCAGAGGGTTCCTTCAACACTGTATTCTTCACTTTCTCTCTCTCCCTCACTCTCTCTTACCCCCGCCCTCTTGTGGGCTCTCACTCTTTGTTGCTATTTCTCTCATATGCCTTTTTTATTACCAGACCACTGTCAAAAGAAGATCCATAATGCTCTTTCTTGATTCACAGTCCTAAAATAAATTCCTAGTGATGTTCATATAGCATGTTCACACCTAAGTACACTTCTTTTGGTTTTAGTGTCAGCTAAATTGCTTAAAGCTGCGCAATGTAAGTATTGTTTGTTAGAGCTGAAAGAAGTTGCATTACTGAGCCAAGGAGAAACATTATGTGCTAAAATATAGTGTCCTTCACGCTTCACCCTGCAAAGCATGAAATATTAATTCAAAAGTCAGAGCTGTCGGGTCGGACTTGGCAGGCGTTTTTTGGAAAGCGTCAGACATCTTTATATATTAATGTCACCCACACAGGCTCATAAAGAAGGCCCAACTCGATGGGCTGGTTACCTGGTAACGTTAGGGGGGCGTGGCTCACCTGGCTTATCTGTACAGTGCTGAGAGTTAGTGAATGGAAGGAGAGATCACTGAATATGGAAGCACTGGAATGGCAAACCCAGTCATCCTCTACAGTCTTACCCATGGTCAAAGCAAAGAATGCATGTGTGCATATTCCCACCAAAGAAGTCCTTAATTGCTCAAACCTTACATACTACAGCTTTAAAATCCTGTACAGAATAAATAAACATAAAATTCTGTAGACATGCCTGTAACTCAGTGAATACTCTGGTTTAAATGCTGCTCCATCTGTGCTTCCCAGTGCTATCTTTGGCCTGTGGGACAATGGCTGAACAGGGAGGATTGTTTATTTCTAGGGCTTGCTGGAGGTTCATAAAAGGTTGCTGAGGAGTTGCAACCCCAAGTCTCATGGCCCTGGGGGGTGAATGGGTGGCGCTGCTGTAAGCACTCTCTGGCCCTCTGCCTACTTCTGGGGGCTCAGTGAGGGCTCTGGCCCTGACTGGGGCCACTGAGTTAATTCTCCTGCTTCTACATAGTTACAGAGTGTCATTATGACAAGCACCTGATTGCAAAATATATTGAGAATATTTGATATCATGAAAATAACTCCTTGAGCAAACTGAGTTGAGTTGACTTTGGCCAAGGCTGAAAGTTCTCTCTCTCTCTCTCTCTCTCTCTGCAGCAGTAAATGAGTATATGCAGATTACTGCGCATTATGGATTATAAACCAGATCATGAACAAACACTGAAGGATTTCTCCATGAATTTGCCACTCCAGCCCAGGGTTAGCCATGTCCAGCCTGTCCTAGTGCCTTGTAAGCTCTCACCAGTATGAGTTCCTCTCCCCGCAGCTCTCTAGACCAGTATGTCTTTGGCCCATCACCATCCACCAGCGTCTGCTTGCAGTAGATCTTATTCTCTGTTTCCCATGTGGCCAGACTCTGCAAAGGAGGAGGACCATGTGGAGACATCATCACACAGAGAGTAATAAACATGAGGACCATGTGGAGACATCATCACACAGAGAGTAATAAGCATGAAGACCGTGTGGAGACATCATCACATGGAGAGTAATAAACACGAGTGGAGCTCCTGTAGCTCATCTGTTGATGCAGAGATGGACATTCAGACATTCAGATATGCAATACAGACTGTGATGGATGGGGTGTCTGTGGCTGTAAGGAAACAGAAAGCATCAGAGAGCTGTAGTGATAAAGCATTAGATGATAGATCATGTCTATGATTTCCTGTTAGATGCTTTCAGATTAACTATATGCACAATTTCTTTGCAACCTGGGTAAAGTAATGCAAACAGAACACATTAATGCCTAGTAAAATTATTTAAGGTATGTTTACAATGCACTGTAAGTACAATTTACTGAATAGTGAATACATATTTTTGGCTAAAAGTTTCACATGGAAAAATAAAGACTTTTATTTTGAAAGGGGGTGGCAAACCTTGGACTCACCAGAACCTCTCTATCTTAACTGAGGCATCTTGAGAAGTAAGCTGAAATCACTTATGCAGTCCTATCCTAAATCCTGTCCAAATGGACCTCTTTCTGCGACACCCCACTGGGCTTCATGTGCTGTGATCTTCCCAGGCCCTGTAGCAAGATGTAGCAAGCCCCCCAGATCCACTCAATTGTAAATCATTCTGTCTTCTGGATTTGTGCTCTATAAAAGAATCAGCAGTTCAGGCAACTGTTTCAAGCTGTGGAAACAAAGTGGAGTGAATGCCCAAAGCTATTGAGCTATTCACAAAAAGATTTGGGGTATATATATATATATATAGATAGATAGATAGATCTATTTATTTCTCTGTCCCTCTATTTCACTGTCTCTCGCTAATAAAGGTCCATGTGGAGAATCTTGTCTTGGCCCTTCCGAATGCCAGTGAAAGTTGTTCATTGCACTCCTGTGACTCATGCTGCTTCACTTCTGTCTGAACTCTTTGAACACAGTGTCACCCCAGATTTACACTCTCCCTCAGCAGCCGTTTGATGTGAGACCCAGTGGAAGACACATCACACGAATGCAGTACGTGTCTGTGATATTGATCACCATATCAAAGGTGCAGACATCAGGGAGTGTGCAAGACCAGAGTGAACAGTGAAGAGGAGCATGCAAACTTTCTCAGGCATCTCTCTCTTCCTCTCTCTCTCTCTCCATCTCTCTCTGTCTGTCTGTATTTCTCTCTCTCTGTTTCTCTGTCTCTCTCTCTCTGTCCCTTCTTTTCTATCTCTATATAATACATCAGGAGCTAACTGAATGTAACATCTGCTGGGTTTGTTTCCAAAGGCTACTGTAGTCGTGCATGTAAAGCAAGGAAATGTCTCATTTTTCACCTTATAATGACAATACAAGCTGTTCTATGTTATAAAAATGCTTTAGTGCTCAATTATTTAATAAGTGAATAAGCTCAGACTTCTCACCTTCTTAAGATTTTGAGAGGTCCTGCAGTCATTAATCAGTGAGCACAATTACTTGTTAAATTATTTGAATTATTTGATATAAAAGTGAAATAGCAATAACATTGTATGTTTCTATAACATCAAATGCTGAGAAAAATCAGAGGTTCTGCATGTTTAGCTCTCTTTCTTTGTTTTTCTCTCTCTCCCCCTTTCTCTGTCTGTCTCTCTCTCTCTTCTCTCTCTCTCTCTCTCTCCCTTGTTTCTGCCTCTTGCTGCAGGAGTATACTGGGTGAACAGCAGGTCTGACAGACCATCAGTAAAACCAAGCTGTAGTCATGACTAACACATGCATGTACACATATATTCTGCACTGTGTGCCAAAGATGCTTGAGGCTGGTAACCCACAAGTACCATATTCTGTATTTAAGCAGCCATAATGAAGCTTAATCCCATGATTTCCTGTGTTTGGTCTGCACGCTTCTTGACAAACATAAACTGGTTCTAGAAAGTAGTTTTTCCCGCCTACACTGTCGCAGGTGAACATTGCAAGAGTGTCTCTATAGCAACCAGCAAGGCAAAAGGCATCATTTGTCAAAGTCCACCCTCGGTGACAGGATCCTCTGCCTGCTAATAGGAAAGACAATAGAACTGCAGCTGCTTCCCCAACTGCCCCAACTGTACTTACAGACCACTACAACTGCCCTACCGGTACTTACAGACTCTTACAACTGCCCCACCTGTTCTTACAGACCACTACAGCTGCCCCTACTGTACTTATAGACCTCTATCAACTTCTACTTAAAGTTTATAGTACGGAAGTGAACTGTGGTTATACTCCAGCTATGGCTGAATTTGGTCTCAGACGTGTTCAGAATGGCAGCAGATGGGCTTTGCGTTTGTGTTTGAACCGCTCACTACATTCAGTGCGTTTGCCAGGATGGCTGTGCCATTGTGAGACAACATTAACACCAGACACAGCTGCCGGTCTGCTGCCTGCTTCTCTCTCTGAATTCCGAGACAAAAGTGAGACAAAAGCAGCTTTTCGCAGTCATTAATTAAAATGAGTCAATAGCTTCCTATTCATGTGTACATACATATACACCCAGAGATATGGGCAGTGTCATTATTATAACTGCCCCTCTGTAACAAACAGGCAATTTCAACTGTGTCTGTCTGTTATTGTCACTAATGGAGACTATACCCCTCCCAGTCCCAAATCCCTAGATCAAGTTCCTTTAAGCAAGTACCCGCAATCTCAGCCTGCTTTCTGGGCTTGAAGCTCTCCACCCACCTTCTCTCTCACTACTCCTCTAGGTACACCCAATGCCAGATCAATTTATTTTGACTAGATCGGGGATGGTCAGAGAGAGTCTGCAGAGATGCAGTCTTCACCTGGAGGAGCACATAAAGGAGCACAAAAAGTCTTTTTTTTTTTCAAAGAGAGACAGTTACATGTATTTGCCTCTAAAGATAGATACACACAAAGGCAACTTCCACAAAACATAAAACCAAGGAAAGTCATTTCTCTTTTCCAGGTGGTGTGTGTTTCTCATATATTCTGTCTGTCTTTCACCAGCCATTTCTCTGATTCCCGTGAGAAGCTACATGACAAGAAGACGAAAGTGCCGTGATCTTATCTACTTTCTTCCAATTCAAAGATGAGAGCTTGGACTCTCATTTCCACAAGATTGCATATGATTAGATACCAGATCTTTAGAAGCTATTCTTCTCCTTCAGAAAAAAACATACTTGGAAATGTTAATGAAAACCCATAAATGTCAGTGAAATATAACCCTGCTTTGGCAAGTGCCTTCACAGCTCTCCATAAAAGAACAAGGATCTTGGGTTTATGCTTTGTATGAAATGAATGATGATGGATTTGATAATACTTTGAAAGATAATCTTAAATCCTTTTACATCAAATGTGACAATGTCCATGTTACATAATCAGCTGTGTGTATATATTATAAACTAGAACAACTTTTTTGGAACACGTTGTGGGATAAAAAATAAAACTTAAAAACTTTGTTTCTTATGTAACTTTTAACAGTTCAGTATTCCTGTCGCATCGTGTTCCCTTTGTCTGTTGATCATATTCTGCTTTTTTATGAATCATAAGATCAAAGCGTAACTCCATCTCAGAAGATAAACAAAACACAAACAATATTATAGCTACACTTTCTTTTCCCAAATTTCTATCTATTCACACTGAGTGAAAAAAAGTTGCCCTGACATGAGCAACTGCATCACATTAATCGAATTTTCTCTGGAGTGAGGTTTGCGTCTGCGTCTGCAGGTGTTAGCTGTTTGGTGAGGTTGGTCAGGACAGTCAGGACAGATGGTGTGGACAGTCTGATGCTCTGAGCGTCTAGCCGCAGCCTGTAGATCCTGAAACTGTTTATGCAAGGGCACTGCGGCAGTGAACAACAGTTCTTATGGGGAAAGAAGTGTAGTGTTGAATTCACATTGGCCTGATCCATAGTATCGAATTGACATTGGTCTGATTCCTAGTATTGAATTTGCGTTGAGTTCACACTGGCCTGATTCATAGTGTTGAGTTCACACTGGCCTGGCCTGGGTTCCTAAAATGTAGATATTAATTTCCCTAAAGAAAATCCTCAAAGATAGTTGCCATGTCCCTTGTGTTGCTAAGGCTTAACTGTCCATGTGCTTTTATGAAATGACTAATACTAGATTAGAACACTCATACTAACCCACACAGGACACTTGGGCTTCAGTATCTGAAGACAGGAAGTAAACTCATTAACTTAATTGACGTCTGGCTGTGAGACATCTGTGTAGTCTTTAAATCTTGCGCATATGTATGTAGGCTCGAAATGTCTTTAACAGCTCTAGGGGTTAGCTGCTGTATCCTGGGCAGGACCTAATGATCCCGACTTAATGATGTCTGCGCTCATAGAACAACCAGATGTTTAACGTCCTGTGCGTCAAGACATGATGAAAGTAAATTTCACCACCTGAAATATTTCACTGCCAGAGTGTCCTCCGTGACTAGATATGGATGTTCTGCCACGATTTCTCCTCATTAGCAACTTACATATAGTCAACTTAATGGGAAAGGTGTTAGAATTAGAGCAGCTCCACGCTTGGCCCTGTGAATGTTCGGTGTGTGCAGAGAAGACTCCCCGGTGACGCTTGACATAAATATTACAGGAGGAGGTTTCAACAGTCGAGCCACGCCAAGATCTCAAGCTGTGAGAGAGAAATCTCATCTAGCTCTCTCACACCAGATTCAATTTCACCTCCCCGTTGGAAGTGATCTTTATCTCAGTTAACAACGGTCACGTTAATATTTTAGGCAGCCTGCGGAAGGTGTGTTAGTGTCCTCCAGTATACTTTTTCAAAACCTATTATTATCTAATTTATCAGTGCTTCTTACCATTCTGTTCTTCCTGTTCTGCAGAGATACGGAGTGTCTGTTCTAAGTTAATGTGTCATCGGTAACGATTATCTGTTTAACAATGCTACAGTTGGTAAGTGTAAACCTTGAGATCAAACAGCAATTTCATCAAGATTGATAACTGGGAAAGGGGGCCACATTTGTAAAAGGGGCTGTATTTTCTCCTGGTTCTTCCTCCAGCGCATATTTGCCTGCTTCTGGAGTAATTGCCCCCAGTCCCCCCACACCCCCCAGCCCGTCTTGTTCCACGCATCCCCGTCCGTGTCGCATACCTTACACTTCCTTCCGTCCACAGTCTCCTCGTCATACTCCTCTCCGATGTGGAAGTTGATCTCTGTGGTACGCACAGAGGTGGAGGTCTTGATGTAGAACTGCTCCCCGTCCTGGCGGATCTCCACGTGGGGCTTGGCGGCCGCCGCCCCGGCCACCTTCCGCAGCATGGCGTTCACGCCTGGGAGAGCACAGCGCGGGCCGTCACGACGAGCTCTGCTTCCCAGACAACTGCCCCCGCCCGACCTAGCCCCGCCCCACCCCTGGGGTTCTCCACCCCTCTCCTGCTGCCATCCGCAGCGTTCTCTGGTGACACATGGACAGCTCGCAGTGTTGGAAACACAATGTTGTAATATAAGAGTGTGAGAGTGCACCGATGATGTGGAAGCAGACAGGCGTTCACAGAAATGAACTGTTTTCATTCAACATTGCTGAAAGTTATCTTAACCCACAGGGGTAATAGAACTTAATTCTTAGTCTGCATAAACAGGCTCCAGTAGGAAAAAATTTGTTTTAATGTGGCTGATGCCAGACAGAGTCACGAACTCGGTGTCAGTGTCACTGAGAGTCAGAGTCAGTGTGCACACAGGATGACTGAGGTGAACTCTGAGGAATTCTGGTACTGTAGACTCCACTCAGTTTGACTTGTTCACCTCACAGTGCAACACAATCCCCACAATGCCAGGCTGCAGCAGGGTGCTAATTTAAAAAGGGGCAGAAATGAATGCAGGAAAGCAGCGAAGCGCAAGCATTTTCTGCTGAACAGAACACCTGCATTCCTCAACCTGCAGAGTTCAGCCTTACGGCACCTGCAGTCTGTTGGTGCTTTGGTTCTCTTCCTGTTGCCAGTGTGTGACCAGTGTGTGTGAGTAGTGTGTGTGACCCCTCTGCAGTAATCTACTGCCTCAATATCAATTTGTTGATCCTTTAGGCTAATCAAACTGGAGGAGAAGACATGACAATGACCGTGGTGAGCTGGACAGCTCTGGCCATCGAGCTGATGATGGATCTGGGGATCAGTGATGAGACCCCTGCAGAATTGCACGTTACACACAACAGCGACAACAACACTGAGGACGAGCACATGCGATGTTTACCACTGTGAGCGATTCCTGTGGACTGAGTGATGAGAATGAGGGGACGCTAATGCAACGTGCAACCCCTCACCTCCCCACTCATCTGTGCCTCAGCCCGAATCTCATCTACGACAATCCACCGCGCTGACATGAAAACTCCAGCGCTTCTCCAGCTCCAATTAGTTCGCATGGGACAATAGCTGGTCTCCCCATCGGCCTGCTGGACGTAAACACCCTGGCTGCGATCCTGATCTGATTTGATCACGATGAGTAATTAAATCCAGCGTGGTATGAGCTCCCTGCAGGGCCACGACTGAGACTCTCTTCTCCTTGCTGCCGTGCCACACGGATCCGGCATGAAGCCCCTGCAGACTCATGGCAGAGATCAACTGCGTTCTAAATGCTAGGAGCTGACTAGGGCTGCGGCCTGTCTGATAAACCCTACACCCGCAGCAGGCCCTATGCTTGGCACTCCAGAACGTCAAGGTCTCCTACAAGATAGCGTTCGCCTTATCGTTGTCTCACCTACTTTAGCTTCACGTCGGTAGGGAGTCGCGCAACGAGTAGTTGGACCGCGCTGTAATAGCGTGGCCGACCGTCAGTCGGTTGTCGGAAACTCACGCAAATAAGTGACCTAGTTCCCGCAGCCTGCGCAGTGGGGTCTGCACGGTTGAATTAAAGGGGCGTGGAGGGTAACACACACAAAGGGGAAAACTCGCTGGGGAAGCCCAGCCAGGAGACGTCCCTCCACTCCTCTGTGGTCCTCTTTAACACTACACGTGAAAAATTAGTCCTCTGTACGTTGCCTGCCGTCCTACTGTACAATAGCACGCCTGTTCCGGCTGCAATCCAAACCACAGATCCTCAGACCACTGAGAGTGGTGATGGAGTACAATGCCTGGACTTCTGTCCTGTTGTTTTCCTAGGGCAACCCATTAATATGTGATGCAAATTAAGTCTTGAACTATGATGGCTGCTTTCAGTTCATGTGAATGTCATGCTCAATGGGAGAAGGAGAAAGGTTCCAAGAGAGGAAGGAATAGAGAAATAGTAGGCAGTCTTACCCAGGGCTTTCAGAAGTTCGTCGAAATTCTCGCTGCTCCTCATCTTCCAGGTTCCTGCAAAGTTGGGGTGCATTTTCTCTGACAGGTTTGGCCAAGGGAAGGAGCTGCAACACACTGGACTCTCTCACACTGCCTCTGCTGCTCTTCTCTCTCTCTCCTTCTCTCACGTTTACCCTCCCCTCCCTATCTCAACCCTCCCTCTCCTGCTTCAACTGGCTTCCTTGCTCACTACACAACTATTCTCTCTCTCGCTCTCTCTCTCACTGTCTATCTATCTACCTATCATCTGTCTGTTTGTCTGTCTGCCTGTCCCACTGTCTGTTTCTGTCTCTGCTCTGTGTGTGTGTGTGTGTGTGTGTGTGTGTGTATGCATATGTGTGTTTCAGTCCCACTGTGTCTGTGTGTCCCTCTGTCTCTCTCCCCTTTCTCTCTCTCTCTCTCTCACTCCCCTTTTCCCTCACTGTCCCGCTCTCCCTCTCTGTCTCTCCCTCTCTCCCCCCTCTCCCTCCCTCCCTCTCTCCGGCTGCACCACTAACTCCAGACGGGGTCTTCAGTCTGCCTCCTCGCTCTCCACCCCCGCTCTCCACCCCCGGCAGCTCTGCTCGATCCGTCAAGCCCCAGCCTTATCCAAACTGTTCCTGCAGCAGCGAACAGCCGACACGCCGCAAGCCCAGCGTCCTCATAACCCCCCAGCCTGGAGCCTCCACGCAGGCACCCTCCACATGCCTCTAAAAAGCCTCTCCGTTTCTGTTCATATATTCATATTGCTCGGTTGCTTTTTTCCATCGTACAGCGTTTTTGATGCTGCCTGCCCGTCACATCGCTCGGCTCTACGGGGGGGTGTTTGGTCTGGTGTTGTCTGCTGCTTCCCTCTATTGTGCCCTCATAGCCTTGACAGCGGCAGACTGTGCTGTGTGGCTGCAGGGCTCTCTGCCCCTCGGTCCTGTGGTACACGTCCTCCGCTAGCGCTGCACGGGTGGAGGAGGAGCAGGCGGAGGCGCTGGAGTGAACGACGGTGCCGTGTCATTAGCCACATCAGACCTGTGGCTGTCCTTATGGTTCATTTGATATGGGGTTCAGTTTTATATCTATTTTTCACAATTTTTGCCTCTAAACTTTCGCTCTACATTAAAGATATGTTATTATATATACGAATGAGTGAATATAGTGACACATTATTTTGAACCACAGTGGGAACTAGCGGATTTGCTAAAGCCCCCTGTAACTCCCCCCATCTCCTTTAGCTGTTGGAAACACATTGTGTATTTTCTTTTCTAAGGCAATATAATGTGTAAATTTGAAACTGTACTTAACAATGTAATAGTCTGTTCTTTAGGGCTATGTTCTTTCTAATAAGCTTTTAGAGCTATCAGTGTATATTTGTGTGTGGGTACATGCGTGTGTGTGGGGGGCTTACTGGGAACCTGCTCCGCAAAGCTGGACTCATCCCAGGAGGTCACAGAGGTGTGACACGACACAGAACACTGTCAGAGTGCTTCCCACCAAGCAAAAGGGTCCTGTCACAGGATATTAGGATAGAACAGAATGTTAATCATGACAAATGTTTTCTCACACCATCAAAGATCAGTGTTTGTCATTTCTAAGGGGTTTTCAAATGTCTCCTAAAACATTCTGCACTAATGACATTAATGTTAATTTAATATGCAGGGAATATTTTGTGAAATATCACTTCATTTTATTTGTCTATGAAATTTGAAATAGGACTATGTAAATAACAAATATATGATCCAAAACCACAGTGTTTTAAAGAACTGAGTAAATTACAGGAAAGCAGGAAAACAGGCGTCTCAGAGTCAGCCAGTTTGGGGAATATAAAAACATGCTCGGTCTATTTGGGGAGAGAGCGTCCCTACCCACCCCCTCCCAATGCTGAGAGAGTCACTGCAGCACGTCATGTGCTCTGGGTGTTAAAAACCTGCCTTTCCACAGGAAAAACAAGTGGCACTTAAAGCACTTACAGATCTCTCCTGCCTTTAAAACAACTAATACGTATGAAACAGCGCCGTTCCCAGATGAACACCGTTACGGGTGGAGGAGAGACGGGGGTGGAGGAGAGACGGTGGTGGCAGGTGCCACGTTCCTTTTGAAATGCTGAACGTAAAACTCCACTACAATGCAGAAAATGTTTTCCTGCAGGTTAAATCATGTTGGATTTAATTCTGTAGTAATTATTTGAGTAAATGATTTACAATATGAATAATTAAAGAAAGATGGTACAGTCTGTCCTTTATGAAGGACCTCAGAGAGATGCTGCCATCAATCAAACATCTTCTAAATAAAAAATGTTAGGGCTCAGACCACAGTAAGGATATAAATATAAACATATGCCCTGGTGGTTTCTGTCAACCGATTTCGTGCAATAATAACAATATATACTTTGACTCAATCTATGTAATTCCCAAATGCCCATTTCTAAAGACGTGCATGGTTATAAAATATGAATGTAGACTATATCTGGTTGTATCATTTACATTTTTACAAAGCAAAAGGAAAAAAAGAAGCAAAACCACCTTAGAAATAGTGAATAAGACAATCACGATGGAGGCAAAAAGGGTACAGCATACTCTGTACGGACATATGGACTGAATAAAGGGCAACATTTATTCTATCACCACTGAAAGAACTAAAGAGAAAATACATTCATAAATCAGGAAAGATAATTTCTCATCCTTTACATAACCAAGTTTGTGTTTACATTATGTAACTAAGTTTGTTCCCTTTACATAGCTAAGTTTCTTTGTCTTCACAGATCTAAGACAGAGTGCTTCTCTTCTATATATAGGGTGATGTGTTTCTTTGCCTTTACATATAAGGCTACGTGTTTCTCATGGAATCACCCACATTGTCCAACATTTGATTCTTCCTGCATCGGTCATTTATTATATTAATAATAAACTTTATTTGTACAAGACTTTCTTCACTACAGTTCACAAAGTACTTTAAAGAAAATTGAATGCATAAAGGAAAAAATGAAGTTTATTGCATCCGAAGATCGAACACCAAAGGAAGGTACTTGCCAAATTAAACAGAAATAGAAAATAGTCAAATAATTTAATAAATACAGTGAAAAATTAAATGAGACATTAAAGAAATGAATTATTTAATAAATACACTTATTTACAGATTATTTAAAGCTGCATTTCCACATATCAAATAAGTAAATGTGCCACTTCATATAAAACCTAAGAAGATTCATAAGAGAGTACAGGAGAAGAGCACAGAACAGCTTCATTTAAAGGCATTACAAAACAGAAAACTCACACTTCTTGAAAATGTTTAAGATGTCAACGGCCCTCAGGTAATCTGAGAGAGAATTACAGAGTTTGGGACCATGGCGGCAAAAGGCAGCCTCGGAACCCTGGGGACTGATGGTGGGAACCGTCAGTGAGTTTTTGTCAGCTGTCCTGAGGGCTCTTGAGTGCGCATGACTTGTGATTGTACTGCTGAGATATAGATAAGACCATAAAAACTGTAACATCATTCTTGGAGGAGGCAGACAAAAGTGCGATTGACGGCAGGGTTTATGTACAGGAAGAACACTGTCAACATTATCAACCTCTTTTAAACTAACCATGCCGACACGGAGAGCATGATGACTGTGAGACACTCATAGAGAAAGTAACAAAGGATGAGTTAAGAGAGCATGATAGAATAAGGCAGGGCTACTAAGATAGAATATAAACAAACACACACATGAGCAAGGTAAAGACTAAACATTGAACAGGATACAACTACACAGACTAAACTCTGGACCTAAAGCATAAAGGACACAAACTTAGAACTACAGAATTCACACAGAGAAACTAAAGCAGAAACCTTTACCAACACCATGAGCAAGATTCAGCAAACTAACAGACGTCTGCAGGCACAATATTGCTTCACAGCCTAACACAGAAAACAAGAGAGATACACTATATTGCCAAAAGTATTTGCTCACCTTCCTTGACTCACATATGATCTTAAGTGACATCCCATTCATAATCTATATGGTTCAATATGACATTGGTCCACCCTTTGCAGCTAAAACGGTTTCAACTCTTCAGGGAAGGCTGTCCATAAGGTTTAGGAGTGTGCTTATGGGGATTTTTCACCATTCTTCCAGAAATGCATTCGTGAGGTCACATACTGATGTTGGACAAGAAGTCTTGGCTCCAATTCATCCCAAAGGTGTTCTATCAGGATGAGGTCAGGACTCTTTGCAGGCCAGTCAAGTTCATCCACACCAGACTCTGCCATCCATGTCTTTATGGACCTTGCTTTGTGCACTGGTGCACAGTCATGTTGGAAGAGGAAGGGACCAGCTCCAAAATGTTCCCACAAAGATGGGAGCATGGAATTGTCCAAAAAATCTTGGTATGCTGAAGCATTCAGAGTGCCTTTCACTGGAACTAAGGGGCCAAGCCCAGCTCCTGAAAAACAACCCCACACCATAATCTCCCCTCCACCAAACTTTACAGTTGGCACAATGCCATCAGACAAGTACCGTTCTCCTGGCAACCGCCAAACCCAGACTCGTCCATCAGATTGCCAGATGGAGAACGCATCTCCACTGCTCTAGAGTCCAGTGGCGGCATGCTTTACGCCACTGCATCCAACGCTTTGCATTGCACTTGGTGATGTATGGATGCAGCTGCTTGACCATGGAAACCCATTCCATGAAGCTCTCTGCGCACTGTTCTTGAGCTAATTTGAAGGCCACATGAAGTTTGGATGTCAGTAGTGATAGACTCTGCAGAAAGTCAACCTCTTCAAACTATGCGCTTCAGCATCTGCTGACCCTGCTCCGTCAGTTTACATGGCCTACCACTTCGTGGCTGAGTTGCTGTCGTTCCCAAACACTTTCTTTCTTTTCCATTTTCTTATAATACAGTTGAGTTGAATTCAGTTGAATGAGGAATATTTAGGAGCAAGGAAATTTCACAACTGGATTTGTTGCACAGGTGGCATCCTATCCAGTCCCACACTGGAATTCACTGAGCTCCTGAGAGCGACCCATTCTTTCACAAATGTTTGTAAAAACAATTTGCATGCCTAGGTGCATAATTTTATACACCTGTGGCCATGGAAGTGATTGGAACACCTGATTCCGATAATTTGGATGGGTGAGCGAATACTTTTGGCAATATAGTGTATATACTAAATTATATACTCTAGTATATTATTTGTCTCCAACACATGCTTGAGTAAAATATAGACATATTAAATACATGAAAAAATGAAATTCTGCTGCCTGCGCCATGCATCACACTAGGCAGCATGCAATACACAGTTTTTGACCATAAAGCCATTCACTGAAGTCACAAAGGCCTTTCAGAATAGTGACTTTATATAGAATAGTGAAATATTTATATAGCATTTCATTAGACTTAAAGATTTGCAGCTGCAGGATCTATTGGCTTCTGAGCATACTTACCAAAACTGCAGTGTCAGTATGATTTTTACAAGGTTTAGTGGAGCCGTCTTCTCTTCAGTGGGAAGCGCTGAAGAGATTCTTTATATCTATGGTTAACACAAAGGCCCCAGCAAAGTCACGTTGAGCTCCCTAGGTAGATCATGATTTAATATGGACAAGGAGCAACCTTGTGTGGAATTGTACTGGAGGAGCTTGTAGGTTTTATTGCTCAATTAATTATATTTTATTGCTCAATCAATTCATTAATTGTCTCAAATTAAGATCTCTTAAAACAACAGCTATAACACACACACTTTACCTGACTTTATTACAGTGGCATGTAATGGTTGTAGTTTTCCACATTAATCATCTAAAAAATGTAATAAAAAAATAATAATAAGAAGAAAAATGTTTGTTTATACCACGAGAGCCCCCACAAAGGGGGAGAGCTGGAGGATTTATTTATTTATTTATTTTTACTATTTATGTTTTTGTTCGCTTCATAATAGAAATTATTGATTTGTACACCAACAAAACTGCAGTATCATCCCGGGATACACTAACGTGGACTTTAAGTGATAATTCCCTAAAATCGATAATAATCTATTAATTTTCTGTTTTTGGCTTCTGGTACGAAACTCTAAATTCTAAATACTCTAAAGATTAAACGTTTAAATTTTATTTTTGTTTATCTTCACTCAAACATTTTATAAATCCCACTCCCAATGGTTTTTACAGACCCACAATGCATTGCGCGTCGTTGTCATGGCGGCTTACTGATGAGGAAAACGGTATGTCCGTTTCTGACTGCACGACCAGTTTCCTTAATTTCATTTAGTTATCTAGGTTTATTTAAAGTGTAGTTTGGTAAAAAGCAGATGGGATGTTCTTCTGCCTCTATCTATCTGGGCGTTTGCTCTCATTAGCTGGTTTTATAACCCAATGTTATACAAGTTTCGTGGCGTGTGGCTAGCTAGTTAGCTAGGACGGCTAGGTCAGGTGAGTAGTTTGGGGAGCTAAACTAGCTAGTCCACTAACCTGGGCAGCTTGCTGAGGCACAAAGATCAAGTTAGAAGGCTAGCTAGTTCAATCTTGTAAGCCATCCAGTTCGCTAACTAGGCAACTAACTGAAGTTGACCGACTCTGCTTCATACTTTAGCTTCGTGTGTTTTGTTTTCTTTTCATGAAACAGAACGAAATAAAACGGAGAGCTTATCAACAGAAAGTCTACACAGAGTCTACAGAAAACTATGAGCACTCAGGTAACTAGCTGGTGCCCTCAAAGCGCCTAATCATATCTTGGCATTTCCTGCATTTTTTTAAAAGATTGCTAAAACCGTTTGCTACCTATCTGTCTTGCTAGGTAGTAATTAACCCGAACTTGTGCGTGTTTTATGCTCCTTCGTATATCGTTTATTATATTGTACTTACTTGTGTCTTCCTTGTCAATTTAGTACAGCATTCTGTTCAAGCAGGAGCATGGTAAGTCATGGCAGCTATACAAATAAGAAAAATATCTCCATCATTGAATTGGCATTGAATAAATTCCAACATGACACTTAATATCACTTAAGATTGTGGTGTTACTCCTAAAGTTGTGGTTGTACTATTTCCTTACTTGGCTTCATGCTTCCTGTGAACATCTTGTGGTATTTCTGTGTTCTGCTGTCTGCCCCTGTTTCTGCAGCTCATGACGATGCCATATGGACGGCGGCATGGGGGAAGAGTGCAATGGACGGATCAGAGACTATTGTGACAGGTTCTCTGGATGACATGGTGAAAGTGTGGAAATGGTAGTTATCTCTGTAGGTGGTGGTTATATGTGTGATTTGGGGCATGCCTGCATTGATCATTTTAATTCATTTTAAATATAAACATCTGTTATGGCACAAGGCTTTGAGCAGGCCCACTATGAGCACAGGAATGAAGCAACAAACACTTATTGAATATTGTCATATATGCATGAACTGCTGTCTGAACACAGGGCTACTTATCCTTGCGATTTGCCCTCACATTTCTGTCTCACATACTGAAGTCTATGTTTGCGTGAACAGTGTCTTTATGGCTGATTAATTTTCACCTCCATCTCTGCTTGTGCCAGAATACATTTGGCTGTAACTAATGCATCTAATCTCTATCAGGTATGCGGTTGATATCGAATAGTTCTTCAGAAATAATATTTCACTGCTCTGTATTCTTGTCTACCCCCTGCAGGTCGGATGAGAAACTGGAGCTGCAATGGACTTTGGAGGGGCACCAGCTAGGTGTGGTGTCTGTAGACATCAGCCACAATGGTGCGATTGCTGCCTCCAGCTCCTTGGATGCTCATATCCGGCTCTGGGACCTCGAGTCCGGCAAACAGATCAAATCCATGGACGCAGGGCCAGGTAAGGGCAGCTTGAGCTGCTAAATAGTCTGTTTTTGTTCACATTATCCCAGAAAAAGCCTGTAAAGGTGCACTATTTAAGATTCCCCAGTGATTGTCAATTAGTTCAAATTTGCAATTAATTAAAGCAATGTCATTGACAGTAGGTTAATTTATTCCTATAGACATTCTGTACTCAAGATATGTGATTCTTGGCAGAAAATATATAGAGGCATGTCTGGACACACCTACACTGAACAATTACTTCATTAGGTACACCTAGATGCTTGTATCTAATAGGCTGACTATACATTTTACAGTGAAATGTCAAGTTCTAGTTCATGATGCCTGACTCCACTATTGCACTCTGAAGTAACCTGGCCCAATGTTTCAGCGCTCTGTAACTTGCGTCACCTGTGCTGAAGTCTATTAGCCTCTCCCATAAGTGACCTGATTTACACCAAAGGGCAGACAGGCTTTTAATGGGCATTTATACTGTACACTGTATACTTGTAAATATTTTGTGGTTGCCATTATTCTTTACATTTGTTTTGGTGATTTGGGACACAGCCCCGTTTCTCGAGACGTACTACAACATTCGCTTATGGCGAGCAGGAAATCAGAGAGAAGCGTCAAATGTTAACATACAAGGGTGGCGTGGCTTCGGCTGGAGTACCGTGGAGCCTTTGGCTATAGGGAGTTTAAAATCCTTGTACAGAACTGAAGGACGCAATGTGTAAAGAATGTGGGACACAAATTAAAAACACTGGAACGACCACATCAAACTTCATAAACTTATCCCGGTATCGATTTTAGATTTGACTTGGACTCTAGCCAAAAGACTTGTGACTTGACTTTGACTTTTGAACATCTCTGATGTGTGTGTGTGTGTATATATATATATATATATATATATATATATATATATATATATGTGTCTGCATTTATATATACCTACACAGAATATTCAGACATCACCTACCCTACTTTAAGGCGAAAGAGGGTCTGTTCCTTTATGGCTTTCCCATGTTCTATTCTAGAATATTTCTATTTCCCATGTTCTATGTCCTTTATAAAGTGCCTGGGGTAAGAGTGCTAAGAGGCACTGAGGACCCAGGGGACTCCGGCGATGCGTGTGCAGGTGTGTCCCGTGAACTAATGACCTTTCCCTTCTCACGTTGCAGTTGATGCCTGGACTGTCGCTTTCTCTCCTGATTCCAAATACATCGCCACAGGCAGCCACCTTGGCAAGGTGAACATTTTTGGAGTGGAGAGCGGGAAGAAGGAATACTCCCTGGACACCAGAGGGAAGTTCATCCTGAGTATCGCCTATGTACGGGCATGCGCTTCTCTGCATATGAAATGTGTTTGTTCAAATGAGATGACGCACGTAGGGTGATACTGAAGTTAATTAAAATGTATTATGAATGTATTTAGCCATGTCTAGAGAGCATCGTGTTCCCATAGGAACAGCATTATTTTATAGCATTATATATTAAGGGAATTGAAGCTTAGATCGAGGCACAAAGATTAGAGGTGACTGACACACCAGTTTTTTTCAAATATTGATGCTTGTCTAAATCAAACATCTAACTGCATTATTTGGCTGTTGATAAATATTTCTAATATGAAGGAGACAGTCTAGTCTGTCAGCCATGTTGATAAATATTTCTGGGCAAATATGACTTAATAGAAGCATTTTCCCCCATTCCGTTTGTGTTAGCTATATTGTGTAAATGAATATCTTCCAGTATTCACATTAAAATCATGAATATGGAACTTCTCGAAAGAGACTCTGAAAGGGGGCTGTCTTCATCTCACTTTTCCTTCCTCCACCCTCTACCTCCACCCTCTCTTTTCCCAGAGCCCAGATGGAAAGTACTTAGCCAGCGGTGCCATCGATGGAATCATTAATATCTTTGATATTGCAACCGGGAAACTGCTGCATACGCTGGAAGGTAAAATTATGTTTCACATGTCCTTGATGTGGGTTTTTAGATTTTTTTTTTTTTTTATGAAATGAGGAACCTCGGGGTTCCTGACTTTGCTTTGACCTCTTTTGGTTCTACCAGTGGAGTGTAGACGTTTGCTGTAGTCTGTTAAATAGGTTTGGGGTCTGCGGTGGACAGGGGTCGTCCCTGCCCCAGGCATTTCCTCGGCTGCGCCCTGGCTCTGCTCCTAACCTCTGGCACTGCCTTCCCCCTTTCACCCCTGTATCGTCCCCGCTTCCTCTGCCCGTCCGCTCGGCCGAGCAGGTGGATGCGAGCGGAGGCCGGCGCTTGGCGAGCCCTGTATGGCGCAGAGCTGTGAGCTCCACCGTCACGGCTCTGCTGAATGGCTCCGCTGTGAGGGCGAGCTAAGCCCTCGGGGACGTGCTTCTCTACACGCCGTCTTGGACACAAGGGTCATTTGAATGGAGATTATCCCCCCGATGGCACTCTCTCTAAGCCTCCTCCTTCCTTCTCTCTGCAGGTCATGCCATGCCCATACGATCCCTCACGTTCTCCCCTGACTCCCAGCTCCTAGTCACGGCCTCGGACGACGGCTACATCAAGATTTACGATGTGTGAGTGAAGCCGCGAGGTTACGGGGGGTGTCTGTTTGCTGTGGACTTTGAAGTTATGTTCTTGACATCCTAAAGTGAAGCTTTTGAATCACGTTTCGAGGAAAGATTCCCTAAAGTTTAAAAAGTGTGTAAAATTGTGTAGCTGTCCCAGTGGCCATGTGGATAGCCGATCTGGAGTGTGTGTTCACGTTACAGGCAACATGCCAACCTGGCAGGAACGCTGAGCGGACATGCCTCCTGGGTTCTTAATGTGGCCTTCTCACCTGATCACACACACTTTGTCTCCAGGTAAGCACTAAAATTGCCTGTAATTGGTGGCTTCAAGCGGGAGAAAACAAAAGCTGTGCCGCGTATTAATTCTTATGTGTGAGGTTCAGTTTTTTTTGTCCGCCGTGTCCGTAGCTCCTCGGACAAGAGCGTGAAGGTGTGGGAGGCGAGCACCAGGGCCTGTGTCAACACCTTCTTCGACCACCAGGATCAGGTACGTCTCCGCTGTCCTGTCGCCGGTTGTGCTCAGCACTGTAGGAAAGTCCTACAGTCCTGTAAACGTGGAGGGTGCGAGTAGGCGGGATGCTGCGCTGTCGCTATTTTTGGAAGTCCAGAAATGGTGAGCTAGGCCTTTCCTTGTAGACATGGGGGGGGGGGGGGTGACTGGTATCCTCAGCTGAACTCCCATGTGCTGTTTGTGCATGCCCCATTACTGAACACAATCTTTAATAGTGAATTTTTATGTGGGTGGGAAGACTGATGTACTCATTAGATTATTTCCCAGTATTTGCCAAAAATTGCGTTATTTCCCAGATTCCAGAAGAGCTTCGTCGTATCAATGAAATTAGCTGCATTGTTTTGGTAGTGTGGATCTTTCTCTCCAGCACATGAGTCTTGTGGCTGTGTTGGTAGGTGTGGAGTGTGAAGTACAGCAGCACTGGCTCCAAGATCGTTTCAGCCGGGGACGACAGAGCCATCCACATATACGACTGCCCCATGTGAAGCAGCCAGACCAGCTGAAGACTTCGCCCTTCCAGCCGTGTCCTTCCGCACACGGGGCCCAAGAGACTCCTCATCTAGGACCAGATGTCCTCTGTCCATATGTAACTAAAGTTAGACTATTAATTAGGATGTGGAAGTAAAACGGCTAAATCAGCAATATTGGACTAAGGAGAAACATACATACCCTGCAGTCTAGAATTTTCTGCCAACAGCGAGCAGAAAAACATAACTTGAGTGGGTCCACAGCTTGGAAATGAATCTGCTCTGGTTCTGTGCTTTGTGGTCTCCTGTAGGACCGAGCGGAAGAGCACACGCAGGGTTTTGAGTAATTGTGTGGAAATGTTGATTGAATATTGATTTCTTTTTCTTTACCTTTTTTATTTCATGGTTTTGTTAACCATTGTGCACTCAACAGACATAAAACATTTTCTAAAAATGTCTGATGCATTTTCAGTCTGCATATGGTATTTTCCCCCTTGATTCCTCTGTAATTATTTTGACAAAACAGTGAGGTGTCTGACGCCAACATCCAGTCGTGTTGTCTAGTGCGCCCTCTGCAGGTATATTTATTACCATGCATGTGTCAGTGTAGGACAAAAAGCGTGTCGACTTGGATCTGTGTGCAGTTGTTGTAAGATATTACTTTGTTGTAACAGAAATAATGTGAAACAAAGGATTGATTTACATTTGATACCTAAGCAAAAACATGTCAAATGCATACGTGTATTTTATCCAATGCTGTTCTAAGCATCACTCTTATTGTGGATGTCTGCATAGCACCACCTACTGGGCTCACAAATGATTTGGTCATTCTAATTCTACCTAATGTAGCACTAGGCCAGGGGTGCCCGAGTCTGGTCCTGGTGATCTACTATCTGCAGAGTGGTGTTCCTGCCCTAATATAGCTCAATCTAATAATAAAGACCTGATTACTGGATCAGGTGTGTTGGAGCTGGACCTAAACTGTGCAGGGCTGTAGGTCACCAGAACATGGGCACCTCTGCTGTAGGGCTGTAGGTCACCAGAACATGGGCACCTCTGCTGTAGGTCACCAGAACATGGGCACCTCTGCTGTAGGCCTGTGGGATTCCTCTGATTATTTATAGTCCTCCCAACAGTGCCTCTTTCTGCCTCAGTGTGACTATGCTGACATTTGATTTGGACTCTATATGAATACATCCTCATCTAACACAGCAAGAAGAATGTGGAAATGAACTCATTAATTTAATGAGTGCCAGTGAAACAGGTTCATAAACAGCACCTTTATACACATCCCTACAAGGAATCTGTTTACTGGTCTATACCATAGAAAGACAAGTTACTATTACAAAACATTAGTGCAGTTATAAAATCTAACTTTGGCCCCCAAGCACACAAGAATAGACAGAGTACAACACAAGGCCTCTTGGCTGTCAGAAGCTGTAAATAGAGGTTGTACACAAAAAATGACCAAGAAAAGCAAGAGTCAAGAAAAAAAGACACCATATGTGTAACTAGTACACTACTTACTCAACTTCTGACTTTGAACCATTTTCATGCCAGGTGTGACAATATATACTTTGCTGAACTTGTAATACACTTTATGTATGTAGGTACAGTTTGCAGTCATATCACCTCTAAAAGGGCCTGCATTTTAACTTCATGTTATGCCCATATGCATTCTGTAGTTCCATTTTGGCCCAGTGTAAAACACCTGTATGCAACTCATACAAACACATTCACACAATTATGCCCGGGTCTTATCCTGAATCAAATGTTTACAACATGTACACAAACTAACAAAGTTGAGCACAGTATAGACCAATTTCTCCTGGTCCTCCTAAAATTCCCCACTGTATAAATCCATAAAATGTTACTAAAAGCAAGAGTGTAAAAGCCAGAGAGGCCCAGTGTGGGAGTGTTAGTGCGTCAAGGCGCATGAGCCTGAGGTACGGTTGTCCTGGACTGGGCTCCCAAGGGTCTGCCTTTCACCACTGCCTGGTGTCCACCAGCTCTGGCCGCAGGCTGAGCCTCTTCAACGTCTCGTAGCCGATGACGATGAGGATGGAGGTAGGGGTGGAGGAAATGATGCGTGCGGAGAGACCCTTTGTCAGGCCCCACATGCCCTCCTCAGCCAGGAGCTGCTTGAACGTCTCGATCACCGATGACCGGCCCTCGACCTGGGGATCGCCGACAGTCAAGAATGAAAACTGCTATGCCTGACTCTCCAGATACAAGTTCTATGACGGTCTAGATGGATTATGGAGTTCGGGGCAGAGAAGAGACGATGACCCTGCACTTATCTAAACTCCCACTGAAGACGTGTTACTTTATGAAGGTTAAGGAAGATTCAAGGTCAACCCATCATACTGCTGATTGGTAGGGAGATACAGCGACCCTTTTGTTTCTTGCGGGTTGGATCAAAGTGCAGAACCTTTCTTTCCACCACTTACTGCACAACCTTAGTCAATTCAAACCCAATTATGGAGCCTATAGCGCCACCGGCTGAGATAGCAAGTATATGGCAGGAGAACATGGACTTAATTTACTGAGAGTCCAGATGACAGTTTGGACTGCTATGTTCAAGATTGGCTTGATTTAGAGTTGAGACAAAACGCATGTGTTGCAATACTTCACAATGCTATTGATTGAGAGAGAAGTGTTTCCAAAGTCAATTCTGCCATTTTATTGCAGGAAACCTCACTGAACAGGCTGATAAAAAAAAAAAGAGTCCACTGCAGGACACAGACTTTAAGGGCTTTCCTACATTAACTGGCACATTTGATCCTTTGGTAGGACAAAGCAAATGTCTTCAGAGGTGGATGGATATGTACCAATTTCACATGAGAATATTTGATCAAAGTAATTAAACAAAAATATGGCCTTTCACCATGTCATTAATAAAATAAATAAAGCAGAAACTTAGCACAACATGGACAGAAGCACTCCTCCCTAGACCTTGGATGACACCAGGGACAATCTCTAAATGTGTGTGTGGGGATACATCTGTGAGCTGATTGAACCTGTCTGCTGGTAGTTTATCCCACTCTTCCACTGAATGTTTGCAGGGTTCCTGTTTGAATGTTTGAAGATCCCCTGTCATGTATTATTGTACATAAGGAGCATGTTTCCTCACAGGTTCCATTTTGTCATCTATAAACGTAACACTGTTCTGCATTACCATAGGACTCCATTTTGGTTTCATCTGTCCATGGAACATTTTTCCAGACGTTTTGGTAAAGTTCACTTTATGCACTTTAAGAAATCCCCTTGGCCTTGACCCATAAATCCCTTTAAGCACTGTGTGGGATGGCTTTAAATCATCACCCCAAATGCCACCTCCCGCTGTGCTGAGCGAACTTTCACAGGCGTCTATCATCAGTGTTCCTCTTCACACCACATCTTTACTGTTCCATGAGTACGGGTGCCAAGGCCTTGGCACATAGCCTTATGCCCTTTCACCTGTTTGTACTAGGTGATAATTGTATTTTTGTCTGCTCAGACAGTCCTTGTCTTTTGGACATTTTGGACTAAAACTTAAAAACACCAAAGACATTAAAGTCATGTGAGCACTGACAAAATTAGGGAAAATTATTAAAAAATAATCATGGACTAGTCTGATTTTTGTCCTTTGTTTCAAATAATTTTTTTGTTGTTGCTGCTAGTTTTATGTCTTATGCTTTTCTTTATCACACATCCATTTTTATATAAACTCAAGCCATTTCGCTAAACACTTTATCTCAGTAGATATTTTATATGGTGTATTTAAAATTCAAGGGTGCCAGTAATGTTGACCACAACTGTAACTCCATCAAAACTTTGTGTACTTTAGTCAGTTATCAAATGATGTGCCATGGGACCTTGCGTTTTCTCAGAGTTTGTCCTGTGCTGTGACAAAGTCACCACTTAATCAACCCCCGTTTTTATCTCTAGACGATAAAGTCTATTCAACTCTGTGTCCCACTGATGAACGTCCAGCCAGGCAGGCAGCGGGCATACCTGCACGCGGGCTCGCACCACGTCCATGGGGTTGGTGAGGGTGGAGGCGGTGGCCGCAGCCATGGGTCCCGCCACAGCCTGCAGCAGGAGGTGAGGGCAGGTGGAGGGAGCCAGCTTGGACAGCTGCTCTGTTTCAACACACACAGAGGACTGCATCAGTCAACAGTCAGCACACGGGGCTCACAACAGGGCAGAGAGGAACTCTGCGCCTGATGAATGTTCACGTAGACAGTTCTTCTGGGGTCTGTGCTATGCGTAATACAGATATTCAGATCAGGTAAATGGCTGAATACTTACTCTTGCTGCATAACTAGTGGTAAATCCAGTGTCTTCCATTTTCTTTAAGTCATAACTTGACACATTGTGTCTGTGTGTGGTTTAATATTTTTCGCAACCTAGAATAACCGGTTTTGTAATATAGAAAACACTAAAAATGTGACTTTTTTTCCACAAAGTTGTGGGTCATGTTCATGTTTTCTGCAACAGAACATCTATGACGCACAGTCATGAAAACAAATTTAAACTGAATACAAATGAACCTGACCTCTCCCTGCACAGAACTTTGAAGCTTAGAAGAAATACAAACCAGGGCCGAATTTCTCCCTTCTACTGCTAATTGAGATGTTTACACATTAAACTGCCAGCAGCCTCTGCAAATGAACGGCTCTCAGGCTTTGAGAAATAATTGTATTATACAAATATTATCAAGCCACAGCCACAATGGAGACTGAATACATAGAGGAGACTGATCTCCAAAGAGCCAATAACAGAAAACAGATTAATAAAAGATCTCCAAGAGTGCCAAAATGCTACAACATGCATACCAGGGTTCTGAAGCTCACCATTAAACAATCAAACGCACTATCTAGGAAAGGTTTGACACTGATTTTCCTTAAGAGTACTGCAGTAAGAAAAAGTTTTTTTTACCTGCATAAAAGTGATAAAAAGGCCACCAGACGGCGCTGTTTGGGATGTAGGTGAGGAGTGATGCCACATAGCCGCGGTAAAAGCCCCGAAAGCCATCTGCTGCAAATACCTGCACCATTATGTCTCTGGTCTGTCCGAAAGTCACTCTGTGCCTCGCCGTGGCCACCACCATCTTGTGCTTGAGCTTAAAGCGCGTGAGATGCTGCCCTTGGCCTTGCATCATGAGCTGCTGGGAGATCACGTCGATGGGCACTGTAATGCTCTGGGCCACCAGTGACGCCGCGCCACCAGCCACTAGAGACTTGAGGGTGTTGCTGGAGGAATACTGGGATACGTACTTCCTCACCAGCTCGTAGGTGGTGACGTAGGCCTGGCCTGAGATCAGGGTGAAGGTGTTGACCATGAAGCCCCGGTACAGCCCCTGCACCCCTTCTGCCTTCAGGATCTTACAGAATGCGTCGAAAGTGCCGTTGTAAAGCGACTTGCCCTTCTGAACCTGCAGTCGGGTCCGGATCAGGGTGAAGGGGTAGACGGTGGCACGCGTGGTCAAGGTCATGAACACGCCAAGAGAGTAGAACTTTCTCTTGTCCAGGTCCTCCCATTCTATGATCCGAATGTTGCGTTTCTGCTGCATCGTGCCGGCTGATGGCTACCTTCATCTGACAGTCCCCACACCGCCCCTGCTTATCAACCTACAGAGACACAGTGAACAAGATTAGGTTTGGAGACATGAGAATGGGGTCAGAAACCTATTTAAATTGACCAACTCATGAACCATTCAATTGACCTTAAATCTGGCAAGCAAGCAATACTTAAAAGAGAAGAAGAAATATATGTCAGAAGCTTAGAGCATTCTAGGTTCTGCTAACAGTGAATGGCTAGTCACGAGATCAAAGGTCCTCAGACGACATGGGGCCAACAGATTAACATGATTAATGAGGGATTCAAAACCCATCGGATTGACCAAAGGGCGATTTAACCACCTTTGGTCATGTCTTATTAAACAAAACAAAATAAGATGACAGTTTACAATGAGGCGAATATTACGTGTCTAGTATTCGCCATTATTTAGTTACAGATGTATTGGTCTTTAGCTCCGCTTGCACGATCTACCATGGACTACAGTGTGACTGTACCTCGTCAATCCTTTCAATCCAGACTTTCACGTTCAACACATTCATATACTATACAACCAATTACACTTGACACGTCGTTTGATATAGATGAGCATGAATGTAACATGAATGTATAATCTAAATGTAATCCATGTATAATCCCTTTCCCTGTCCCATCGCGTGTAGCAGCAACGACATAAAATAGTATGACATCTTTTTAGACAGCATAAACTTACCAGGTCAGCTTGCCATCATTTCTACATCCCATACGGGCATACATAGCTTCTATGTTCCGGCATTTTGTTTTTCAAAAATGTAGACAATTAAAAATGTGCTATTTTAACTGTCACTGACTTTTCTACGGCTGACTACCCCTCGCTATATGTAAAAGTCATGAGTACTTTCCCTCCGACTTCCGTCGCCTGTTGTTACGCCATCGTCGGAATTGATCGGGTTGGATTGGATGACTCTCGGGGAGGAGTTTCCATGTTGATCTTGTGATTGGATGACTCTCTGGGAGGATTTTCCATGATGGTCCTGTGATTGGATGACTCTCGGGGAGGAGTTTCCATGATGGTCTTGTGATTGGATGACTCTCAGGGAGGAGTTTCCATGGTCCGAGGGAGAGGAATCGTGTTAATTTCAGAAGTCATCATGGCGTTCACTTCCTCACATCAAGGTAAGCTCCCTTGTTTGGAAGTATAGTAAATTTCGTCTAAGCTCTTACCTTTTCTGACTGTATATGGTGAAGCAGAGATTTGCCTAACAGCAATATTAGCTATAACCAGATTATATTAAACCGTCGTCTATTTGATATCGCTGCTTTGGTGGCCCCTTTCTTAGAAGGCTATTCAGCTACAATTTAACGGCAACATCGGTGGCGTTAGCTTGCTAGCTAACCCGCCCTCCATAATCTGACATTTAAACGAATAGATTAGCTCGCTAAACCTCCCCCCATAATATGACATTTAACCGACTATATTAGTTTATCTCCCTGCATAATCTGACATTTAACCGACTACGTTAGCTATCTTGCTAGCCAGCTCGCTAACGCCAACAAACGACCCTCAATGTTGGTATTATTTTGTGACATGACATGCAACATTAGCTAAAGATAATTATCGCTATGACAGACAAGCATTTGCCATTAATGGTACATAAATGTACATGAACGTAGATGGACAACTAGCTGACTAGCTAGTTAAATTTTGCTCTGTGCGCATGAATTGCCTCTCCAAAGAACCTGTTTAAAGACACTTAATTGGATATTTTAGATCATAATGGAGCCAGTACATCGAGGGAGTTTTAGATTGTCTTGTTTTAAAGTTACTAGATCCCGGAATAATCCATGTTAATGTGTTTGTCAATGTTATTCTTGTCTTGGTTCGGGTCTCTTCTAGCTAATCTATGCAGACCATTTAAACAGGAGTGTTGTATGCTGCTGAGATAAGGGCAGGGTTCCCTCCCATTCCCCAGTAACATACAGTGTTGCTGGTAATTACACTGATCTGTTGCCAGAATTATGTTCGAAGACCGAATAGGCTTCACAAAAGGCACCTTTTGGATAATGGCACTGAAGTCACGGAGTTCATTTGCGTAAATGTTGTTCTAGTTGGACTGGTTCGTATTGAATTTGTCTGTGAAAGCTTTTGCCTGAAATGCGTTTTGGATGTCGTAGAATGGAATTTGTGTTCATTAAACATGTTATAAAATTTGATGCTGCCTCATCCTTGACTGATTTGAGATCTCATTTCTCTTTTTCAGTAATGGGTAGGCATGGATTTGACTGCATAAGGACTTAAGATATTATTAGCCTTAATGACAATGTTTAAGTGTATAATTTTTTCCCTTTTGTTTGTTTTTATTTTGGATTTTGAGATGCAGGGGATTCTCATTTCTTATGATTCCTGCAGCATACCTCCATGAGAGCCACCTTTTAGGGTTTTGTTTCCACTGTCAGTATTATGTCACTACTCTGTTAATTATGGTCATCTGTCTCTGAGAATTATACTAAATGTGGCTCCAAGCCCACACATGCTTCAGTTAGTAAGAGCATTATTATTCCTCTGTGAAAGAACAACGCTAAAGTTGTAGACTAAAGCATTTTAGCCCTCCACGCCCACACATGTCTCACCATTATTGGGAGAATTATTATTCATATTATTATTCATGACTTATGTTAAAGTTGTAGATCTGAGCATTTGGAGAAAAACACCAAGGGAGCTTGAGAGAAACTATTCTTGGAATGATGGACTTTCATTAAAGAGTAGAATAGTTTAATGGAAGCCTCAGCAGAATTTTGCTCATTTTGGCTAGATTAAAGAACTCTGACAGAGAGCTTTATGAACCAAATTAGGCACAGCCAAAATCAACATATACTTACATTAACACCTATAGACAATGGTTAGGTTGTAAGATAATTGATTTATGCTGTATCAGATTATGAAGCCCTACCCATCGCTCCAGGATGTATATGCTAAGGACAATTTCAGAAATGATCTCTCTGTTTGTAAAATGCTCTCTTCAATTCTTATACCTTTTTATTCACACACTGATAGTGTTAAGTACGTATCTTGTTAAAACAAACACATTTTTTAAATTTTCATAATTGCATTTTCACGGATTTAATGATTTAACTTCCCAAAGCTATACAGTATATGTCATGAGCATACAGAATAATCATAATCTGTAATAATAAACCATCATAATTTGATTTTAAGCACTTCACAGGCCATGGTCAGAGAAAAATGTTTTAAAACAAGAGGTGATGTAACGGTAATTGTGAATTCAAAATTACATGTATGATTCTTTCTCTCAGTCCCTTTTAATGTCTTTACACCATTAAGACTGCTTCATTTCAGAACACACTCTTAATGAAGCAGGGTTTTGATTTGTGTTTTGTCTTTGCACAGAGCACCTGTTTGGCCATTTGATTGACACATTACAGACTGAGAAAAATGAAGCTCGAAAATATTTCAACCCTCTGAAGCTTGAGGATCCCAAATATGGTAAGTGAAGAGAGGAAATCAGATAATATCTTTCCCACAGGCGTCCTCCGAGCTCTCTACTGCTCAGGATCCCTGCTGAGGTGCTGGATACAGATAATAGAGGAGGTCTGTATCTCAGAGTGGACATCATTGGGTTTCTTTGTTGTGAACTGCTGTGTTCATTTATTTAATTAGTCAGCACAATAGAAGACTTTGTCACAGTCCTGAACATACCAGTCCCTTTTTAACCCAGGGTTGGACTCCACAAAGGGGGAATAACACATGAGAGGAAGTCCAAAAAGGACAAGAGAAACATGAGCAGTTCAGAAGTATTCGTACGACATTAACATCGAGCAAACATGTAGCTTCACAGTTAGGGACGCCCTCTGTAAAGCAGGTGGTGGTCATAATTGAGCAACATGTAAGCAATCAAAGGTTACGTCAGCGGTGCATGCTAGCAGAACGAGAAGGGTTCATCTGGTGAGCATAATTAATGTTTTCTTAGAGGAGGTGAAGGAGCATGGCGTAAGTAATTCCCGGCGGACTTAAAGATCAAGGGAAGAAAAGACATGACAACACGGGGTCATTATCAGACTTGATCCAGCAATTAAATCCATTAGGGCTGAGGTGAACTGCTGAACAGGAGGAGAGGAAACGTATGCAGGATATGGACACCACTGTGCTTTACATAAGAAGTGAAGTACCTGGTAAACTGTACTTTTCTCAGATGTCCTGAAAGTCATTAAAGATGTCGACTAAAATGTGGATCGTACTGCCAGTCAAGACAGGGAAAGAAAACGTCCTGAGAGATCTACTATTGTCCATAAGAAAGATTCATTCTCTCTCTCTCTCTCTCTCTCTCTCTCTTTCTCAAAGTACAGATTGTCATTGACAGACACACAATCGACAGAGAGAGAGAGATAATACAGCAAACTCACAAATGTGTATGAAATCCAGAAGTCTTCTTCAGATCTATTTATACTCGTACTATATTTATACTATCCTCCTGTTCTGCGGTTTAGTTGGACTCCATTAAGGAGTAAATTGTGAGGAGTAAAGTGTGAGTCTCTCTCCTGCCCTTGCTCCTGCAGAGAGACTGCCCTACTCCATCCGCGTCCTGCTGGAGGCCGCCATCCGGAAGTGCGACGGCTTCTATGTGAAGCAGGAGGACGTGCAGAACATTCTGAACTGGGAAGAGCGTCAGAATGAGGCTGAGGTCCCCTTCTCCCCAGCGCGTGTGCTTCTGCAGGACTTCACGTGAGTCACGTTTGAGTTGACTGGTGTTGGCCCGAAGTCCCACTCTGACAGTTTGCCCCCATGTTCCATGCGAACAGACTTCCATCCCTGTGTGAGAATCAGGCTGTGACGGAATTAGACGTTTTATAGCTCTGTAATCACCCCAACGTTTGTCTTACTCTGTTGCTGGATACTCATATGTGCTTCTGTTCAATCTGCGTCCTCTCAGGGGCATCCCGGCTATGGTTGACCTAGCAGCTATGAGAGATGCTGTGGCCAAGCACGGAGTTGACCCCACGCTCATTAACCCCAAGTGTCCTACTGACCTCATAGTAGATCATTCATTACAGATCGACTTCAGCAAGTGGTAATGCTCCTTGGCAGCTCGAATTGACTGTCCTAACTCCATTCATACATATTCCATATGGCCTGTAATGATCACGTATGATCATTAGTAACCTATACTTATATTTACTTAGCTGGGTATCATTGTTTCCTCAGTGCTATTCAGAATGCCCCAAACCCCGGTGGAGGTGAAGGGCAGGGGGCGGGGCCTCGCTCTGGCTCCACCCGGCCGTCCTCACGGGGGCCTCACCATGGTGCTCAGTGTGGGGGTCAGCGAGGAAGCTGCGCCAAGGGCTCCTGCAGCGACGCCCTGTCCGGCTCCAGCAAACCCCCTGTCGTGCAGATCGAGAACACGCCGCTCCTCTGCCCTTTCCACCTGCAGCCCGTCTCCGAGTAAGAGCAACTGCCCCGCACACATCTGCCTCTCGGACCGTCCGCCGCATTAAAGGATCTAGCACAGTGTGATGTTTACTGTGTTCTTTGTGTGTAACGTTAGTGACTCTTTCTCTACCAATTCCACAGGCAAGAGACAGCACTCAGGAACCAGGGGGTGGAGCTCATTAGAAACAAAGAAAGACTTCAGTTCTTCAAGGTACGATCATGGTTCAGCTCTTCAGCATAAAGTACATGATTTTATAAAGAGTCCATGCTGAATTCTGACTGTTGTTATTTCATGACCAGTGCATTTCCCACAGTTCTCCAGTTAGTATATAACTGGGAATCTGATTCGCTCTTCCACAGTGGTGTTCTAAAGCATTTAAGAACGTGAGTGTGGTTCCTCCAGACACTGGGTCAGTGCACCAGGTCAATCTGGAGTACCTGTCTCAGGTAGTGCAGGAGGGCGATGGCTTCATCTACCCTGACAGTGTGGTTGGCACAGACTCGCACACTACAATGGTCAATGGCCTGGGTGTACTTGGCTGGGGTGAGTTTACTGTTTCACACAAGCTGCAATTTTCAAGACATGAATTAAAACATCGGTATTGTAGCATCACCAATCACCTGATTCCCAAGAAAGCTTTCAGTGTCTATCAGATATATGCCGATTTCCCAAATACATGTGCCTTTGTAGGTGTGAGAGAATTTCTCAAGCTTTTGAGAAAATCTTTTCTTGGCGTGGCAAAACGCTTTGAGTGGTATTTTGTAATAATCCTTATAAGTTACTTTGTTATACGATACTGAAAAGCCTCTACGTGCTGAGCCTTGTACCTTTAGTTTCATGCAGTGTAATGGTAACTTATTGAACTGAATGGATTAACTGAGTGCATGTTGTGCTGTTCTGCTCGGCTGCCGTTGTCCAAGTTGCCTTATACACGAAGACTAGCATTTCACAACTGGGCAAAAGTGTATTTAAAACCAAGAGTATGTAAACTTATCTTGTATTATTATTTGTTTGGTACTCATAGATGATTTATAAACAAAATAAGTATTTTTTTAAATATATTTTTAACCATATTTTATCTTTTTTTCCTGCAAGTACTGTCTTGTCTCTCTCCATCTCAACCTTTTCCTCACCTGCCTACATCTGTGTTTGTCTGTCTGTGTCTCTCTGTGTGTCTGTCTCTCTCTCAGGTGTCGGTGGTATAGAGACAGAGGCCGTGATGTTCGGTCAGCCAGTCTCACTGACTCTGCCACAGGTGGTGGGGTGCAAGCTTGTGGGGTCCATCAGCACCCTGGCTACATCTATAGACATAGTCCTCGGCATTACAAAGGTACACACAGCTCCTCACCACTGTCCTCTCCCTCCATCATACAGCACATGAAATGCACCGCAACCTTTTGAATATCTGGAGCTCGGAGCGCCACAGGGTCATGTCGTGTGTCTGTGTGCAGCTCCTGCGGCAGGCTTCTGTCGCAGGCAGGTTCGTGGAGTTCTTCGGCCCCGGCGTGTCCCAGCTCACCGCCGCAGACAGGACCACCATTGCTAACATGTGCCCTGAATACAACGCTACCGTCAGCTTTTTCCCCGTGGATGACGCCACGCTCGAGCACTTTAGGCAGACCAGTAAGGACAGAAGTGGCCTTTTATGAGGTTCTTTCACAGACTGCTGTTTGCACAGGTTTCCTGCTGATTTCTCTGTTTCTGTGTTTGCGCTTAAGATTTCACAGAAGAGAGACTTGAAGTTTTGGAAACTTACCTAAAAGCTGTGAAGCTCTTCCAGAGTTACGATGACCAGGCAGACGACCCTCAATATTCTGAGGTAGACCTGTGGCCATGTCTCAAATATCAGTAGTTTAATGCTATTTATCTACAAATACATTAAAATCTTTAATGTGGGCATTTGGATTGATGCTATATCCTCGCAGATATTGAAAATCCTTCATTTGACATCACAAGGGTATGTAGCGGGGTAAATGTAGCAGGTGGCAGGGCTGATTTGTGCCCCTGTCCCCTCTCCAGGTGATTGAAGTAAACCTGAGCTCTATCGTACCCTACGTGAGTGGACCCAAGCGGCCACAGGACCGGGTTCCTGTCTCCTGCATGAAGGAGGACTTCCTCACCTGCCTCCGTGAGAAGGTGAGTCACAAACTACACAAATATAACTACTATAAACTACACAGGGTTTAAACTGGGCCGTGTCGACGTCTTCTGGTGCCCAGTTTAGCAATGCTTATGGATGCTGCAGTGACCTATGAGGTTGATGTGACTGTGATGTCTGATGTTTCTCGATCAGGTGGGTTTTAAAGGGTTCCACATTCCGAGTGAGAAGCAAGACGCTACAGTGCCATTTCTCCACGATGGCACCGAGTACACGCTGTCCCATGGATCAGTGGTCATCGCCGCGGTCATCAGCTGCACCAACAACTGCAACCCCTCCGTCATGCTGACTGCAGGTCACAAAGCTAACCGCCCTTAGAATAAAGGAGGACGGAGCTACGTCCTACACTGTTTCATATTCAGATGCTATATTCAATAACTGTAGACGTCTGCGCTTTGGCGTGTTGTCTCAGTTCCCCCAGTGTGACGCAGGATTTGTTGTTCTGACAGGCCTCCTAGCGAAGAAAGCCGTGGAGGCAGGTCTTACGGTGAAGCCCTACATCAGGACCAGCCTGGCTCCGGGCAGTGGCATGGTTACACACTACCTCAATGCCAGTGGAGTGCTACCTTACCTCAGCCAGCTTGGGTACACACACACACACACACACACAGACTCTCCGCCCTCTCAAAATCAGAGAAGCTGATGTGTAGTATGTCCTCTTGGCCACAACGTTAGGATGCCAGGTGCGTTCTGATTGTCTATCTGCACTTCCGTATATATGCCCATCTGTGCGACGCTTTGAACTGGTCCGGTGTGAATCAGATATTTGTTGTTCCGCCTTAGCAAACAGGTGCACATTGTAAAGTTATATGAGCCTTTCAGAGCAAGATATAACCGTGAGACTGAAAAAGGTTTGTGAAGTCTATGGAATCTCCTCATTAAAAGTCATTTAAGAGTTTTGCCTAAAGCAATTGGTACTAAGTAAGAGAGGCATAGTTGCACCATTATTGCACATGGGCTATGGGGAAGCCTTATATTTTGTGCGTGAACAGTTCTCTGTGAACAGCTACAATTTCAAAGTCATCCGATTTTGTTTTTTGTGTGTCAGTTATGGTCAAGTGCAGGATCAAGTGAAATAAAAGGACATTGAGACTGACTTGGAGAGAATTGACACAGACATTTACGGTGAAATATTTATTTGACTGACACGCTGTTTCTCAAGGAAATTGGAACTTCTTTTTCAAGATTGATCTCATTCTATATGTGGTATAGGAGGCTATCGATTTGGTTATTTTTAGTGTCAGTCATTTTTAGTTTAGCAGTAGCAAGTGGTTCTTTGCCAGTTAAGTGGTGAAAGACACCAGAATCTCCCCCAAGGACTGTTGACAGTGGGAGACCAATAAACCCTAACATAGCAAACATGGTTTCCAGTTGTTTCACTTCCTGAAACCCCAAGTTGTCGTTTTGCTCTCTCATCTGTTCCTTACCACAAGTCTTTCTGCTGTGTTCCAGATTTGAGGTTATCGGTTACGGATGTGCCACCTGTGTAGGGAACACAGCACCTTTACCTCAGCCTGTGGTAGATGCCATCAAACAGGTGCAATCTCACTCTTCTCTGCTTTTTTACCATTATATCATGAACTGCTAAGATAATTAGGACAAGACAGTGTTAACCTGTTGCTCTCCACTCTTCAGGGTGATTTGGTCGCGTGTGGAGTGTTATCTGGTAACAGGCATTTTGAAGGACGCCTCTGTGACTGTGTGCGTGCCAATTACCTAGCTTCACCCCCTCTTGTGGTGGCATATGCCATCGCTGGCACAATTGGAATTGATTTCGAGAAAGACCCTCTAGGTAAGACCCAGAATCCCATCGTCTACGTAGTTGAATGTGTTGGCCTTTTAGCAAAGTTATGTTGGTACAGTCAGAAGCGATGCTGACTACCACAAGGCAGACTTGGCTGAGGGTGTTTCCTGCATGCTGTGTTGGGCGTGTAGGCGTGGGTGCGGATGGTATGGAGCTGTTCCTGAAGGACTTGTGGCCGTCTAAGGAAGAGGTGCATCACGTGGAGGAGAGCACGGTGGTCGCTTCCATCTTCCGAGAGCTGAGGAGCCGGATACAGGTAATGGCGGGAGCCTCTGCCTCCTTATGGGCAACCTGGCAACCCTGTTCAGTTCCAGCCCTGAGCTCTTCTGGGTTTTTGAGAGAGAAAAAGCTTTTTGTGTCACAGTGTATTTAAGGTGCGAACAAGTTCAAATGAGTTTTAGAGCGCAAAAAAAATTAGACATGGTTTTCATTTACTGGGCAAAAGTGTATTTAAAACCAAGTATGTAAACTTATCTTGTATTATTATTTGTTTGGTACTCATAGATGCATAGATGATTTATTGTTTTTTTAATCATATTTTAACTTATTTCCCTGTTAGTACTTTAAATCAACTTCTACAGAATCTTTGGATCAGTAGTGTAAATACTAGCGAAGTATCATTGTCTAGTGCCATGTTGTCATCTCTGAAATCTGCGTCAGATGTGCAATGAAGGTCTTTCACTTTCAGAAAGGGAGCACGTTCTGGAGCAGCACCGACGCCCCAGATGGTGTGCTGTTTCCGTGGGATCCCAAATCCACGTACATCCGTTGCCCTCCGTTCTTCAGCAGACTTGTAAGTGGTGGGCACATCATACCACGTTTTCGAGGTTGTCTGAATGTTCCCGTGTCAGAGGCAGGACTCGCCCCAGAGTTCAGTGCTCCAGCTCCTGTCCTTTCCCCCCAGTCTAAAGAGGTGTCCGGCCCCGGGTCCATCGTGAACGCACACGCACTTCTCTTCCTGGGGGACAAAGTCACCACGGATCACATCTCTCCTGCTGGCAGCATCGCCCGCGTCAGTGCAGCTGCCAAGTACCTCCAGAGCAAACGGTGAGAGACGCAGCAGCTTTATGTACAAAGTGAATTTTGGTGATATTTTAGATTTTTTTTTTTTGAAATTGCAACCTAAGATCGGTACATGGAGGGTAAATTACATAGCCTATTCAGGCAGGGCTTCTAGCGGTGTCTCCGATTCGCTCAGCTGTGCAAGTACGTTCTCTTAAAGCCTCACCAGCTCTACTCCTGACTGCTGTTTAAACCCGGAGCATTCCGTGTGGCACCGTGCTGTCTTCTCCTGTTGCCACGCCTCCCAGTGCAGGAGCCCATGTTGACATGTCTACCATGTCTCCATGGTAGTTCTCATAACACACTAGTATTTGGAAATGTTGTCAGGCACTAGATGTAAGCAGCTTTGATTTGAGAGATTTGTGTAAATGAAAGCTTTTACATGACATGCATTTGTCTATGTTCATATGTATTTCACCCTTTTGTGAGAACCTGGTTTTGAATTGCTGTTAAACTGAGGACTGACTGCTACTTCATTTGTCACTGACCCACGCCGGTGGGGTGTTTTTTAATTGACTTGTCGTCTCTGCGTTCCCTGTGCCAAGCCTGACGCCCCGTGAGTTCAACTCCTATGGAGCGCGGAGAGGAAACGATGCCGTGATGACGAGAGGAACATTCGCCAGCATCAAACTTCAGAACCGACTCGTTGGCAAAACTGGCCCCAAAACTCTTCACGTTCCATCTGGCCAGACGGTGAGGCCCGGGGGTCCACATTTCGGAGGCGGTTGTCACAGGGAGCCTGATGCTCTGTGCTAACAGGCTGTGTTTGCTCGACTCCTGTGCTAGCTGGACGTGTTCGAGGCAGCCGAGCGCTACCAGAGAGACGGAGTTCCGCTCATCATCCTGGCGGGGAAGGACTACGGCTCGGGCAGCTCTCGAGACTGGGCGGCCAAAGGCCCTTACTTGCTGGTACTTTTGATCCTCCAGTCACACGGGCAGACTAAAACAGTCCCTAAACCAGTCCCTCTTCCGTGATGCTTAAGGATGTTATTATTTCAGACATTTCTGCGTTGTAGCAGTTCAGAGATGGTTTCCTCACTCTGCGCATGTGGTTGCAGGGGGTGCGCGCAGTGATTGCAGAGAGCTTTGCGAAAATGCACAAGAACCATCTGGTGAGCATTGGGATCGCTCCTCTCCAGTTCCTCCCCGGTCAGAGCGCGGACTCTCTGCAGCTCTCTGGGAAGGAGAGGTTCTCCATCTCCATGCCGGAGCAGATCACTACCCATCAAGAGTTAACCGTACAGGTAGGCTAACTCGAACTTCAGTAGATATAACTTCAGGAGAATAAGATTGCTTCACATATAAGTGAATTGCATAAAAAAATATATGGTTGGCTTTTTTTTTATCTACACTAGCTGCTGATTAACATTGCAAGATTAACATTTGAGTTTTGCATTGCTGTAATGCGATAATATTTTCATCGTTAATCGTTTGTTGGTGTTAATGGGGTGTAAATTCGAACCTCGTTGAGAGTTGTATGAATTCATGTTTTGTGTTCCAGACCAGCACTGGAAAGAGCTTCACCGTGGTGGCTTTGTTTGAGAACGAGGTGGACGTCACCTTTTACAAGCATGGAGGCATCCTGAAGCAGGTGGTGCGTACTGTGTTGCAGTAACCCCCTCCAGCCTGCCTCATCAGCACTGGGAGGTCTGGTCCCGAGCCGCTCTCAGGAGCACTGAAGATCCTAAGCTAGTTTGCTGATCCCCAGGCGGATGTACTGGCTGTAGAGCTGTCGGGGGAGGGGGGCCCCTGGCGATAGCTCTGGATGGAGTGACTGGTCAGTGACTTTCAGGTCCTGGACTCTGCTGTGCCTGATTCCTGCTGTTTCCTCCGCCCCACTCCAGGGCAGCTTCAGGCGGACGTCTCTCTCCTGCACTTAAGAAAAATGTCTGCCGTTTCTTTCTCTACAGCCCACAGACCCACAGTGATGTGAAAGGAATCCAGATTCTACACAGTGTGCTAGATTTCTAGAGCTTCCATTAACTAGCACTGTTTACTCTCTGATCTCCCACTGTGGCTGTGGTGCATGGTCCTCGAGATGTCTGTGTATGTGGGCATTTCTGTTTGCAGTGCCTGCTCAGCACATCGGTGGGCTTTTACTGTCAACGTCCACGGAACTGGTGCTAGGCTCCCGCACAGACCACACGATGTCCGCGACCTGTTGGTGCTTCTTAAAGCGAAACTTCTGGTCTTTACTTCTGCTATTCTGCTTGCAGGCAAATGGTTGGAACTTGCTTTCTGTTTCAGTGCGTTTTTGTTTTGTTTACTTGTGGGCGGGGCTTTTTAGTCTAGAGTGTACGATTGTACGAAGTCAAACACAATGCCCAACCTCACTTATCCCTTTTTTGTTGTTGTTTTTATTTGTTTGTTTATGCACATATTGCCATCTATATGAGGGGGGGAAAGACTATTTATTTTGTCCAGTGCAGTGCAGATTTTTCTTTCGCTGTGTAGAACCATTTCATCACTGATGTTTGTAATGTAGCGTTGATGCCTGGAAATAGTATCTGCAATAAATGTGGTGTTTTCATTTTGTGACATATTCCAAGAAATGGCTTTTAGCAAAGTTGGAAGTGGCCTATGAATTTGCTTTTAATTGAGATCTATAGTTTAATCACACTTCCTGTCATATTGTTTATAAGAACAATACGTGAGACTTTTCTGATTGAGATGGCGAAAGTGGAGAGTGCTGCCTGGTAATGAGAAGGGTTGAGCATCTGACTACTGTTAGACAAGAACTTTAATATGATTAGAGGGGATGAAAGGGGACAGCTCTGTTATGATTTTGTGGGTTTAAACATGCCATGAGCAGGTGATGATTGGTATGTGAACATGGTTCAAATTGGAAACAAAAACTTCGTTACATGTAAATGCTGTTTAGGCAATCATACAGGTAGAGATATAAGAAACTTTCTGGAAAAAGGGAACACACTTTATGTACTGATAAGCTAGAAGTGGAGCTCTCTGAAAAACATGGGATCATGGGTCACAGGAACCATGAGTAGAACACAAGAATGCTGCTTACTGCTGCTTTAATTACCGAAACCAGGAACCAAATCAGTCACCATTTTGTTTATTACTGCCAGTGAAGTACATTTCTGACCCCCCTGTTTCGGTACTGCTCTGTTGTAATGTCATTTGCCTTGAAAGGTTGATCCTCACTGGATCCATTGTCCATTTATGCATTTCACTCTCTATTACAAGGTTTGACCTTTTTTCCTTCTCACACCAATAGCTACTATATATGTCTGACTTAAACGACAGTGTTTGTCTAAAGCAGTTATGGCTGTATTGATGATCCTATCACTTTCATCCTTTCCATAAGAGGACAGTATGCAATCACATCTGCCTACTAAAAATGGGGGAAGAGATGAGGAATTTAACTCTTCTAGTATTGAAAGAAACATTTGAGTTTTGCTGTTGTAAATAATTTTTAATAAACAACAAGAAGTATGTTTGTTGTTACTTTTTTGTCTCAAGATAAAGTAGGTTCTGTCCAAAATGGAATTAAATTAACGCCAAGGACTAACCTTAGTTATCAGATATAGATAACAGAAACCATTGTTTCTCTAGTCCCTGTGAAGTTGGAAACTTGAAGGATATCAGTCATGTCTCAAGATCTTGAACAAAGTTTGTATGAGGTAAAAAAGGTTCTAGGGTTAGTAACTAGTGTTACTAAACCACCAGGTAGCAATCCTCATTTTAGTAGCTGTGTTAAGGTTAATGCACTAGCTTGTTTGCTCGGGTGCTCTGCGTCATCCTGTCCACTGGTGGTCGCTGTAAGGCTCACTCTGAGAAGCGCCCTGATGATCAAACGGTAGCTAGCTTCACGAGCCGGCGGAGCCTCCAGCGAAAAACAAGCAACCGTAACGGTATTAAAATTAAATTTTATGAAATTTGCTTCAGTAGGGTTTGCGAATTAAGGCAATAATAAAAAAAAGGATTGAGTAGAAATATTGTTCTGACCCGAATTTGATGGTGAATACAATTTTAGGTCTTAACTGAAGCAGCTACCTACTTGCTAACTAACGAAAGTTGCTGCTTCATCGCCTGTGTTAGCTAGCGTGCGACCCAGGTCTTACATTTGATCTCGGAGCATTTTGCTGCTCTTTTCTCCTCGGAATGTGATCCCATGAACAAAATTATATATATTTACTAGTTACTAGTTAAGTGTATTTTATATAGCTATACGTCTAAATGAAAGGCCTGTATTTGTAATAACGGTGCTGTCTGGCTAGTTTTGCTAGCTATGTAAGGAGTGCTACGCTGATTAGGTTGTTAGCCAGTTACTTTCTGTTTCTATGTAGTCATGTCTTGTTACTCAAGTAAAACTTGAATTTATCATACGTTATTTTATTATGGTCTTAGTCTTATTAGATTGTTTTATATAAATTGTCTCTTTTGTGATTGTTCCAGGTCGCAAAGCTACGAAACTGCGTTTTTTGTGCATGCAGGATTCATATATTTAGCCGTAATGGTGAGTCACTTTCGCCGGTTATATAGGCTATCTCTTACACAGCTGCTTATGTTGAACCAATACTAATAAACTATTTTAACTTTATTTAATGTAACAAAAATTTTTACAGTCTCGAAGATATGATTCAAGAACGACCATCTTTTCACCTGAAGGTAGATATTTAGCAACGTCTGTTGTGTGTTTTGTTTGCTCAGTTGACTAAATGTACCGATTGTTTCCTATTTCCCAGAATATTAGACCTTCTCGTTTTAGGTTAGTGTTGCCCTGAAATAGAGCTATTTACAGGAGCTTTAGAGTCCCTAGTTGCTTTATTTTCACAGATTTTTTTTATCCAACAACGAAAACCATGACGTCATATAAAGAATTGAGAAGAAAGGGGGTTTCAGGGATGTTCAGTTTGGTCCTTTAAGTGATGAATCATTAACAATGTCACAGACCTTTGGGTCTGGGGAATAGATGTTTGGTTATTTGTTTATATTGCACTGTATATACTCATTTGGGGGCGAAGAGATGTGAGAAATATACTAAAAATGTATTCTGCCTCAATAGGGCGCCTGTATCAGGTGGAATATGCTATGGAGGCTATTGGGCATGCTGGCACCTGTTTGGGCATTCTAGCCAATGATGGCGTACTTCTGGCAGCAGAGAGGAGGAATATCCACAAACTGTTGGATGAGGTGTTCTTCTCAGAGAAGATCTACAAACTCAACGAGTGAGTCAGAATCACACCACTGGAATTCTTGGTTGCTTGAGGTTCAGTAAATGATTTGTGAGACACTAGATCAGATTTGGGAGTGATGTAGATTAGATCTCGGTGTACATTCTAGCAATACTGTAGGCATTTTTTCCCGGTAAACCTGTAGGAATATTATGGAAAACCTAGAGGATTCACAATATAAAGATAATTATTGTCCAGGTTAATGTGTTTGTGTGTAGCTTTATCACATCAATAGGGTTAGACTTGGCTTACAGTGATGTGATCAGACTTGGATATTTTTGTAGGTAAATGGCAGTTGGCAGTATTTTTACATACTAATGGAATGCAATTGATGGGAAAACATTTTGTTCATGGTAACCTCATTTTGTGTTGCAGAGATATGGCCTGCAGTGTAGCAGGAATCACATCTGATGCCAATGTCCTCACTAATGAGCTCAGACTGATTGCACAGAGGTAAGCTGAGCCACAGTGAACAGGCACCAGGATGCTGAGACTTCCTTTGAAATGGGCATCAACAAAAAAGAGGAAATACCTTTTTTTAAGATAAGTTGCTTACCCACTGTCATGTTTGGTGTGTGTGTGTGTACAGATATCTTCTCCAATACCAGGAGCCCATTCCCTGTGAACAGCTGGTTACAGCCCTCTGTGACATCAAACAAGCCTACACACAGTTTGGAGGTGCCACAGCTTCACTTTTTGTTTCACTTTTTGAAGCACAGAGTGACTGTATGAAAGATTGTTAACTGATAACCGCTGTGTGTGTGTGTGTGTGTGTGTGTGTGTGTGTGTGTGTGTGTGTCTAGGAAAGCGTCCATTTGGCGTGTCTCTTCTCTACATGGGCTGGGATAAGCATTATGGCTTCCAGCTGTACCAGAGCGACCCCAGCGGAAATTACGGAGGCTGGAAGGCCACCTGCATTGGCAACAACAGTGCAGTAGGTGTATCTTATTAGCTGTGTAGCTTTTTAATGGCAGCCCTAGGTGTACCAATGGTGTAGCTGCTCAGCTCTGTAGAGGAACAAGAAAGTAAGCAAAGCAGGTGTGTTCTCAAGGCTTCCAGCTTTTTGCATCACTGTGACACCTGTGTTAATCCAGACAAATGTGATGTCTACATCACTCTTGATGAAGGGGGAGGAGCCTCTGAGAGGAACAGAGGTCGCGCTCCTGGGGTGGTAGCTGGCCAGGAGAGACATGGGCTTCTCTCTTGCACAACTGCCAGACATTCTGGATGTGGCTTTTAAGAGTAGATCGTCATGAATGTTACCAAAGGATTATATCTTTCTTTGTTTTAAGCACTGAGATGGCAGAGACCAAGTCATGTTTGCGATATAGTTCACTCTTGTAGGTAATATGTACATACTAATAATAATAGTATGTATTGTAATATGTAATTTTTGAAGGTTTCTTGGTTTTTGTATTTACATTTCCTTTAACCTCCTTTAAATATTGATTCTGTGCAATAAGCACTGTGTACTCAGTACACTGCTATTTGAGGTCTTAGCCTGTAGAGGGTGCCAGAGCATTAGCAGCATCTCATCTGTGTTCGAGAAAATTCTCCGAGTTGTATCAACTGCATTCTGAAAGCAGTGTAATTTACATTTACCCACCTCATCCTTTGCCACATTTTGCAAAACGATGCCACCTCATGGCAATAGAACCATGATTTCCCCCTTCACGCGCTGCATGTTTAATATTTATTGCAGAGTGCTGTGCAGATGATTATGGTCATTTTGCGAGTGAGTGTCAAAGTACAGGTGTTTGTGTGTCTCTCGTAGGCTGCAGTGTCTATGCTGAAGCAGGATTTTAAAGAGGGAGAGATGACTCTATCCACAGCCCTCGCACTCGCCATCAAAGTGCTCAACAAGACCATGGATGTCAGCAAGCTCTCTGCAGAGAAAGGTGGGCATACGTCCCCACGTGTGCCGCCGGCACACGACCAGTGGAAAAAGCCCTAGACTGGTTATCTGAGCTGGGCTGTCACTAACGCATGACCGTGCATTCATTATGCATTGAAAGCCCTGTCTGAGTCCCGTGCCACAAGCATTAAATTTGCAGCCTTTGTTTACCCAACCTGTGTAAACTTGGCAAAACAGCATCGCTGCGTTTTCTGTTGTGTCCTTGGATGGTATGAAGACAGTGGAGTTTGGAGTTGCTTGCGGTGTATCTTTAATACTTGGCTGATCCTGCAACTTTCCATCCAAACCTTTCTGTGACTGATGCCATGTACCACTTTCTTTTTTGTGTGTTGCTCCAGTTGAGATTGCCACATTGACACGAGAGAACGGTAAGACCAGAATCAAGGTCCTGAAACAGAAAGAGGTCGAAGAGTTGATCAAGAAGCACGAAGCAGAAGAGGCCAAAGCAGAGAAAGACAAAAAAGAAAAGGAGCAGAAAGAAAAAGATAAATAAGAAACTGACACTTCCTCTTTTCTATCGACTATACGAAGGTTTGGATACATAGTATCCATCGGTCTGTCTGTATGTCTTATGTTTTCTTTAATAAACACAACAGTTACAAGTCTGGCTGGGTCATTGCTGCTCTGAGTGCAACATACTGCCTAAAGGGAAACTAACAAAAGTTGCCATTAAGCAGAACTGTAAAACCAGCTCTTCTTTGGGATGAAGGAAGCAGCGTTCAGTGGGGAGGTCTACCCCGAGGAGGCAGAACACGCTTTTAAATAATGGATCGAATCTAAAAACCTTCCATTGGAAGCAAGTTTGCCACTGCTACACTGGTTCTTTGGTGTAACAAAGTTGTACTGAGCTGTACAATACATAACGTAACATCCATGAGTAAGTGTGTATGTTTGTGTTCATGTGATGTTTCCAAGCCAGTGGTTATCTGGACTGGGATTAGGACTTGATATTCTAGATCAGTATCTACTCAAATTTGTAACACTAAGGATTCTAGCAGAGCAGTTTTATATATGGCTTTATTGTTAAATGAGAATAATAGAAATGTTTTTGTAAGGTTATGCAGGGTTATTTGGGAGGCAGCTGTAGAGATGGGTCACAAACTCTGGCTCGCCCTAATTCCTCCCTGACATAGCACTGTGCAGTAATCTAGCTCACACAGAGAGATTCTGAGAACCAAACAACTTTCATACAGCACCTGCCGCTATCTGAAGTCTGATGAGGTCAGTGTCGGATTAAGATCAGCGGTAGCTTGTTCTCCTCCTGGATTACAAAGCCAGGAATGGGATTTCTTATGTAAGTGGCATCAAAGTTTGCACAGTGTCCAAGCAACACGAGTATATAAAGCTTTATTACATTTTATTTGGAAGAAATACCTGTAGGTTGTGTGTTACATAACCACTAAGTGCTCTGAACGATGAAGTTAAACAACTTCATTAGAAGAGCAGCTGGTCAGGCCACCTACTCGCCTGGCAACGGGGTCAACTCGCGTATTTTCTCTAATGACCATCAGCGCATGCAAGGTTAAGTATTTGAATGAGACTGTATGGCATTCGTCACAGCCACATTCACTTTGGCACTCCCAAAATAGCAAGGAAGATCAGCGGCCCTGGCGTCATGCCAATGTTCTCCATGATCTGATTGGACGGATTTATAGCCTCCCTGCTTGGAGATTGGAGACTGCGTCATGGAGCACCCAGGGAGCACTGTTCCCCAGTACTGTCCATCAGTTTTACATGCTGGCTGCTACAAGAATAAATCGGTCACATTTTTCACAAATGCAGCATTCCAACACAGGACCATTTAGAAGATCTTTCAGTAGGACTCATGGTTCAATTTGAAAGTCTCTAGTCAGCAAGAGAGAACAATAAAATATGCTAAATCAGAATGTGTGGCCATCATGACTGAAGATGAGAACTTGTTATAGGGAAAGAAGACCAGGGCTGCTTGTTCACACTTTACATTTTATTCAGACAAAAGAAAAAAGTTCAAGGTATATGGATTGTCTTTATATGATTTTATTTTTCACTGTAAACAAAATCCTAAACTACAAAAAGAATCAAGACAGACAAAAATAAAACTGATTGATCCAGATAGACAAAAATAAAATCTCAGAAGATGGAAAAAAATCTTTTCTAACAGCTTATCGTCATGGCTCAAAAGGTAACTATGGAACCAAGATTATATATACATGCAGAACTTAAAGCCCCCCCAAACGTTGTGCACCCAAAGATGGACCCCAAGCGCAGCTCACGCTTGGCTTCCACAGGCATGATCGTGTTCAGTTCCAGCTATGGGGAATGTATTTAAATTCTTCTGTTTGTAGTTTGTCCTGACTGTGCTAGCTCAGTCTTTAGCCTAAAATGTCTTACTACAGTGAGAACTGTAATGTGTTCCTAGAGTAATCGTGTTTTGAAGTGAAAAAGCTTGAGCTTCGAGTGGGGACTACTTTCTTTGGCAAGTCTGTCACTAAATACAGCAAGACATCGTAAAAGTGTGGGTTGCATCTCAAGGATGTACCCAGAATGCACGTGTATGGGTTACGCGTGTGCAGCTAAAGTGCTCATGTCAGCGGCCCTTCTACGGCGAGAGGACAGGGCCGCTCTTAGCTAAACCTACCATTTTGGTTTTAGAAAGGTGAAGACAAACATCAGGAGACAAACAGGAAGTTCCAAACTTCAGTAAGACCGGTGTGGATCAACAGTCTGCTTTCGGTTTTAGTCTCCATGAGAGACTGGTACAGAAACAGGCCAGTTAAAAGGCCAGAAAGATTAAACAAAAGGACAAGGGGTGGATTGGAGCAGCATGAAGGTCACCGAGTCCAAGTCCACGCTCACATCCTGTCTTCACCATTGACATGTGACCAAACATGTTGGTAACCTGTAGTATTATGCTGGAATTACCTTAACTCATCAGGAGCGTCTGTACTTGTGTACATGCTACAGCTGAACCAAGATCAGCTCAGGTCCTTCTTGATTCCATTCTCAGCTGCCGGAGCTGTATGGATTCTCGAGTCATTTAGGCCAAGCTGGTGCGCCATGCCTCTCGGCGTCAGAGTCCTCCCTGCGGCTCGCCAGGCTCATCGGCCATGAATCATTCAGGTCATTAGCCTCACTGTAGAACTGCGCTGACGAACTGAATCATGTGAGAACGATTCACTGGTGCCAAGAGCCCCAACCTCCGTGCGTTCACCATTTAAACACTGTGGCCTAGGAGTTTTGCCCTTTGTGAGTTTTGCCCTTTATATCCCAATGCTTGCCGTGATGTGAGCTAAGGAAACCCGACCTCAAGTGTTTTCAGTTAGACATGCCTGATAAATATGGACCCAGAACACTGTCATGTACTGGCACAAATGGAACTAGTGACCTCATGCTTCCTTTTTCCAATGACAGCAGAGATGCAAAAGAGCCCTGCAATGCACAATAAAGAAAAGTGGACAACCACATGGAGATATGGACTGCTGAACACTACAAAAGAATCTAAAGAAAATCATTCCTGTGTTGTACTACCACCCTGAAGCAAACGCCATACTGGGAAATGGCTCACAATGTCTACAAGAGTCTTCCCCTTATACTGTTCCTCATTAACAATACCATTCCCATTAACAATGTCCTGTATGAAGCAGAGCATACATATAAAGAGGACAGACCTTTCGGTATTTGGTGCAAAGTGTTTAACAAAGGACATGCTGTATGTCTCAACACCAACCAACCCCCCAACTGAAAGATGAAAAAACAGGCAGGGTCAACAGAACCAATCAGAGGGATGGTTAAAGGAGACTGAACCAATCACGGACTCAGTTCTCTTTCCTCCTCTTTCTTCATTCCTAATTCTCCATACCCCACTTAAAAGTCAGGTGAGGAGGTACAGGAGGGGTGGGGGTGGGAACACAGTGCCAAGTTGTAGAGGAGGAGGAGGAGGGCACAGGGGAGGGTGGGGGCTTTTAAGAGCCAGACAGCAACAGGAGGTCATTCCTCATCAGAGCTGCTGTCGTCCATGGAGTAGACCATGAAAAAGAGATCAGGTCTGGCCGGCACCAGAGGGTGGCCAGGTTTCACCATCTCGAAGCCCATGTAGTGAAACGTCCTTGTGATGGACACTGCAAGGAACACAAACAACACAGCAGCCCGTCAGACAAAGTCAGAACAGATAATGCCCAGATTATGAACAGGTAAGAAAACACAAAGGCCATTACACAGAAAGTGAAAACAAAAAACTCCACATCAAACCAGTTCTGCAAGAGAACCCTGAGCGTAACATTTCTAGCTCGAGTGTGCCAATACAAATATCTCGTACATCGATCCTCCCTGGTCTTGTAGAACCACACGAACACGTAGCTGACTTTCAGGCTCTCCTCAGCGAACTCCAACAGACTTGTGAGCCTGTAGCACACAGACAGAGAAACGCATTATGAGGCGGCAAACGTCATCGGTGACCTGCATGATAACTCAATAAGTCACGGCAGGTGCAGCAGAGTTAAACACACTGTCCAGAACACTGCTCTTACACACTGCAGGGCTTCGAGTGTTTGAGGATCACCTCTGAACAACTGCAGGCGACGTGGCCCGACTTCTAATGAGCGCAACCTCATCAGCTGGTATTAATATTCATGGAAGAGGGTGAGCTTCAGTAAAACCATGACGCATATGGCTGGTGTGAGCCGTCCCCTTAACACTGGGTGCACACTCCCCAGTACAGCCCTGGACGGAAGTACTCGGAAACTCGTGTACTCATTCACGATCACAGATTATGGACACGGATCGACCTTCACAAGCAATCGAGCAATAAAGGCAGAATCAATTAAAGACCTGCCATGCTAGAAACCCATTAGTGCCTGTGTCGGTAAACACCCACTAAAATTGTGTTTACACTTAAATCAAATGAAGCTGCTCTGCATACAGTGTTAGTGAGAGTTCATGGCTTTTGTCAGGCAGTACTGAGGCCGCTCCTAGCTCACTGCAGGCTCCCGCGTACCCTTCTTTGCTACCCTCGGGCAGGGCTCCGCTGGGGATCTCCAGGTAGAGGCAGTCGGCCGCCAGCACAGTCTCCCAGCAGGAGAAACGACGCTCGCTCAGCTTGTACTGGAAGTGCAGGATAGGGGGCACTCCACTCACCGCCCCTGCCTGAGTCACGGTCAACCTGTCGTCCTAAAGGGAGGACACACACACAAAAAAAAACAAAAAACAAACAAACAGTTCAGCGACAAGCAGGCTTTTGTACGCATGCATGCAAGTACGCCCCCCCCCCAAACTACCCTTATCTGCAGAAGAAGCTCTTGTCTTGGTGTCTAGTTCCACTCCACTGACCATATATTCTAATCTGAATCAAATGGAGTCAGTGTCCATGCAAAGCTCATAAAATTATCCCTCAACCAACAAAGTATTGCATGCCTGATGGGCAATAAATGAGAACAGCAGAATGTGCATTAAGTATGGAACGCCCTGAATAACACTAAGCAGAATGCACTTAAAACAGTAGCAGAAGAGGAAAAGGACACTGCCTTGCTATATTAAAGAGGAAAAACTGACTGTTACAACCGTTACATCTTGGCATCACACCCCATGATCCACAAACATGCTGAGCAAACCCGGATATTCCTGTTGAACGTTCATTGTCCTGCGACAAACCCTATGGAATGCATTGTGCCCGTTGTCTTAGCAGACATAGCTTATCACATTTCTGCTGAATTTCAGCCCATCCACGTGTGCTCCTGCTGGGGTCGCGTGGGGTCGCGTGGGGTCGCGTGGGGTCGCGTGGGGTCGCGTGGGGTCGCGTGGGGTCTCACCTTGTGCAGCTGTACACTGAGAGGGAGATCCCTTCCAGTCCCTCGCCCACCCGGGATCTTCGTTAGTGGGTGAGGGGCATCAGGAGCACCACAGAGGCCCAGGAGCCTGCTGCCTGGAGCAGTGCAGTCTGGAGTCCACCAGAGAAGAGCTGCAGACACACAGACATCTGCTGATCAACGCGAGTCATAAGGAGCCACATGTTTGATGAGAAGTTGCATGGTTCGGTTGTGACGCACAGCCGTGTATTTTGCATCCAACAGCGTGCAGGGCTCCAGGCTAAAGGGCCGCGCAGGGCTCTGGGATAACGTGGTGTTCTCCAGGAGCAGAGTCGCACTGTAGTACTACTTCACACCTCCAGCACGACACCTCCCTGTACCCCCCAAAGCCTCAGCTCACGCCCTGCAGCCCCTCCCCAGATGGACAGCACTCTCCCTGCCTGCCCCCTGCCCTTCGTCAATCTTCCATCCCTTATCAGGACCTTCGAAACCCTGCAAAAGCCCCTACGCTTTGGTCAGAGTGTGATGAGCACTGTCCAGGTTGCTGCTGCTGTGCCAGAATGAGCAGCTAGGCCTCTGATTAGTAGCTAAAAGAGGTTTGAGTCATGCGTGTGAAAACATGCTGAATACAGCCAAAAGTGCAGAAAGAGGACACGGGACACACGGAGATGAGCTAATACGCTGGGAAGGAACTTGTCCAACCCTGTCAAACACTTGAATACTTGAATCACAAAGACAACATGGAACTGCTTTAGAGACAGCTCTAAATTTCAAGTGCACTACACATGCTTAATGTGGATCGGGGTAATCTGGTCCCAGGTCAGCAGGGACCGAAACGCTGCGCCCGTTAGATACTAAGAGGAAGTGGGGACAGTGCACTGGTGTTCAGTTAAGATCCCCACGTTGCAAAAGAGCGCGTGATCCATAAACACATCTCTAAATAGCAGCAGTGGCAGTTTGGGTTACAGCGCTGGGTTTCAATTTTAGTAATAATAGTTATCAGCATCTTCACAGAGGAGAGAAACAGGGTCACATTCTCTCAAAGTCGCGTGGTCCGCGGCCCAAAGGGGACGTGCATCTGAGGTACAGTGCACCCTGCACACAGTCACACGGGCTCAGACGAATATCTGTTTAATCAGAAAGCAGAACTACCACCCTTATCCCCACTCATCAGCTTATGAGGTATATCAGAACCACAAGTGCACGCTGCCCTTAACGCAAAACTTCCAAGAATCTACTGAACAACAGAAATGGAGAATCACCGGTAAACAGGCTCTGGCGGAGAACAGTGTGGAGAACACGTCTGAAGAAGTTGCTGCTCGTTTTGGACGCGCCAGAGCCAGATCGCTCTGCAGCGGAGGGGAGGGAGGAGCCGCACTTCCGCTGCCCTGGCAACTGCACAGGTAGTCAGGGTGACCCAATCTGCATGGAGTCCACATCAAAGCAGGGGGAGACGAGGTAGATGATGCAGAAAACAAATTCATTATGCTACGGGGCAACTCCGGGTCTTTACGAACAGCCGAGGAGCCGGCGTCTGCCTCTGCCTTCACGCCTCTGTTGGCTTTAGCTTCAGCACACCTGAGAAGCTACACTGCACATGCACGCAAATCATTCCGGGTCGAACCACTTACTTACTCACCATGGTGACACTTTTAGAGACACCAACAATTGCTCACTTAAAATCACCAACAAGGTGGTGCCTGATATTAAAAAAAAAAAAAAAACAACAAAAAAAAGACCTTCAAAGTGAACAGATGTTTGTGACATCAGAAGTCAGATTCAGGCCCTAGGAGCAACTAATTCATACAATTTCCCTCCTGCTCCCCATTATAGATCTGTGCATGGCAGAGGCTGAAATACCAGCTTGTTTTGAAAGCTAAGACTCTTGCCCTCTGACATTCAGACAGCCCATTCACCCACCCCTGAGTGGTGCTGCCTCAGACGTTCCATTTCATGCTCCAGACAGCACCTCTGCCTATATAATCCCACTCCGAAATGAAAATGGATCAACATTTAAACCAGCTAAGGAACATGAGCAAGGACATGCTTAAAGAGGTGCAGCCAAATATCACACACACACACACACACACACTTGGACTGAGACTGATGCCGTTCTTTGGATCTGATGGAGTCACTCTTCTAGCCCAAGAGCCCATATCACTGTATTCTTCTATTCTTTCTCTTTACATTTTTCCCCCATCTCTTCCATCTGCATCTTGTCTACCATCACAATGTGTGGTTGGCTTGCTACTACTTGCTTATCTGTCTGGATCTGGAGGTCCCACAGGATCTTAGCCTTGTTGTTCTCCACCATTCTCTGTTGTTCCTCCCACTAGGACATGGATTGTCCAAGAGGCTGCTTTGCAGTCTGATGTGATGAAGGCCTTTGATTGACCTAGTGCTTAATTCCTGGCCTTGTGCTACTTAAAGATTTCCATCCATGTCCTCCTTCCATCCTGCCTGTTCCAACCCCTGGTGGGATCATGTAGGGTCAGCCACCTCTGCTGTCAGTGGAACATTCCATGGAGGGGCTTTACCCTGTCATGGCACCTCCTCTGCCTTCAAGGTTACCCCCCCCCTCCACCCAATATCACCCTCTGTCTGAGGCACTCCCTCATCATCTCATCCTTGGGGTCCATTGTTTGGATGCACTCATGGAAGTTTCATGTCTCACCCTGGACAGTGGGTTTGAGTGCTAGGTGATCAGTTGCTTTTCTGTGAGTGTGGATGAAGGTCTCCTCACCCATAGCTCCCCTTCATTGGGATTGAGGTTGCAGGAGCACTCCACTATACACACATCATCCAGCCATGGTTTGTTTCAGTAGACTACTTACCATATAATTGTCCTGGTTCCTTGACATTTGATGCAGACTTGTATTAATGTGTGCATATGAATAAATAAACACACACACACCACATCTAGTTCTAATATAAACAAGAAGCACCTCCAATACCTCAGAAGCACTTTGCTTGCACAACTGATGAAGGACCTCCGTCTCTGGAAACTGTTGTGCTTTGCTGAACTTTTGAGTGAATAACATGCTATGTGCTTAGAACGAATGTCTGTGTTAAGAACATGCATATTCTGTAAACTTATTATACATTCAGTGTGTACACACACCCCAAATCACAAAAACAAGATAGCAGTGAGCATCATCAAAGGCCGAGTCAAGCTCTCTCACTCTGTCCTCCTCCTGAACCCAAAGTCCAGGGCCTGAGAGGACTTGCCCAGAGAAGAAGCTGCTCCAGAGGTCACATTAAAAGGGTTATGCTGCGCCCTCAATCCGCTCGGTTATCTGTGCGGTAATTATTGGTGTTAGATGCAATGTTCGCCAAGGTTACTAGTGAGAGGTGAAGGCAGAAAGCCAGGAAAGGTTCGGCTCCAAAACAGGAAACCAAGCGTGATCCAGGAAAACAAGCTCAGCTAGAAAGGGGCCACTGCTGCAGTGGGGTTCCCATCCTCTGCCTCCCTCGTTTGGGATGCATCTGGGACCAGAGACGTGTGCTAACTTTGCAACTGCACTGGACAATGAATGTTTAACAGTGCAGAGTTACTTCAACAATGGAAATTTGAACATGCGTTTGTTGTCTTCATGTGAAGGACAAGGACTCGTTCCAACTGTTTAGTTCTTTGGAAATGCCATAGGAACCCTTTTCAGATCCTGGGCATTTTGCCAAGTCACCCGACCACGCCGAATGTGCATGGAGAAACAGGAAGTAATGTGAACCAGTAATGTGAACCACATGTCTGTGTTAGTTATGTTATGGTTGTCTGCAAAACACTCCTGGTCTCGGGCAGAAACATTGATGGCTTATAATAAAAGCATGCTTGATATATCAATATATATGTATAAATGATTGGGAGGAATTTTGAGGACTCACACTCTGTACAATGAGTGCCCCAAAATTGCATACTAGTTCACCTTTGATACCAATTTGTGTCGGTTTATCTACTTTAAGAAATGCCATTGTTTCCATACCTAAGAAACGGAATCATAAGTCTCCACTTATGTTATCGATCACTACACACACACTCCTTCGATGCTGAAGTGTAAACATGCCAAACGAATGTTTCAATCAGCTGCACCGCCAAAAACGGTTCTAAACCAGCGGACAGGTTACATAATGGTTGTCTAAAGTGGACAGGGGAGCCGATTCCATTAGGTGACGGAATCACGGTGTACACGGTGTACAAACACCATCGCACTGTTGTAAACACTGCAGAACCGGCCTTTACGATTTCGAGGTTAAAAACAGTTTCCGCTAGTCGGGTAAAACCATCATCATAAATTGTACTTCTACTGTATTGGAATAAACAAACACACAGCAAGTAAACACCGGTGTAGCCAATAGCATTTGTAGCCCATGTCTACCCATGATATTTATTGGACGTCCATCTCTCATTTTGAAGCTATTCATAGCATGAGCCTCTCCTTCATCCACCCCCCTTCCTTGTAGAGAACAATTTGTTCTGTGTTGTTCCTGTTTTAAAGCCGATTAATCCGAAAGCAATCCGAATACTACCATATACTATAGTCTGAAGACAATATTAACACTGTCAAACGATAATCCTGCAACGCCACAACGCAAGCCTGGGTGTTCACAGCCTGTTCCCCAGTTTGTACAGCCGTCCATCTCCAGTTACTCTGATGGCTAGAACATAGCCGCTGAGAAATTTGATGCTTCAGTCTCAGCTGTTTCAAAACGGATCAATCACTCTTGACAAACAAAAACAACTTTTCCCCTCGATTATTTTATTGGCAACTCATTCAGAAAGATTTGTGAAAACCGGCTCTGGGAAAATGTCAGTGTCCCAGATTGTCGGTCTGGACACAAGCTTGCGAACATTTGTCCTTAATTTAATGGTGAACAATGTAGGCTAGAGAAGTCCTCTCCACAAACCAGTTGGCTACGTTAGGTTAAAATGCATAAATGCATTTGATACACAAAGGTCGTTCAAAGTGTACAAATGGCAGTTACCAATACATAAAATTGAATGGGATACATAAGGGTAAAAAAAGCTTGGGCAATCGGAGAGAACATATTTTATCAATATAGCCTAACTTCGGTAGCACGCGAATATGCGCATTAACATAAAAAACTCCCTTACCTCTCCTCTGTGTCGCGCATGATCTCTTTAGAGAAAACTGGAATCCTATCTTTTCTCTGACAACCAAAACAATGACTATTTAACAGAAACTCCACAGAGTAGTTCACCATCCGTAAAACAAATGTATTCGGAGGTTGGCGCTTTCCTGAACACTTCTTAATACTTCGTATGCCTTGCTTCTCGGCTGAGCTCTCTGTCGTGTGAACTGTGTGAATGAATCCCGAGCAGCAGACAGGGGTTTTAAAGGCCGCCCCGATGCATCATGGGCTTTAGAGTTGTAACGCGACTCTAGGAAGTAACAGTAACAACTTCCAGGAAGTTGCTTAATTAGGCTTCTGACGATATCAGAAAAGAAACGTAAAAAGAAGATTCTACTTAGTATTCAAACCCTTTATTTATTCGTTTTTTCTTGCTAGCTAATACGTTCATATTTATTGGCGTTAGCTTATCTGAGCCCTTAAACTGAAGAAAGTCACATTTATTTATTTACAAAAAAATTAAATTAGCCAACCGTTCCAGTCAGCTAAATTATTACAATTACGTCAATGGATATGATGATAAGAAAATAGCACAGTTGTTCAAACAATTTCTGAATACTGCAAAAAAAGGATTTTTGACTCTTTAGGTGTATTATCTTACTAATGTAATCCCATATTAAATGTAATTAGCTATGTTTCTTAAATTTCATAGAGCAGCAACTGGTCTAGAGCAGGGTGACCTCCTGGTCACAGTGTAGTCTAGGTATCCCCCTGTTGGATGGTCCAATATTTTGAACACTTTATTTTTTGTTAATATAAACATGTCTATTTCACTTTTTTCTGTTCACTAATTAACTGGTAGATTAATACAAAATGGCAATAAGTACAAAAGTCATTGAACATAATTAAAATTTTACTGAGCCATGCATTGAAATACAGTTTCTTTTTTTACATTATGCTCCCATCAGATAACAATTTGTTTGTGTATGTCCAGTTCAACTGCCTAGAAATGGGTTTTCTATGGCTGGCAAAGGCCTTCTGACAAATGGATTAGCAGATTAGTAACAGGGCACCGGGCAGGCTATCCGATCAGGCACAGCAGGGTAACAGATCACTCAACCAATGGACAGTATACAGACATTCATACAGTCAGAACCAGCATGGAAACCTATTGGGAATTGAAAATCTCCTTGCAAGAGAATGTTTCATTTTGTCAGACAAAAACCTTTCATAGAGATTCTGTAGAAATGAAATTGCCCTGTAAACTTGGACTAAAAGATGAGGGTTTTTATTTTTTAACACATAGACATTAATTCCTGTGGTTATAAAGTACAGTGATATCTGATTTTTTTTCTTCTACACATTTAAAACTGCACTAGCAAAGCAGCTTTCTTGTTTCAATGCTCAGTAACTTTCAGCTTTTTTATGTAAGTCATAAAGTATGTCATGATTAGATTTTGTTCTAATTTGTATGGAACCTAAAGAAACTTATTGAGTAATAGGTTTGTGTAACTTTGTTTTTTTTACTAAACAGATGAACAAGTTTGGTGACCTAATTCTGCATCAGTGAGAAACACAAGCCTTGTTTCCACAGCTTGGTCACACCCTTGCTGTGGTTTCTCGGGTAGAGTTTTCTAGAGCCATCAGATCAACCAGTGTGAACAGAGAACCACTATGGTGGATAATGGACCACACACTTTACAGCTTATGCCACCATAATGAGAAAGTACTTTACTAATAGTGTATTGAATTAGCATAAATGTGAATTACAAGACGAAAAAAAGCTCCTGTTCCTGAATGCACTTATTTGTTACTTAAAAGCAAACAAATGTCTACGTATACTTATCATCACTTAACAATCTGGCTCCTTGGTGGTAAACATGTTCTCAGCCTGATGCAACAGGTTTGGTGGGGACTGTGCTTTGTCCACAGTCAGTCCACTAAATGTTTTTCTCTCTGTATTAAATGAACTTGTAGAGTGTTCTCAAAAACAAAACATCTCTTTCGGCATGACCCTCCCACACTCTTTTTTTTTTTATCATACGGGCGTATGTGTGCAGACCAGCTGACTAACAGCCTCCGGCCCGCACTGCGTGGATGAAATATTCAACGGCGCTAGGTGGAGAACAAAGAATGGAAAATTACGAAGAGCACTTCTTCATCCCAGTCAGGGTGGGGAGATAAGAGACAAGCGGCTGCTGAGAACAATCAGGTCTGTGACACAGTGACATAAAGGGGAAGCATACTCTCTCCAAGAGTGCCTTCTTCCTACATCCTCTTCGAGTTTACATACACCCATTCTTTACACGCGTATACAGTGGACACATACGCAGTACCTAAGAGCTCTGGAACACTTTACACACTGCGTCACAGACCTTCGGTCCTTCGCCTGCTGCGCACACGCACACGGTGGGCTCAGCTTCCTCCTCGGAGCGGCAGGTCAGTGTGCTCAGTTGTGATGAAGGCTCAGTCCAGCAGGGCTGAAGGGGGAGCTTGGTCTCCATGGTGCTCTATGGCCTGGACTTGGTCTAATTAAAGGCCCCATTGTATCTCTTCCCCTCTATTTCTCTCCCATGTCCGGGAAATGTATATTTACAGTGTCAGGTAATCACAATCAACAGAGGGCAGGCGGTGAAGATCAGAGATCCTGACTGCAGGGGACTCACTATGTGCACTGTTTGGAATTTCATGCAGGTCTTTCAGACAAACATGTGATAAATGTTCCTATGAAAGATCTATCTCCCTCTTTAAATACCTCTCTCTCTCATGTAGAATATGAATAAACAGTCTCTATGTACACATTATCATATCATTAATTGTGTTAGATGAACTCTTGGTTAGCTATTGCACATTACTGCACAATGTATGAAACTTTGTAAAGAGGGTTGAACGTGCCGACCTACATGTACACTCTCATGTGTGTTCATGTCCTCTGCTAACCCTCCTTTGCTAACCTTCATCAATAATGAAACATTTGAGCAGTATGTTCTACTTGTGTCTGGGGCACATCTATGTGAGTCCAAGTTCCGTCAGGAATCAGAGAGCAGATCCTCAAATTCCCATTACATCACCTTGCTGGTTGGAACTGCACCCACACCAAAGCAAACTAACTGACTCTAACCCAGCATGTTCCCCCAGCATGTTCATGCAATTGTTAATTCCTTTGCACAGATATCTAGATACAGTTCTCCCTCAGGCTGTAGGTGGAGAATAACTAGCCTTCATCACTGCGGAGCCACGTCCCCTCTGCCCAAGTCATGTGACTGCGGTCAGCACACGTGCACCCTTCTAGGCCTCCAGACTCCGGCCCGGCTCCATCAGACCTCCCCGTCTATGCTCCAGACTACACAGGAGCACAGCGGCCAGCCAACAGACCAGTCTGCCGTCTGGCACTTCTGGTACAAAGAGCTGGGGTAAGGTTGCAGCACTGGCCGGCTTACCGCATGGCACCTGCAGGTCATCACCGTCCTGCTCTGTCACATACGAGGACACTGGAACTGTTAAAGCTGCCTGGATGAGGAAGGCAGTGTGAGAAATGCCACGTGGCATATGTCTGACAGCCGTGACAGAGCACACCACCCCGGACTTCGAAACCTTCTCATCTTTCATGTTTTGAGAGATTCATATTTCTCTCCTGGCACTTATAATTAGGACACCTGTTTCTATGTACTACACAGTTTCCCGAAGTAGTGATGTCGACCTCCATGTGACGTACAGGCAGATGCAGAGTGGACTCATTCCATTGCCCGAGGCAGGGTGCAGTCATCCGGGTCACTGCGCATCCAAACTCACGCGGAGAGCTCCTGGAAATGCTGTTTAAATCGCTCGACCAGTTCCAGAGCTGAGCATCTGTTCACATATGCTGTTTCTCCACAGCCCTGGAGAACAAAGCACCGTCTACAATCACCCTCAGTAAGGGCAAACACATTCAGAGCCGCTTGGGTCTACTGCGGCTCTGTCACGCTGTCAAGGAGGATTTGGACGTGTGCTGTGCAAGATGGTTTGAGGTGCACGTATGTGTTTTGGCTCCTAAAGACAGGGAGGAGGCCTAAAGGCACCTTCGGAACACCCCCAGAGTCAGAGGAAGAGCCTGGGAGGGGAGCACTGGGATGGAGGGGGAGGGACTGGGGGGGTAGAGAGTCATGTGTTCTTCATTCTTGAACTCTCTCTGTCTCTCTCCTTTGCTTTCTCGAAGTCTCTGTTTGCTCACCGCTCTGTTTCCTCTACTGCAGAAGTTTCCGGTGTACATGTTTCCCAGCACGCACTGTTGCGTGGCTCTCAGTGAAATCGCTAAGACATCATAAAGATAATACACACAAACGTCTCTGATCAACACAGTCGAGTATAGCAAAACATATTGCACATAGCCGACACTGCAGACTGTCAACTAGTTCTGACCTCAGAATCCAACTAGCCTAACAGTAATTCAATACAAGTGATTCAATTTCCTTGCTCCTTGATCTCAGGCATTTTCAGGGTCAGTCTATTTCAAGTGCAGTCACCAGCTCACCCTACTGGAGAAGTCAACCTTCAGGAGCAGTCAACATAATACATGAATGCTAACCCATCACATAAGACTTGGACCTGATGACAGGCCATTAACGCATCACACTCAGACCCAAACCCAATCTGGGCTCCTTCCATATCCCAGATATGAGATCCAGTTCTTTCAGGACATCCCTGTGGTACACAGCAGCTGGCAGCTGGGACCCGACTCCAACGACATGTTGAAAAAACCGCAGAGCATCTGCCACGCCAGATCTAATGGCCAAAAAGCATAGCAGGCATTCCTTCCGCTCCTCTTGCCCAGCTCCGGCCTGAACCTTGCTGCCCGTGGCCCTGTTGATGAGCTGGAGCTACTTGTTTTTCCCAGACTCAGTCATGCGCACGCTGCAGCAGCTCAGTCTGCTCCTGCTGTGTGTATAGAGCCGGTTGCAGGCTGGGAGGATCGCGCTAACGGTGTTATTCTGCAGCAGATAGCGCACAGAGAGGAGCATGACGTTCCGGACATATTTGACATACCTGCTTGCTAAGGCTTTTTTTTCATGAATAGTGAATATAAGGTCACCAGGGGCAATTACTGCACATGGAAAGGCCCAATGTTGTTTTGCTTCTGTAAATCAGTTATGCTCTGTTTACCAGAAATTCCACTTATCAGGAAGACAGACGATCATGTACTGTTGTATAGTCACACGTTCTAAAATATATGAATTAATTTTTTTAGACACAGCCAACATTATTTCTGGCTTTAGTTTCAATGGAATTTGTCAATGGAAATAATGAATCTGTTTACTTCAACAGTGAACTTCTGCCATAGTTGTCTATTTTAGGCCATTCTCACAAATAACAGACAAAAATCGGAAGCCATCACTCAAGAGTACAAACAGAATCAGGGAAACACATGAAGATAAGGTAAGGAAAACACAAATGATGCCCCAAAATGAACAAACACAGAGACACACCGAGTGTCCTGAAAACATCCCTCAGGCCTGTCCAAGAGGAACTCAATCTGCACATAAAAATGTGAGTGAGTGCTGTCACTGTGGGAGTTTAGCCTTGGGAAACAGAAAGATGGGAAACAGAGCCTTTATTGGTTTGTTTCAGAGCACTTCCAGGTACACTGAAAGGAGTGTGTCATAGAGAAATCAGGAGTCCCACGCCCTGCCCTACTATTGTGGCTCTCATCCGTGTGTGAACCTTTCAGCACTCAGTACATTGTTCTTCAGCTTCCCCATGTCTTTCTTCTGTGCTCTATGCTGGTGCTGTGGTGTTTTCTGTGGAAGTGCGTTGGGTCCTGCTCACGCTGCTGTTCCCACGACCTTCTGCCCTTCCTCCAGCCTCATGGGCCACACAGGACAGGGCTGACGTTTCCCAGCACAGGATAGCACACTGCTCACTGAGTCTGCATGCGCAAATACACACACACACACACACACATGCAGACACGCGCGCACACACACACACATGCACACACACACATGCACGCACACACACACACGCATGCACGCACACATACACACACACACATGCACACACACACGCACACACACACATCACACACAAACGCAGGCACGCACACGCACACACGCACACACACACACACACCTACACACGCACGCACACACACATATGCACAGATGCCTACACACGTGTCTCTGCATGCATTTGTGTGGACAAACACACACGCGTACACTCACACAGCCAAACCACAGTTACCCCACAATGACTGGTTGTTTCTATTTGTGTTTTTAATAAATTGGCTGCATGGACGAGTATAAATATAGATCAGATGCTGGGAACTAACAACACTAGCAATCTCAGGACAAGAACAATATAGAAGTTCACATGGAACAATTTCTTTGGCATGGTTGGATGATTTATATTTAAATTGCATGTTGTATTTTACATCCACATTAATCACCATAACTTGTTTTGTCATAGAAAAATGTCTGACTCTCTGAAAGCAAAAACAAAAATGCAACAAAAAAACAATTCATTAAAGCATTTAGAACTTGTACTGAAGGGTAAGGGTATCCAGATAATCAGAGACGCTACACACACACACACACGCATACCACTGTAGCATTATAGTCCCATCATCCCATGTATTTCAGCTTCTGCTAATATGAGTGCCGTCTATGATGCTGGAACAGTGTGTTCTCTGGTAACCTCTCCCTGTCACTGAACCCCCCCAGAATAGACCTGCAGTTTCCCCCACCAGACGTCCTGGCTGGGAGCCTTCGGCGGGGGGCAGTGTGCGCTGGTGGTGGGCACACATGATCACGGCCAACATGCCAAAGCACATTAATGCCAAACCTAGACCCAGACCCTGAGCCAGAGCAGTGGGTCCCAGGCTTTCTCTGTGGAGGCTGGCGATGATGTGGACATCAGTCTCAACATCAACAAAAAGACAGGCTGTGTAAGTGCCCTTAACAACCACCGGACTCCGCTCTTCGCTTGAGCTTGACTTGGCGGGAATGCTGGTTATGTTGTATAATGAAGCCTGACGCCCAGAGCAGACCTCTTTCCCGGAAACGGGGGCTTACCTGCTTTCAGGTACCATGTATAACTATAACTGTGGTGCGTGATGACACAACGGCAAGGCAGATCGTGCAGTGGGGGGGGGGGGGGGGGGGGGGGTCACACGGCTGATTTTACAGTTTTTTACGACTGCTAACAAGCATTTCCCAATACTTAAGATACTTTTTTCAAAACTCTAAACACAGCAACACATTTACCTCATACAAATAGCCAAATAGTTAGTATCCTGTTCAAAAGCACATTCACTTAACTAAATACCAACTCTGCATTTCAAAATGCAAACAAAGTTTTCTCTACATACACCAACTTTGTTAAAACACAACAAACCTGGTTCAGTATCCAATCATTCTTTCAAACACTAGCACAGATTCTCTATTCAAGAGGAACATGAGGTCAATCACTGCACAACCACTGTCAAAAAACTAACAGTTGATGGCATTACAGAAACAGTATTACATGTAATATTTTACTCTCTCCCAGCAAACAACAGACATTATACAGTTCTGTTGTTTTCTTATGTCCGTTCATTTTTACATAATGTAATCTGCTTCATTTGGACTTTGTACTCAAATGTGTGCATTTTTGGCAACATACTGTCATACCACCTTGGTCTTGAGTGATATTTACTGTAATGTACTGTTTGGAATGTAGATTAGACAAAAAAAGGAGTCTGTGACAGTCTTTCAGTAAAGGTTATATTTTACTGTATTAGGGACATGAAATTGTAGCTTAACTCAAAAAAGATTTGCAATAATTTTACATGCAAACATACTGTAATTAGCCATGGTCCCATATGTATAAAAATACACATATAAAAAATGCAGAAGGGAGAATAAACAGAACACAAAACTGAACAGTCTTACAGTATTAGGTGTAAACGGTCTTCAGCATTTGGCCACATGTTTTCATCAACATCACATCTGATGTTGTCTCTTGCCATGCTCCTGGTCTTCACTCAAGAGTTTTCCCCTTCCCCCAGAGGGAGGCAGACGCTGCATCCTTTATTGTAAAAGAACAAAAACACAATATATGTATTAGCAGTAGGACCTGGCCTGCAGGTACTATACTGTAAGATATAGCATCAGTAGGAATATACTTGTGAAATGTATTGTTTACCTGTTACAGTAGTTTGTTTAAAGGTCCGGATAATGGAAGCCACAGTTGACCGTCTGAGATTAGGCTGCACCCTTTCACCAGCCTCTTCAGTGATAGACCATGGTTTATCACATGGTCTATGATGGTGGCTCTAATTTCATCAGTGACAGTAGTTCTTGATCTTCGCTGAACACCACCACGCATTCTTCCTCCTCTCCCTCTACCTCGCCCTGGCCCAGCTGTTCCTCTTCCTTGTGCAGACATGATTTTTCTTTCCTCTGTTACTCTCTCTGTTCCTGTGCCCACATTGACCAAACTCAGTCCAAACAAGCTCCTGTTTTTATGAGTCCATGTCACTGACAGCACCTGTTTGTATTTCCAAGTGGGATTTGAATCAGCTGTGGTTGGTCTATTACTGTATTTTATTTCAATGATCTGTATGTGCAAAAAATGTGTATTACAGTAATAGCTTTTCACCTGGTTTTTTTGCATTATTTTGCATTTTATACAATATTTAAGGTTTTGAACCATAGGTTTTCATTTTTGACATGCTGTGTGCAAGCATTTGTAAAAAAGGCCAAAATGATCCATCATTTTGTTATTGGGTAACCTTGTGTGTATAGAAAATGTAAGCATTGTATAAACATGTTACAGTTTTTTCCATCTGCTAAGACACAATTTTGAAAACTATCACAATTTATCAAAATACTTAACACAATTCACAAAACCACACACCCAAACTGCGGAATACCTCATATATCCTGCAAAATCAAGCACTGCAACCAAAACTACATATAACATTATAAAAATCAAACTTTTGCACCAAACAGCACACACACTTCATCATATAACTACATTTTTGTCTGATCAACTACACACTGCTGGGCAGAATGAAAAACACTACAGTAATGTCTAGTGAGCTTTGTCATAATACTAAAATAGTTCAAATTGTTGAAAATTCTTCAGATTGTTCACATGCAGAAAAATATTTGCATATACACACACGCACACACACACACATACACACGCTGCTGTTATTTATTTATTTTCACCAAACAAGTCAGTGCAATATCTGCACAACATATATATTTGCATTGTATAGAACAAAAAATGAAAAAGAACATTACAGAAAAAAGTGTAGAGAAAATTTATAGAAAAAAGATGGAAGAAACAAAATTAGGCAGGATCTTGCCGCACAGCTGGGTCTGGCCACAACGCCTCGTCCACATCACAGGCAATATCTTCCCTTGCCAGACATTGAGGGAAGAAGCGCCTTGAGTGCCTCATCCATCCCTGAATCGTACCCACATCAATATCATCACATGCCTGTTCCCTAGTCTAAATGTCCGGATGACAGAGGCTCAAGTTGGGCTGCACTCTCTGTCCAGCCTCTTGCATTGTCAGCCCATGGTTGATGACATGATCAGCTAAGGTTGCTCTGATGTCATTTGACAGTTGTTGTCTTCTTTGGCCATGAATTCCTCTACCAGCTCTACCTCTACCTCTACCTCTACCTCCAACTGTTCCTCCCCTCTCATTCTCACCCTCCTTCTTCCTCTCTCTGCAACATCTTCCATTGTTGTTGTAAAATAAGGTGCTCACCTGGGGTCTTTTTTATAGTGTTTTACTTCCTGATTGAAGTGCTAACAATTTAGAACTGAGGTGTTTGGCCAGGTGGCTCATGTATTGGCAATTTAGTTCATGTGTTGTCATTTTCAATGGCAGTGTTTTAAAATGGCAAACATGTGACTTTATGTCAGATTGTTGTATCTTTTGCAGAGAACCGTGTTCAATGTGTTTTAAAAAGTGCCATTTTAAATTGCAAAATGTGTGTAAAACAGGAAATGTGTTTAGAGTTTTGGAGACTTGAGAACAGGTTGTGCTCTCTGTGTGTCAGTTAAAATATTTCTGCTAAGCAGGTCATTTTAGTGTGTTAGCAGCTGGAAAAAACTGTAAATGCCTGCATTTTGTGCAAAAACAACATGAATTGTATTAACTGTATAGCCACTAAAGACTGAAGTTGTGTTTACTGTGTTTAGAGTTTTGCAAATGTGACTACAGATTGGACAAAAGGATGTTAGCAGTCGTAAAAAACTAACTGTATAGCCACTAAAGACTGAAGTTGTGTTTACTGTGTTTAGAGTTTTGCAAATGTGACTACAGATTGGACAAAAGGATGTTAGCAGTCGTAAAAAACTGTAATATCTGAAAGTGGTCATTACTGGCAGTAATAATAGTGGTCTGTCTACATTTCTTGTACATCAACACATCTTCTTATTGCATGCTTACAGTTCTCTGTGCTGTTATGGGAGAATGTAATCCAGCTCTTTGTAAGCAGAGTATTTGAGGCATACCAAAAGGAAGAGAGTTTTCTTGACAACGGAACATCACTATATTTTTATTCTCTATAAGGAATCTTTTGTGTTGATCTGCATGTGTGTGTTCTGTGTACAGTCCTGCCATGGAAACTCTTAACTCACTGCACACAGACATGGCAACTCTGCTCGCTGCCAAACACTGTCCGGTCTCCCAAGGTATACTCCGCATATGCCAAAGCCCTCAACCCAGCGACAGCGATGACCTTTTGTATTTGCTTGCGTCTAGAATGTGTGACCTTGCAGCAGTGGTAGTTGACACTGGTTGCATGGTGGGACATGGTGAGAATCAAATGAATCATGCACAGGTTCATGGTTGCTTTGGGCCTTGCATTACTTACAGTAAGTATTGGGAAACGCTTGTTAGCAGTCGTAAAAAACTGTAAATCCTTTGTTTGCAAAGTAAGTATTCCAACCATGAAACATTTGTATGCTCACAACACCAGTGTGCAAGAGTTACTAAGAACTGCTAAAACACAGTGCGTAGTTTCATTTGCTATGTTCTGATAAGCTGAAAATTGCCACATAAGCACGGAGTCCCCCACAGGACAAAAAAATAACTAACAAACTGCTAATATGCTGTTTAGTCTTCATCCCTGATTTACTCTAAGGCATGTCATTCAGGCAGGAACATACAGAATCTCTACAATGTAATCAGATACATTTTAATTTTTTCTGAAATCGTCTCTAGACGTAGATAATAGCCTTCAGGGTTCATAAACAGGATTATAAATTTGTTCAGTCCTCAGTTCCCTCGCTGGTACCAGGAGAACAGATTCACAACACATGAGTGTCAGGAAAGAGTTCCAAGTTTAAAGATAATACATGTAGTTAAATACAGAACAAAGAAGATGTGTCTTAACACAGTTGGTTAAGAGTGATAAAACATGTATGATTGGTGTTCTCCTTATCAGGAGAGGAGGTACAGTAGACTGGATGTAGGGGTAATGGAAAAGTACAGGGAGACACAGAGAGAGAGAGAGAGACAGGGGAGAAGGAGAGAAGTTCTAAGTGAGAAGCAGACACACAGATAAGGGAATGAACAACAAGTCAGAGTGTTCTGACTTAGGGTCACAGACAGTAAATCACAAATTCCCTTACAGAAATCCTCTACCATGATGAAAAACAGTTAATAAGAGAGGGTGTGGCCAACCCAGCATGGACCATGAAGTATGGGAATCACATCTGAACACACTACATAACTATCAATGAACTGTCCTAAATAAGAAGGCTTTCTTCAGCAGCTCACACATGAGAACGAAAACAGTAAGACATGAAGAAACTAATGGTGGTAACCTGAAGTTAAACCTGTTACCACAGTATTAACAAACACCAGAGAGAGAGGTCAGAGAGTTTGTTTTTTAGAATATGAAATATATTGCAAATGGTGTTAGGCTTAGGCAACACAAAGACAGCAGAATTATCTAAAGTAGTGGTCGAGCAGCTGCAGGCGCCATCTGGTGCCCTGATTTGTATCTGTTTCTTAGGGTACAGTAGGGCATCTTCGATTACGGAGATATTTTCTCTCTCCAGAAGAGGTCACCCTTGTCCCAAATTGAGGGCCTGGATTGCAGTAGAAATGTGGAATAAGTTTGTTTATTGATAAACAAGGGCGTCTCTACATTAGGGACCCCACCAGATGTCGCTGTGGAGCAGTGGACGACATGATCAATAATTCAACGTAACAAAACATGCACACATTTTCATCAAAAGGTAATAATGCGCCTTTATTATATATGATATACATTCCAAACATCTTCCGTACAAACACGTACGTTCGTCTAACCGCATGTTCAACACACTTACAATAATGAGCTGTGGGCCACAACTAGGGTTGCCACCCGTCCCGTAAAATACGGAATCGTCCCGTATTTGGCAGTTTAATGTTGCGTCCCTTATTGAACCGATACGGGACACGATTTGTTCCGTATTTTCAAAAGTGTCCAGTACTCTTCTCTAAGTCACACACACACATCAACAATAAATGTAACAATTAAGCATAAAATAAAATACAGGAAATACTAAGGCCAGCAAAATGGTCGTGGATCCTCTTAGGACCCCCCGGCCTGCTACGGACCGGTGTTACCATAGACATAATATACATATATACATGTATATCATGTCTATGGTGTTACCTGCCGGCGCTGGTGTCACCGTTTCCTATCAACAGACGTCACGCCCCACACATCCGTCCCGCGCCTTTGAAAAACTTCTGCACACATTTACACATTTTTTATAAAAAATTATATACCGTTACATTCAGTTCTCAACTTCTTTAGTTTATATTTTAAAAGTTCATTGCACTTTGTTATTTTTTAAGTAAAAAATAAAAAAGTATTTAAATTGATTTATGACTAATTGCTTTCTCGATCACCCCTTTACAAAAACAAAACACAATAAAAAAATGCGAGTCTGGCAACTTGGGCCATGTTGGTCACGACCTGTGGTGGGCGTCCCTTATTTTCATTTGTGAAAGGTGGCAACCCTAGCCACAACATCGGCTCCATGCTGAGAGCAACCGATAAAAATAACAGATTTACATAGTCAACACGTTTAGTAAACAGCGTTTACGGTGGCGGCGTTGTTAAATTAGCAATTCCTAAGCTATTCCTAAGTAAGTAGGCAATTTAATAAACGTTATGGTATAGTAAAGATTTCTCCGTCAGAGTAGGATAGTTAGCCGTGGGTTGTTTATCACTCCTTAGACAGTATGGCTAGTATGGCTTAGACAGGGCCATACTAGTGTGGTATCCGCTTCTGCTAATCACCGCTGTAAGTAAATGTGTGCATTTGTGTCTTTATTGGTGAGGTGCGTGTGCGTTTGCGTTTGGATTCACTTAGCAAGGCGGTTTGTGTGTAGTTTTACCAACAAGTCAGATACTGCCCAGAGTTTATTGTGCCCCACCAGGCTTTCTGTGCCAGAGACGCCACTGGTGTTAATCCCTCAAAACCCAAACAGTAAGAAAATAAAATCAGCTGAGCACCACGGCTGATGGAGTACAGCAGAACGATTCATCACGAAGACTGATTAGATTTTAAATGCCTGTCACTTCATTAATTCATTGAGCAGGTCTGAAATATGTTGCACACACACACACAACCTACATGTTTATCTTGGGTTGAGTTTTAGGGAGGAAAGGTGAGCAGAGTAGAGAAAACTCAGAAGCACCACAAGCTCACAGCTGGAAACAATAAACATATTCTCTCTCTCTCCCTCCCTCCTCCCTCCATCTCCTCCAGTACTTTTGGCTTTGGGTGTTTATATCATTTTATGAAAATAGATTTACCTTTACTTCTGCTCCTCTCTTTTTCTTCTGCAGTGGATAAGGGGATGAGCCTGTCATCTCCATGCACACAGGTTATGAAGCCTTGCTGGAAGCTGAAGGACACACAACCTTAGAGGTAATACTCCTATAATGCTGCTATAATTCTCCTGTAATACTCCTATAATATTCCTACAATACTCCTATAATACTCCTGCTATTCCCAGATATAAATGTGGCACCAAAAGATTTGACTTACATCATAATCACTCTGCTGACTTTATTACATTTTAATCATTCTAGTACAGTGTTATGAAAGGCGAATAATTGTTCAAACAATATGTTCAAACTGAACATATAAAGGTCACCTAAACTAGTCTAACATAGACCACTGACAGTGAAGGCAACCTAGACTAACACTGACTGCTCACCGTGAAGGTAGCAACCTAGAATGGCATAGACTGTTCACAGTGAACGTAACTGTGTTGAAGGCAGAGGGCAGGTCTTGCAGGTGTTAAACGTGTTCTGACCACCAGACCAAAAAGCATACTCTCTGATACAGAGGTGTTGTATTAAGGTGTTCATCTATGTCCGGCTGGACACAAGTGAACACTGTGAGGGTGATTCGGCACTGTGGGTTTTACTGAGTGGTTGTGATCCAGTGGGTGAAATGGGACACCAATTCTAATTCCAGTTTTCCTTCTGAAAAATGATTCGGTAGATGACTCACAGATCGGCTTTTGATCTAGTCTGGGTCTGCATATTCGAAATATAATATACTCTAGTTCTCAGTGTGTACTCTGTTGTTGTCCACTGTGTTAACACCAGAAACCTGTTCATAAATCAACTTAATGTGTTACAAATGTTGTCTATAGCCGGGTTACTCGGGGACTACTCATTTTCTAAATATGGAAAAATATGCACTTTGTGTCATTCTAATAGATTTGAGAGACAAGTTGTGATTAGATTAATTGTTTAAAATTATGTGGTGAAGACGTCTTTACGAGATGGAGGGCTATTATAAGCCATTATACGCATATTTTAACGTACTGGTTCCACAGCATTTTTACTGGCTGCAGTAAAAGGTTATGGTGGTTAGTGTGAGTTATGTGGAAATGATGGCTATTCGTTTGCCCAGTAGATGGCAGTCAATGCAAACGACGGCTCAAACCTTTCGCCATGAACCACAACTGACAGCGGACGCTACTAAAGTAAAACATTCCTTACCCTAAATGTCGATCAGCACTAACATGTATGTGATCCTATAATGGCTACATTCCTTATCATTGGTAGCCTAACAAATAATTGTTCATTTGTTAACCCTAACCCTAACCTATCGTTAACCCATTCCATTTGAATTGAGCAACTCAAAATGAGATTTTGTCGTTTGGGATAGATACATTTCACGTGTTTTAAAATATCGCATTGGACTACCTTTGATTGCTTATTCTTAATCTTGGTGGGTGTTGGTGATTTATAAACAACGTGTGGTGCTCCAGTTTACATCAAAACCCAGCGTTTTCTTTTCCATGGGAGTCTCTCAACATCACATGCCGATGATGTCACCACACTGGAATGTGGCGCGCTGAGCCGAGTGAGACGGTCGATGTTTAACGAGTGGAATTCCGCTTGGGAGAGCGCGAGGCTATGCTAGGTGCTGCGTGCCTGTCAGAGCGGTGCGCAGCGGGTGCTCTTGCTATCTTAGCACTAGGACTCTATCTTCGAGTGGAGTTCATCAGGGATTTCTTCATAATAGAAGCATGCAAGCCACTTCTCCAACTGCTCCATGTGGCTCTCTGCTCGTGCTACTTGCTTGTTCCTCCCCTCTAATGCCAGGGCACAGCCCCGGAGGCTCTGGCATCGATTTTCTCCTGACTCAAGGTCAGAGTCACTGTTGCAGTGGATCTACAGGACCTACTGAAACAAAAGACTACTGTTTCATTTATCTTGCCTACTTGTTACACAATGTACCTCACCCAAATGATTAGCACGTATTCATACTCGTCCAATCATTTACTAAGCCTTGGTCAAACTAGAATGTCAGTCTGCATGATTGTCACCAGCAGAATGGAGTGAACGTGCTCCAGTAGACACCGGCAGTAAAGAGGGGGGCAAAAGGTGTAAAAGGGGGGCAAAAAAGCGTGAGGAAAGTGGGAGGAAAGACGGAGGGCTGAGGGACCCGAGAGCTGGACGATAAATAATTTAACCTCTGCGCAGTGTGAGAGTGCCGCGGCTCCAGCCAGAGCTCTAAACCGAAAGCGACAAGGCAGAGCGACGCAGCGAGCGTGCCTCTGAAATATTTAACCTGTTAAGTAGTCCAGCATGGTGAAGTGATGTGCGGCACAGCATCATTCTGGAGATGGATGAAGAGCGTATGCACTGCACACATAGGCACTCAGTATGTGTTAGTTACACATTTGCAGTCAGAATATGTCAACTACATACACATACGCAGGATGTGTTGACCACATACTCACGCAGTTTAAACTACGCCCGTGCTCAGATGGCCTACTTATTAGCTACACGTTCATGCACTCTTACTATGTGTTAGCTGTACATACATGTTTTGATTTTTCTAAGTGGCATATCCTCTTGCACATAAGAAGTCAATTGATTCTGGGGTATTCACACAATGGTATGTTATAGGATTAAAGAAAAAATATATATATATAATACTTTTGAGCATCACAATCATGTAAAGTAGTATTTCTAGGCAGCTAGCTATATGGCTAGATTAGCTAGCTAGCTATGTTGACTTCCACCTTCTGTCCAACAAACTACATTCTTCCTGCATTCTCCTCTGAATCACAGAGTAGGCAGCATTCTGGACCTGGTCTTTACACGGGCCACTGGAATAGTGGACATCACAGTCACCCCCCTTCACCTCTCAGATCATCACCTTCTATCCTTTTCTTTCTCTCTCCCTGTCACTTCCACTCACACTTCCTCCATAAATTCTTCCTCCTTCCATCCAAATCTATGCTCCACCCTTGTCCACTCTTCCTCACCAGGACTGACATTCTTTTCTCTTCCTGGTCACAGTTACCAATACTTTCCCCTCTATGCTCTTTACATCAATCAATAGTCTGTGCCCTCCCTCCCCCAGGCTTATGGAGTCTGTCCCATTCACCCCCTGGCTAACGGAAGTTCTACATAGCCACAGGAGAGAACTAAACTGCAAAGAGGCAGTGGAAGAAAAGTCACCTAGATTCAGACCATCAGTCTCTCCTTTCAAAAGTTTCATTAGAAGTAACATTGGCAAAGTCGGCCTGCTGTAGAGAAAGATTTGAGTCATCCGCATCCAACCCACACAAGCTATTTGGTATTTCTTCTTCTCTCCTTAACCCTCTTCCACTCCACCCTCGCTTACTCCTGTAGTTAATTGTAATATATTTTCTGTGCTGATCATGAAAAGCCATTTAAGTCAGTTTATGACTATTGATAGCCAGATATTCCTATTATTGACTGTATTGGCGCTACATAACCAGTTAATCCTTTTATTTATTTTGTCTGGACAGATAGTTAATATTCATTGTGCTGATTTGGGATAACCAGTTGAATGACTGAACCGAGCTGTATTGAGAGAATTAATTCAGTTCATGACTGTATTGATCCTGGATGCTCCTATTCTTAACTGACAAGTCCTAAAGTTTATACACAACAACATATAACACAATGTCGACATGACACCAGTAGGCTAAAATGAAACTCATAACAAATCAAACACCACCACAACTCGGCCACTGGGAATGGGACAAGTGTGACGGGCAGAGAGTGCGAACTAAAAGGAAGCAATCACGCCAAGTCTCAGGGAAAAAGATGGGTTTAATAAATGAAGTGCGCAAACCAAAGACCCATGCACTGTTCCAAATTAAGGAAACAATAACCAGCAGTCAACTGGTACAAAGACAAGGCATATATAGACAGACAAACGACCGTCAGGTGAGGGGGTTAATAGGCTCCGCCCACCTGAGGGACGCACACAACGCAACAACAACAGTACAACTTCCGCTGTGCCGGAGGCGACCAGTAGGGGGAGCCTCCCGTAACGTGACAACAATTTATTGCACAAGGAAGGGTATCAAAGGATCGTAGTGGTGCATTAGCCCTTTGTTTAACTGGCTCACACACAACAGGAACTAGTTGGGAAAACACATTAGCACATAGAAAACGGAAGGAAACATGGAAAAAGAAAAGGAGGCAGAGTCAAAAGACACACTACACAAAAATTACCCACCCATTAAGTGTCCTGGACCAATATAGATAATAATAGTATTAACTGACAATTAAATATTAATATTCCAATGAACTTGATTAATTGGCTGTCTAGAATCAATAGATGAAATTAATTATCTAGCTATCCAGTATCAATAGAGTCATGAACTGAATTAACTGCCTATTCAGAACCAAAAAGGCACGAATCATTAACTACTGATTAAGGATCAACAACTCAATATCAGGAATATCTATCCAGGACCAATACAGCCATGAACTCCATTAACTGGCAGTCCACGGATCAATACATTTATTAACTGGATGAACTATTTATCCAGATATTAACCAAGTTGTTGCTATCTGTTCAAGTTGCATACTGTAACATACAGCAGCAGGGCCACATGGGCCTTACACCCTACACAAACAGCACATACTGGGTCAAGTAGAATCAGAATATCTTTATTGGCTAAGCACATTTCCACATACAAGAAATCTGACTTGGTGAGGGGTGGCAGTTTGCAGTCACCATCTGAGCAGAGCAGGTGGTGCCCTGCAGTCTGTCCTGGACAGTAACAATGGTGTACTAAATGATGATGGACAAGTTGAGTATGGAGACCCTACATTTACTACTGGCACTGGTATTGCATACTCATTAATGCATACTCATTAATGCATACTCATTAATGCATACTCAGATTTTACTTACTACACCACCAAGCAATCCCCAACACAGCAGATCCATGTTGGTTGCCCCATGTGACAAAGGCTATACTCATCCACACTGGCATCCTTGATCCATCTGAATCTTCCATGCATGTGACAGTGGTGTTGGACTGTGGTGTTGGACAGTGGTGTTGGACAGTGGTGTTGATCTGGGGAAAAAAGAAAGATTGTCCAGAATGAGGTTCCACTTATGAAAACTGTGAGTCATCATACAGCCCAGACAGCACACTCACGTCTGGTAGCATCAGTCCTGGACACAAACGTCAGGCTTTCTGTTTTTGTGGTGTGCCACCCCACCATAAAAGAGATTAGTAGTGGTGGGACAGATTACTACAATGGATTATATGATTTGAAGACCTATGTCTCTACAGGAAAGTGCATTAAAAGTCCCATTAACCTTCCTTAGAAGATATACAGATGAAAAAAAAATCATTTGTCTTTTACTTTAACCATACTTTAACCAACTGTTGATGTCAAAGGTCATCGTTTTGATCACTGATTCAGTTACTGAGAAACATAATTCAACTGTGGCTATATCTTTGTGTGTGTGTGTGTGTGTGTGTGTGTGCTTATGCGCAAGTGCACGTGGAGTTTCTGATCCTGCTGGTTCAGTCTCTCAGCCATGTTTGGTTTGCATTTTTCTAATGTTAGATAACTCACCCCTGCTTGCCAAGCTAAGTACACCCTGGATTCCCATTTCCATTGCCCTGCAGGCTGACTGAACCAGGCACCCATATTCACCTCCTTTCTGTTTACTTGAACTACCTGCCTGTTATTTTTGTTGCTCTGTAGTTGCTAATGTCTATCACATAGATAAATAATCCTGTTATTTATGAAGCGTTGTGGATTCCAGCTCTGATGCAGCATGTTTGCCTTGGTAAATGTCTGCATACATGGGAGGGATAGACCTACACTACTCAAACCTTGGCATGTAAAGCCTATGAAAGGAGTAGTTGGTAGATTAGAAATGAAAGTCTGCTCAAACCTGCATGTTGCATTTGCATTACAGTTAGCATTGTTGCACCACACTCACCTGAACTAATAAGCATCTCTGCAGTATATAGTGGAGCTGCTAGACACTGTACTGAATTAGCTGAGCTGATATTGAGCTGAACTATATATTTAAGCTGACCTGTATGCCGAACTGCATATTTGAGCTGTGCTGTGTATTTGAACTGTATATTTGAGCTGAAGTGTATATTTGGATTGAGCTGTATATTTGAGCTCAACTGTATATTTGGACCATTGCAGTCTCAGTTTGCTGTGTGCTTCTTGGCTCATTTCCCTGTGTTCCTGAATTCACATTTCACTAAATCACTAAACCTCTAATTGACTTATCAGATCATCAGCTTTTATTTTTTCGAAGGCCATGCACTGTTTTTCCTCCTTACTCAAATGTTCTGTTAGCAAGTAGTATGTGATTATCTTGATACTTCTGCTTCAGTCCAACATTTATTGGGCACTGCAGAGTGCATAAAATACTCTCTATTATTTATTTTTTTATATTTTTATGTACTGCCCCCTAACCACTTTTTAAGAATTACACTTTATGTAGTGTGATCTTAAACATAGACAACACTAAAACACAGAGAGCAGCCTTCCGCAAGTATCCAGAACCTCATTATTTGTCTGTGCGCTTACTGGAGTAGAGTGATGCAGAGTGACGTATGGGAGGGTCAGTTCATTTTTTTCAGTTTTTGAATAAGCAATATATTGAGGCTTATGATTTGCTTTAGTCAATTAATTCCAGAAATATAGACCCGAATTTCTCATGGTGGCTGAAGTTACACCCAGTACAAGAGTTTGCAGCAGGCATTATAATGTGGACTCATTTGAAAATTAGGCTCTTTACACCTGCGGATTCGCCAGCAGACTCAAGCTGAAAGCAGGAGCTCTTACAGGAGATTTCCCGACTCTCACAGGAGCCATTGTGGATGTTGCTAAGTCTAAGTCATCGTTTTTATTTGACATATTATTCAATAATGTAGCAAACAGTGAGAATATAGTAAAATACAGGCTACAGATTGCAAATTTTGTCATGTCATTAAGCTCAGCTATACATTTTTAGAACATATTAATACTGACATTTTTAAACTGCCAACAGTCATTGACTTTCCCTCACTTTGTGTATATTCAAAGCCTGTTAACTACACCTGGATAACCAGCTAAAAGCAACTATGCAGGAACTTTAAATAAATGTAGGAAGAAAAGGGAGCGCCAGGGGAGACACTATTTGTTCTGGTTTTACTTTTTTCCCTCTTATTCCAGTTTTCAGTCTAGTTTGTTTAGTTGTGTAAACAGAGTGGGCGAGTGGACATTTCCTGTTTTCCTGGAGGACAAATCACATCCTAAGGTGGGATGTCTGTCATCTAAATCACACCTCTTCTATCTGCCCAAGCAGGATATTCTTTGTCATGTGTTCCAGAAAGCCTCTGCAAAATAAACACAAACATAATGTGATCATGATAGATGCTAAAGAGCAGTTCATATATATACACTTATTCCAGTCATACCTAGGACAGCGTCAAACAGCACCAGTGTGTGGCTTGCCTGTGTTTGGATAATCAGCAGATGCAGAGGGGCCTGGCCCCTCTCTTTCTCTCTCTCTCTCTCTTTCTCTCTTTCTCTCCCCCCCTCCCTCTAGCGCTTTCATTTGTAATGACATTAGTTCTGCATGGTGCCTTGTTTCCTGGTGGCTTCTGTTCTGAGGGCCTAAGGGGGGGAAGCACTGCAGTAGTGGAGCAGGCCAGCACAGCATCACACAGAGGCCTTCCAACCTGGTGTTCAGGTCTTGACCATCAGGCACAGTCAGAAATCGTCCTTCAGGCTGAACGCTGTTGGGTAAGAGTGCAGAAGGAGTGAGATCTGACAGATCGGATTTTTTTTCACAATTTTCTATAGTTCCGATTTTCACTGAGATCAGTGTAGGACAAAATGCATTTGATCCTTATTCATTTTCATTTTGCCCTACCTTCCCATAAATGGTAGCGTGCATGCCTGGTTGGGTGAGGGGCCTTGAATGAGTGGACTCTGCATAAATTCTGTTTTAGGAAAGAATGAACCTATGGGAATGAAATGTAACATGCACAGATACTGTAGACCTCTGGTTCTACATCATGTGAGAAGCATAGCAGAATTACACAGTGGTTTGTGAATGGAGCCTGTAACCGAGCTAAAATGGAAGACGTGCTGAATACTGGAGGTAGGCCTGGTGTCTCTCACTCACAGCTCATAGACGTGATCCAGCTGACAGCAGGGGTGAGGGGTAACTCCAGGTTGCAGAGATAGAGAGAGTGGAGGTGAAAGGAGAGAGGAAGAACAAAAGGGTGAGAGAGGGAGAGAAAGAGAGAGAGAGAGAGAGATCTAAACAGATGTGGTTTGTGTTTGGATTGTTTGGATTTCAGAGCTCTGATTGATAGTGTTATGATCCTCTCTGATAGCAAGAAAATCTCCTCCGCCTGCAGAGTCCTGTCGCTCACCCAGGTCCTGCAGGCGCAGGATAGGTCTAGTCCACACCTGCATAAAAACGGACGACACTCAGAGATCAGGACGAAATCCTGTTGAAAGCCCTAAGAACGTGGTACAGACTATACTGGGTGGAGTAAGTGTTGTGTCTTGTGATGCAGGACCAAGTATTTAAAGGAGCTGGATACTTTTTATGATGGAAAGCGTGGGTTTCTGGATAGGATTGGTTCATTATACAGACCTCAACGGTTTGTAGCAGTACAAATTCATTTGACTTCTTGGGAATTGTGCTCTGGGGTCTGTTGCTCGGTTTGCTCAGAAATTAACATATACAGTGTTTCTGTTTTCCCTGACAATGGAAAAGAGTTCAGAAAACTACAGAACCGGCGCCAGCACTCAGATAAGGGAAGTTCAACTAGTTTCTTAATACTATTACATGATGATAATGTACTTATTGTGTTGTACATATGGTGTAGAGACCAGGCACCTATAAACAATTTCACTTATCACTGAATAAAACAAGATTTGAGAGAAGATAAAGAAGATATTTCTCTCCCTCTCTCTCTCTCTCTCTCTCATTCGGGCTCATGGATGCCAGGTGTAATCCACACCAGCATGATTAACAGTCCTCCTCCAGCAGTGTCAGGCACCATGTGACCTCTGAGATGAGGGATCTGGTCAAAGGTCAACTCTGACAGAGTTTCTAATGCTCCACATCTGTTTTGAGGCTGTCTCAAGTCAGGGTTATTAATAATTCACAGCCTTAATCTGGATGTGATCGTATTCACATCTGACACAAAAGCCATTGTGAAGTGAATTCAGATATGCCAGAGCTGTACTAAGGTGTCCAAGAAAGATTACCCATGCTCGAAAGTCATACAAGAGGTACAGCATGAACAGGGAGCTGCTTGCTTTATCCCATGATGCATTTTGGTGTAGAGGAGAGAAGACAAGCCCTCAGCATTGGAGGAGCACTCCATAGCCCAGGCTCCTGTGGTAAGACGCGTTAGGTGGTGTTCTGATTTTGAGGACCCACCGGAACCTGACAGTCAGTCAGGACCCACGCTGGCTCTGTGTTGAGTGGCATGCTGGGTGAGTTCCCACGCTGTACAGGCAGGTCTCCAGGCACCACACAGAGGAAACAGGGTATGCTGTGAGGGAAAGGGGACGTGGCTCAGCAGTGCCCTTCATCTGTATTGTGGGGTTCCTCCAAAAACAGACACATGGAGGTCATAGGGGCAGGATTTTAAGCAATGCAGTTTTGGGCTTGCAATCCTGGGAAACCAAGAGTAGCGGCAGAGCTGCTCCCGATTCAGTTTTGGTTTGCTGCTCACAGTGACTTTGAATTTGTGTGGTTAGCAGAGAGACTGATCCAGGACCAGCGCTTCCACAGCAGGGGAGTTTATTATGGGAAACATGAAGACGGACACTCAGACCACAGGGAGCAGCCTTTCTATATGTGTAAGGCACATAAGGAACTGACATCCTTACAATGTGGGAGAGAAAGAAACAGGGAGGGCCATAGGCTAATGTTAACCCCATGTTTTGTCTGTTCCCTTCAGATTCTCAGGGAGCTAAATTTAGCACCTCTCAAATCAGTTGTGTTGCAGAGTTTCTTAAACTGGAGACAGCGTCGTTTCATTGGCTTGTGCTCTTGAAGGCCAGGTCCCTCATGGGTTACACCGCTGAAAAACTCATTTTGCCCCATGGGTTCTATAGAATCCCCTTCATATGTGGGTTCCCAGGCCTAGTGATCTGTGCCTCACCCCACATGCACAGAGGCTGGGAACGTTCTGCCCTTAGTCCTGAGCTCAGCTCTGTCATGACCTGCGGACCAGCACAGACGGGACAGCTGGTGCCGGCAGAACCGGGCAGGAGCAGATGTTTCGGGTTTGTAGCCTTTAGACATATGAACTACTAATTACAGAATAACTAGGTTTTTGGATTTGAGGTCTGTAATGTAATACATGTAATATAATGTAGTAAATGCATTTATGGTGTGTAATACACCAGACATATAGGAGATGTTATCGTCTCTTCAGAATCCTCACATCCTTGAGGATCTATCAATTTAACTATAGCTTATACCTTATAGACTTATAGACTGTCAAGACTGATTTACACATTAGCAAGGTGTCATATTTTTCTCAAATGCAATCTGTTTCATTTTCATTTCATAATTTTAAGTAAGGGAAACTAAGATTTGTCTGATTCGAGCTGAAATACTAAGATAAGTCACAGAGCAAGGAGTGAGTGGGCCAATAGTCTGCCTCTCTTTGTCTCTCACCTCTGCTCTCTCTCTCCTCTTTCTCTCTCTCATACTTTCTCCCCCCTTTCTCTCTCCCCTGCTCTTTTTCTCTCACTTTCTCTCCTTCTCTTTCTCTCTCCCACTCTCTCTCCATCTTGCTCTCTGTCTCTCTCTCCTCTGCTCTCTCTCACTCTCTATTCCCTTTCTCTCTTTCTCTGGTTGTCTGACTTGGGAATTTCTTATTTTTATTTGTATGTCTGGTGCCATGTGATAGTGTCAGAGAGTGTGTCTGTGTGCACGTGACAGCACACACGGGAGGATGTAAAGTCAGTCGGACGTTGTATTCATCCTGCATTCGTTCATTCTTCGTGTCTGTAGTTTGCAGAGGGGCCGTGCTGCTCTGGTCCAGTGACAGCGACACTGTCCATGTGCTTTGCTGTGCTCCCATGCACAACCCTGCCTTGCACTTCACTATCTCACTCTCCTGCTACACCACAGGACTCAGTCTGAGTGTCTCCGTGCCTCTGTGCCAGAGGACTGTCCTCCTCCACGCAGAGGAGGAGGGAGTGGAAGAAACTGGGGGAGACGGGAGAGAGAGTGATAGAGAGAGAGGGAGGAGAGAGAGAAAGAAAGAGGAGAGAGAGAAAAAGAGAGATGAGTAAAGAGAACTGTTTTACAGAATGTAAACACAGCCTTGAGGACACACTGTTCTGTTGTTTAGTGCTCTGGAGATTTATGAAGTTTAAGAAGAGGACAGAGAGAGAGAAGAGAAAGAGACAGAGAGAAGAAAAGAAGGAAGGAGAAAGAGATTTATTACATGCTGCTGTAGAGTTATGATTCTTTTGGTTGATTAGATAGGATTCTGTTATCAGCGAGCTGTTCCTTTGTTTCTATAACATTCATGTACTACATCAGAGAGAGAACGGATGTGTAGAGCTTTGTGTGGAGCTCTTCAGAGGTGTGTGTGGGGTTCCCCACACATGTGGAGTTCTCCAGAAGTGTGTGGAGGTCTTGAGCAGAGTTATTTTGACATCACAGTTCCTCTGGCTCTCACCCTGTCCAGAACACTGCAGCGTTGATGTGTGTATGATTGAGAACAAGACCTCTTTGTTTCTGCAGATTAGTGGCTAGCTACTCCTGTCAAAGCCCCCTTCCAAACAGTGACCACCCTCTACAGAGTCAGCATCTGATTGGCTGCAGCTATGATTCATTAAAACAAATGCTAAAATGATAAGGGTAATGTTACACTGGAAGGAATGTCGGAGGTCCAATCACTATAAATGTTAAAGGAAGACCAGAAAGGAAACAACTCTTTTACTGTCTGTTTCTGTGAGTAGATATATAGCTATAGTTAGCATTATTGAGCAAGAGTTGAGCCTTCATTAGCATTAAAGAGTTCTCTGTCATGTGAACATATGAACAAAACGAAATTCTGTAAGACCCCTCCCTCTGATAATAAACAACCAGAAGTTCAAAACAGGAAACTGGTTAGGAAGGGCAGACATCCTTATACCAAAGCAACATCTGTGTTCTAGATGATCTTTGTCCAATGATCAGGAGATTGGACTCCTAGGGGTCAGAGATACCATAAAAACAAACATCAGGGTCAAATTATGACTGGAATATGATTCAAGCAAATTGCGTTGGTAATTTGAACTCATTACCACTATTATGTGGTTAATAAGATAAAAGCAAAATCTGGTCTTATCAAACACAAACATTTTACAAGAAGGAGGGGTGGGGATCCTTCCTGTGTTCTGATGCTGCGGAAGTTCCAAAATGTTCCTGTGAAAAGAGACGTAGCATAGAGGACAGAGAGGGAGCGAAGGAGAGAGTGTTTTAGCAGCAAGATGAAGCTAACGCAACACGACGGCTGCAGTGAGGCGAAAGAGTGTGAGTCGCTGAGAGAGGAGGTAGGAGGAGAAGAAAATGGAGGTGGATAGATGGAGAATGGTCTGAGGTCACCTCTGGGATGGTGAGACCACAGATTAAGATGGCCGCAGGCCTCTGCAAACTTCGAGACCTCATATCTGCCTACTTTCTTTAGTATCTGTGAAGAAAGGTTTCTCCACAGATGCAGACATTACCTGTTATCGCCATAAAAGCATCAGATGTCAATTGCGGCAACAGTGTGAAATCGTGATGTCATCACCTGCAGAAAACAGGGTGAAGACCTCACCCCCACCCTCAACCTCCACCCCCTGGGAGTCTGACTGAAGTGGGCTGAATGGAAGTCACAGACCTGTTCTACAGCTCAGCTGAAACAAATACTACTTAGACCTGCATGTTCTTCCGAGCTAATCTTCAGTATGATACCTACTCAGTCTATACAGTAACAAAATGATTTAGGCATGTGAGCAATATCAAAATCTTGGTAGATGAAAAATTTAGAAATATTTGGAACAGACATATCAGAGATGGTGTTGCTTCTAATTCACTGTTCAGAGGTTTCCGGAGCACTAGACGTTCTGATACTATGCCAATCTAAAGCTTCGAGATCTTTTGAGTTGTTTTTGTATCGAGTCCTTAAGCATCTGCTAGATGAAGACCAGATCTGTGCTCCTCCCTTAAACAATTGATCTCCCTTTTGATCCCAGCTGCCATTGCTTCAGGTGTTGGTACAATAGAATGATGTCACATCCTCACTTTACCGTGTTTCCTTCTTCTTGTCATTGTGCTTAGTGAGCGGACTTCTCAGCTCAAGCTGTAGTTACATGTCAGGCCATCTTGTGAAACAATAGCTCTTGTGAAACTATTCATCCTTTTGGCGCGACACTAGAAGAGTTCCCAGCTAGTTATTCTAATTCGCTCTAATAACAAGGAGAGCTCAGAAAGAAACTTAACAGTATTTGTGTGCCTCTCCATAACTCTCGGTGTGGTGGTGCTGCCCACAGAGATGCGTGCACGCACCACATCCCCCATGGTCTTTATTAATGGAGCTCCTGTGGAAACAGCGGTTCGTGACAGCATCTCTTCCCCAGTGAGAGCCATTCCGAGCTGGGCAGTATAAATAAGGCATGGCCCAGGTCTGGTTCTCCACTAATGTGGTCTGAGAAAGTGGCCTGGGAGGGGTTCAGGGGTTCGTTCCCCTGTTGCTCATGGAGGGGGGTCCCGTCAGGCTGGATTAGCTTCCTTATGTGTTCGCAGGATGCAAAGAGACCATATGGGGACCCAGGAGAACATGCACAGAGGCAGGCATACACACACACACACACACAGGCAGACAGTGTACATGTTGTGGCTGAGGCCAGTGAGCTTTATTCCTCATGACAGCAGCAGGACAAAAAGAGACATGGCTGGGTTGCAGACTCACCTGGGACCGGTTGAGGGAGGGGGCAGTGTCACCAGCCAATGAAAGCCCAAGGTTTGGACCAGTGATAAACACATCAGGTGCCTGTTATTGATCTGAGCAGATGGGAGCAAATGCAGTGGAGCAGACCTGTAGCAAAAAGGCAAAAGCAGCACACCGAGTTGTCAGTAGATGGGGCTTTTACCTGGCTTGACAGTTTCATTTAAATAAAATTCCCTTATCTATGCGTTCAGAACGCGTCCTTTGACCTGCTCTCAGTGTGGTGGCCAGGAATGTGCCAGCACTACTGTGTAGTTTAAACTCCGCAGTTTAATTAAAAAGTCTGGCTTACCGCCCCTCCCCTCCACACAGGCATCTATTTTTAATCTGCCTTCCACGTCTTTTGGGCTGTGAGTGCTGGCGCTGCAGGCGGCTCGGCGGGTAATGAAGCGGAAGGATCGCCTGTGCGGAAGGCGAGGCAGTGAGACGGAAGCCTCGGAGGACTCCGCTAAAAGCCTGGCTGACCACCCGCACCGCCCTCCCTCCCCGCTGCAGCCCCTCAGTCGCGCACGCTGCTGGAACAGCCCTGGTGCCCCGCACAAAACCACCGGGGCAAAAAACGGCCCCCCAAGCCGGCGCCGCTTGAGCTGAGCCGCCGGGGGCAACGACACCTACTGCAGCCATCGGAGGTTTAAACATCAGCTGATCGATGGCCGACCAGAAGGCTTTGCGTGTCAGTTTACTTTGATAGGAAGGATCCCAGTGCTGGAGTCTGAGAAATCCCGCTGTGGCTTGCTGTGCGCTTTGACCCTGGTGCAGACAGGATCTGTGCTACAATGACAACATGGCGCTCTTATCAGGAAACCTCCCCCAGAGGTTCGCACAGACACAGACACACACACACGTGCGAGTCCAGGCATTGGTCGCCTGCTAGAGCTCATGGAGAGCGCAACTGACAGGCTGATCCGTTTTTAGGAAGAGGAGAGAAAGGCCTGCGTGTCTGCCCCACGCCTGGGCCTGCGCCCCGCTCCCCACCCACACCTCAGCACTCACGCTGCCCTGGGTGGGAACGCAGAGGACGCGAGGGACGTCAGGGACGGGTGGACCCGCAGTTTCTGTCATGCGGTGTGCCTCTCTGTCATGCGGTGTGGCTCTCTGTCATGCGGTGTGGCTCTCTGTCATGCGGTGTGGCTCTCTGTCATGCGGTGTGCCTCTTCAGCGATGGAATACGGAGACCAAAAGAGGAATGGGTTTTTTCCCTCACGCACATCGTGTATTGTGTATTGAGAGGTGTTTTGTGTGATTTAAAAAAGAGTGATTATTAAAGAATGTACGCACATTACACCATTTGTCCGTCAGTCTGGCCTGCCGCTCTACGCGCATGCATACGTGCACACTGAGAAAGCATAACAATAGCTGGAAGAGAAATTTGTCTTTGATGTCCATGAAAGACTCTCTTCCCTAAAAGGACTGAGGACCAGTCTCCACTGTATGCTCCTGAAAAAGACCCCTTTTAAAACCACTGGCCTAATAAACACTTTACGAGCTCTGACGACCACGCTGCTTCATGAGCCTCCTGATCTTCCACGCTGATAAGCTGAACCGACTCGATGCATTTCATTCCCTTCCTATTTGGTCCCGTCGTTCCTGAACCCCTGTGTGTGTTGTTCTGTTCCTGTGTTGACTCCACCTCCTGAAGTGTAGGCGAACGGTAAGTGTTCCTGAGCAGTACCAGTGCCCCCCCCACCCAACCTCCTGACAGGCTGGGGGGTGGGGGGGGGGGACCCAGGGCAGCTTGAGCTCATCTCTGTACCTACGCACGCCATAAAAGGCCCTGTTTCACTCAGCCTCACTCTGTTTACAGTGGTGTTATGGGAGAGTGATGTACTTCCTGCTATAGCACAATTTCCCATTAATTAAAAAAAATATCAATGCCGATCCAAGGTGTTATTAGCCTGTGTGTTTATTTCCCTCCACATAACACCAATGGCACAGGTGCTGCAAAATGACAGTTGTTGGAGCTACTAATGAGATCCCTAAAATATACTCACTTTACATATTGTGTGTATTATATCTGTGTACACACAGTTTACGACTGGATATGTGAATATTGCTACAAGAGGAAGTAGAGGGAGAGAATGGGAAAGGGGGAGGGAGAGACAAAGAGAGACAGGAACATGGCGGGGGGCACTATTAATGTCTCCAAGCAGCTTTTGGCAGTGGATCAGCGAAGCAGAGCTCAGAGAAAATGGAGAAATCACCTTAAAAGGAGCCAGAGTGAGACTATAAACCACAGAGATGTGTGTGCATGCCCTACTCAGAGGAAGCTCTAGCCAAGAGTTTACACACACACATGCACTCTGTCAGCTGCAAAATGACACTCTTGTTATGGGTGACTTGCTTATATCTTAGAATGTGAATGTGTGTCTGTGTGTGCGTGTGTGTCTGTGTTTGTGTGAGTGTGCGTTGGGTTGATGGAGCATGACATTGGAATTAACAGGGTGCATACATAGGGTTTGCATAAGGTGCAAACATGTTGTTATTCACTGCTGTCTTATCCTGCCATGCTCCTCAAGATCGTCATCGCTCACACACACTGGGATCACTTGCAAGTAATCAGGCAAAGAATCAGGCTGTTATTGTATGATAAAGCATACAAATGTCATTTGCATGCCTGAAAGTTTATTTGAAACATGTAGGATAAGATAAAATTCCTAATAAAAGACTTTGGTTTCTTCTAGGTAGAAATGTTCAAATAGACGCCAGTCACAAACAGTTTACCACACGCCTAAACAACTGACAGCAGAGTGCTGGAGTTGATTGCCCTCTCAGTTTTCATAGTGTATTCATGGTAATTATTTATAACAACAAAAACGAAACCATACACGCCCATTTCAGCTGCACGAGAACAGCACCAGGGAGAAGAATACAACCATCTTCAGCATGGTGCCTTACATACACAAAGGGTGTATTTCCTCAATACTGTTTTGTTTCATTTTTATATATTTACCATTGGCTACTTGAGCTACTTCTGGAAATGTAACTTTCACAGTTCCCACCGCACTTGAGTAATGCATTTTGTGTTTGGGTTGATGGCTGTACGGCAAACAAATACAGGACTTTAAAATATTCACCTCCTTGCCAGCATCAGACAGACATGAAACTGCAATAAGGCCATTAAATATTTCATCCAAAGACTGAAGTGCAGCAGGAACAAACAGGGTAGAGGGAGAGGCGAGACCATGTCTGCGAGGAGGCACTTTTGACTTGCTCAGATCTGTCCAGGTTTGTTGTCCCTTGGCCTTTTGTCCCAGTTAACACGCAGAGCGTTAATAAAAAAAAAAGATTTTGCATTCTATAGTCTATTGTAAGGTCTGTATTATATGTTTTTTTATCTCTATTTCTTATAAATTACCTTTCAACCTCAGGTGCACCTAACAGCTTTTGTTTCACGGGTTCACAGGAAGCAGATACTGGGTGCCCTGGAGACGGTCCAGGCTTCCAGCTGATGTTAGACCCAAACCGCTCTGCGCTCTGTCTGGGAGCAGTGCGTCTGTCTTCCCCAGGCCGGGGACACCAGCGGGGCTTTGTGGGAACAGCTCTCAGCACACAACAGCGCTCTGATTTGCTGTGTTCCGCCCGTGTTTGCCATCTGTATCCCGTCTTTCTAAAGACGCCAGAGTGACTGTTCTGCATACAGTCATTATTTCTGCGAGATGATGCCATGCTTTAAATCTTCGACTCATTTGGTGCTCCAGAATGAACCATTCAAAGCATATCGAGTCAAAACACAGCTGCAGTAACTTAACAGCTACAGAGTAATGAATTAGGCTCAGGTCTAAGATGTCGTTGGCCAGGGATGGCTCTGCTTCAGTGTGAAAGCTCTCACCCAGGTGCCCTGTCTTATCTTGGTCTCTGCTAGCAATGGGAGAATGAGGTTGTTGTTATTTATACCCCTGAGAGACTGATAGTGAAGTGGCATGCAGGGAGACACCCTTATCTTCATCAGCTCCATTTACATGTGGAGTAGAGGGGAGATTGGAGCTGTGTGTGTCTGTGTGTGTGTGTGTGTGTGTGTGTGTGTGCGTGCGCACTCTTCCTGCTGGAACCAGAACCATCACAACACCTTTATCACCTAGGCCACTTCTTCTTTATCAAAGAACCACTTAAATAACTTTTACTGGTTCAAATGCAAAATATAATATGTTTAAGTTTAATAATAATAATAATATGTTTACGTTTTTTACCTAGTTTGTAATCTTTGTAGTTTGTAGACTCATTCACAACATTGTACAGCATCAACCAGCATTCTGACCCTGACACTCCGGCTTTGTGTTTTGTCTCTCTGCAGCCAGGATAATTATTCAAATCATGGAAGCTGATTCCAGATTAACCTGAAATAAGGGATAGGTAGCCTGAAATAAGGGATAGGTGGCCTGAAATAAGGGATAGGTAGCCTGAAATAAGGAATAGGTGGCCTAAGATAAGGGATACGTGGTCTGAGATAAGGTATAGGTGGACTGAGATAATCAGGGGAACAGAGAGGAGGTTAGCAGTGGGCACGGAACTGTCTCTTTACCTTTCTCACTTTCAAGACTGAAAATTAACCCTAAAACATGCGCTTGCATTTAACAGTCAATAAAGGTTATCCAGTGATCCCTGAAAACACACCTTACAGCCTGCCTTGGAATAATTTCTCATAAGTGAAAGGCTTAAGATCCGTTCAGGATTACGAAGCGAGATCTAACTCCAGATTGTTTTTCTTGTGTTGAAACTCTTGGACCATCAGAGAGGAAAAATAGGCAATTTATATAATACTTATACATCAGACCAAATATGGAGAACAACAGACAAATGAACAGCTCAGGTCACATCATGAACTCCAGATCCCCCGTTACCTTTCCCACATCAGTCACTCCCATCACTGCTTATTTTAAAATCCTTTACACAAACATAAGCCATGCTGTGTTTGTCTAATTAGAACGGATAATATGCTACCTCTGCCAACCATGCAAAAGAGAATCTAGGAGTAAATGCACATTGACTTCAGCCTATTTTTAGTCAGGCAGTAAGAAATAGCAGCAGGTCAATGATTACAAAAGAGTGGGAGATTTCCAGAGCCTCCCTCTGGAGTGCCCCGCCTCCCCCTGATTGTGTTCTCACACAAAGTCAGGAAGCCAGCTGCTCTGCTACCGCTGCCGCAGCCATGAGCTTCCCGGTTACAGATGGCGGGATGTGCACCACATGCACTGGTAACAGCCTCATGCTGTCGTGCTCGTGTGCCCGATGGCTGGTGCCGGGCCAGGCTGGGTGTGGACCGCTGCGAGCTTTCAACCTGTGTGCGGTGCCTTGCTACGGCTGCTGATTCAAACCCTCCACCGTGTGTGGAGTGCAGGGCCTGCAGCTGTGGTGCCGGAGCCCTTTCCCAGGCCCCTCCACCCAGCTGCACTAGCTTGAAACAGTGAAGTGCCAGCCATACATCACTGTGGAGCCCAGAAAAGCCTACCTAGATAAGCACACTAGAGACTGCTGGCCTCTGTATATGTTCTCAGGCGTTTATCTATACTGCATGTATAGTGTATGTCTATCCTCATATGTATCTTAGCCTGAGCAGTTTTCAGACTCATTTATAGCTCACGTCACTGGCACACCTCAACGTCATCTCCTTCGGGGATTTCATTCCCATTTCGGGGCATTTCTGTTTAATTTGCGGAACTGGGGCTGTTTACAGTGTCCATGCCCGCGTGCGTCACAGATGTAGGGTGATAGCCTACAGAGTGAACAATAAGCCCTGATGCACCTGAGGGCAGGGCACAGCCATAGGTCCAGGGAGAGGGTGCAGGAGAGAGGGTCCCCTTTTCACTAGCTTTTCTTGCCCAAACCTTCCATTGACAGTAAGAAAACTATACGATCAAAGTTGGTTTATGGTTAGCGGGAAAGGGAAACCTTGTAATGGCAGGAAATGGAATCTTTCTGAGGGAGGATCTGAGTTTCCTGCCTCATATTAGCCGCCCATCAGGCTGACATGAACGCCTTACCGTTCTGAAACTCCTTTGAGCCTTCGGGTTAATCTGGCTCCAAGGAAGACACTGTTTTGTTTAATTCATACAAATTATGAATGGCACATGGTACAGGCATTTAACCTTAAGTTAATGTGCCAGAATAATATAATAATATTATAGCCTGTTTGAATTAGCATTATTGAAAATTCTAAAATATGAACTCTAAAAATATGTAAAATGTATTATTTATATACTTTTGTCCTAATGAATTACCAAAATAAAGATAAACATAAATATTAATATAAACAATATGTTCATTATGTGCATTTATAGTTAGACTACAGTAAACTAATTTTAGAAACATTTATTTGTACCAGCATGCTATGGAATTTTTATTTCTTTTTTAAATATGTAAACAGTTTCACAAACAAGCATCATGGGAATCATCCTGAATTCTTGAAATGTTTTTATTGCTTCCGGGTCATAACTGCATGTTGTAAAATCACATATGACAACAGAATACAACCCAAACAGTTGGAAGACAAAGTAGAGTCATCAGTGTGTCATGCGGACAGAGCATGACTGATTAAGTATCGGCCTGGCTAACCGAACTAGTCGTGTCTGGATTGATGAACAGACAATAAAACAAAACAAACATAAAGTTGTACATGGAGTCCATCACAAAAATATTTTGTGCTATTTATAAAATCTACAATAAATGGCCTCTCTATTTATCGCAAAATTAGAAAACATTATAATGTAAATATATATTTTGCCTCATTCTTGTCATAACGTGCTACTTTCTTGGTCTTGTTGCTTTGAGCTTTCATCTCGCGCACACCATACTTGGTAGAGGTTTCTCGTGACCCTTGGAATAAAAAGTGATGTTATAATGAAGATTTTATGCCCAAACCGACGAGTGTTAAGTCGAATAAATCTCAAGAAAATTTTTTTCTCGCAAAGTTTGGGCTGTACTTATGACTGGCCTACAGGTTTCCCCTAGAGACTGTGATGCAGGCGAGAAAGGGGCCGGGCCTTCCGCAGCTGAGTTCCATCTGCAGCGCGAGCGCGCTGCACTTTCCTCAACGTTTAATATGATTGATCAGCAAATGGGAGGCAGAGGACCAGGGACTGCGCCGTAGACATTCACCTTTAAATTTAACCTGGGTTTCCTTTTCTCTCTTAATTGAATTTAAACTCAAACGAGCTTGATGTGAGCAAAGGGGGAACAAAAATCACTTCTTTTCCCTTCTCTCACCCTCACACTGCACCTCTCCACTACATCACCTTTAGTTTGGGCTTTTTAATTTTAAGGTACCTCCTTGGATACTTGGCTTAAAGCACGGCTTCACCTGGGCACATCTTTTCTGAAGTCTCACCAAACGGCACCAAGATTTCTTCTGCAACTTTAACGCACATCAGGGAAAATCCACCGACAGGGAAAACAAAAGTTTTTTTCTCTCACACAAAGAAGCGTTAAAGTACACAATGAGTCTCAAATCAGATTCTGAGCCGAACAACAATGTATCGTTAGAAGAGGAGGTAAGGGAACAACTCTTTACTTAGTGAAGTTAAAGTTTGTTTTTGCCTCGCCGGAACTGTGGCTGATTAAGTTGTACAATTGTGCGAACTTTTTTTCACTTTGGCACATTAAAAGAAAAGACTATTTTCAACATACCACACGCTTTCTATTGTAGATGTATTAAGAGACCACGAGTGTATTTTTTTGTAGTCTCGACTGTTTTTTAATTAGTTCCGTGATTTCTACGGTGTCGAAATGCCGCATATAGCGTAAGGTGTGTGTGTGTGTGTGTGTGTATATATATGTATGTATGTATGTGTATATATATATATATATATATATATATATAATTTTTTTCTCTTGGAGGCGTACAGGTGTTTGAGAATTTTTGTGTTCGATCTGCTGTATAGTGTTATCTGAGAATTTCTCTAAAGCTACAAACAGCTGGAGGAATGCAAGTTGAAAAGGATTTTAGTGTTGTACTTCGTTGATGATTAATCTTCCTCATGGCGATATAGGGCATCACACCTGATGGCTTACCGTTTCTTACATTAAGTCGTTAGTTTGCACAAACGTAACCTGCTGTATCACTTGGCCTATTTTTCTGAGAACATTTCACCTTTAAACGGCTTTAAAAGACTTTGTTTTATATATATAAGCTTTCTACAGAGCGGAAAATACATAACGGATTTTATAATATGCTAATGTAATGTTGAGATTTAGTTAGAATAAGCTTGGGGCCTTCAAACGCTGTTCTGTTCAAAGTTCTGGCTCCTATTGTGTAATTATCCTGTCTAGTAAGAATAAGACTGCTTTTAGCCTATAGTCCTATAATACACTTGCGTGGACTTAATATCAATGTTAAAATCTGCTAATATGATAAACCTGTTTGCACAGCCGCATCTCTAAGAGTGACGTCTACATATCTTAAATGAACGTCTCTTGCCTTAATTGAGGGGTTGTCCAGCCCCGCTGTCACCTCTGACCTCTGGATGTCCTCCAGTGTGAGATGTGAAGGGATTTTCTGGCTCATGTCTGTTCTGTTTAGTTTTTTAATTAATGTGTAGCAGTCATGAAACTCACAGGTCTTTCCATGATTCCAGTCCATTTATTTAAATGGACAGATCAAAGCATCCTACAGACTTTTAAGAGATATTCTGTAATAAAAATGATGCATTGTTTTTAGATTGGGAACAGACTTGGCCTTTGTGTAATGTTTGTATCCCCCGTCATCACAGCCATGCTGCACATCCTCTAAAGATTAGATGAACTAAGGCTTGTTGTGCAGTATCTTTGTTTCCTGAAGTTCAGGTGCATTTGCTGGTTGGCTGTCAACATATTTGCTGTACAAAAAGGATTGTCAGTATTTGGGAGTATCAGGGAGGTGTTTATTGGGGGAGCATCTCGTGTGGCATGTTGAGAGGGCTGTTTGGCCTGAGGGTTACGGTACTAGGTCAGTGCGTTTAGGTTCTCTGTGTTCAGAGGGACTGTTGCGTAGGAACTGCCAGTACACACGGGGAAGGAGCGCACGACTTTGTCTTCTGCTTTCGCCTTTGAAAGAGCTTGAGTGTTTCAATTCAGTCAATATGTTCTTTTCGTTGGGTTTTAGGTTCTTCTGACACAGGACCTCTGACTAGCCAATGGCTTTTCATTGAATCTTGGCCTCGGTTTTCTTAAATTCTCAAGACAATTTCGAATCCCATTGCTTCAGGGTTTACAGTGGCAGACCGCTGGGTCCGTCCGCCGTGGGCAAGGTGGAGGGTCCAGACGGGCGGAGCCGCTGCAGTCGAGTGTGTGCAGCAGGTGCTGACGGGGGCGCTGGTTTCCATTGGCGGTGGAGGAGACTTTTAGTTGCCGTGGCGATTGCCTGGCTCTCTGCAGCATGTCTGCACTGAAATGCAGGAAATGACTCATTTCCAGTGGACCCTGTATTGGTGGAAGTGACGTTAAGAAATATGAAACCTGGGCTGAGAAGCGTGTTGAACCTCTTTAATTGCATGGGGGGGGTTGGTTCACTACCGAGGAATGCTCAAATTTGGATGTTAATGTGCAATGTTTTGACCTCCACCCCGGGATGCGTACTGTACAGTGTCTCGAGAATCTAAATGCATATCATTCCTACTGTCCACGCAGACTGGGTTGCTGTTGTTGTCTGTAAATGGAGACCAGCCACTGGAACATTAGACACTTTTTATCAGCATCATTTTGGCTGGATGCATTTAGGAAGCATATTGTAGTTTGTACCATTTTGTGGCTATCCCTGAAGTCACTAAACATGAGATCACAGTCCATTTCTGTTCTGCACATTTCATCTCAAAAGCTTCTAAATCAAGTTTTGCCACCTGTTGATTTTCAAGTAACTAATGATTTAGTTTTTTTTCCCCCCCTTGTTCATTCTGATCACCTTCCCTCTGTGTCCACCGCTGCCATCTGCTTCATCTGATTCATTTGCGCGGTACAATTAGGACATCTGTCCTCAGCTGCATCAGAGTCGGGTTCCTTTTCATTCCCCAACGCCGGATTCTTGCATCCACAAACACCTTCCACGCTCAGTCTGTCCCTCTCACTCGGTAGTCATGTACACACACTTCATGGCTTCACCTCACTAACAGTTTCTCATGGTTTTGTGTACAGTTGAACTTTAAGTACTGAACAAAAGCTGCAGGAAGTGGAGTTTGACACAGTAGGAAGGGAAAAGTTGCAAACGAGCAGCACTGAAGGTAGTTTACAATTTGACTCGTACACTAATTGATTTATTTTCAGTTACTGTTCCACAAAATGCACAAATTCACAGGAATCCATGTCACACGGGACACTGCACCTCTCAAACCTGCTAACCCTGTAGTTTTGTTCAGTTTTGTCATTGTAGCATGAATGTTGGTTGCCCGTGGTCTGTAGTTGCTAAGGCGTTTTTGTTTTCTAGGTACGAACACTTTTTGTCAGTGGTCTGCCAGTAGACATTAAGCCCAGAGAGCTTTACCTGCTGTTCAGACCGTTCAAGGTATGCAGACCAACGGAGTGCTCCAATAACACACACACTCTTTCGCTCACACACACACATTCACTCAGTGGTTTACAATACCAGTGTTTTATGAAGTTGTGTTCAGTAAAGGACATGTAATTGTGTGGGGGTTTTTGTGTTTTTTAATTTCACTACAGGGATATGAAGGCTCCCTCATAAAACTAACCTCAAAACAGGTAATTATTAAATTGTTTTTCTGACATACATTATGTTATGCCAAATATTGAATATTTCTTTTTAATCTCGGTGTATAGTGGTTTTAAATGCAAGAAATTCCCACATTAACACACTGTCTCTCTCAGCCTGTTGGCTTTGTTACCTTTGACAGCAGGTCTGGAGCTGAAGCTGCAAAAAATGCATTAAATGTAAGTAATCCTTCTCCTGCCTGAGAGGAAATGTGTGTTCTCCAGTAAGCAGCTGTAAATGCCTGAGATATTGACTAGGTCTCTCTGCCCAGGGCACCACAGCTCAAGTCTGACTCGATCTTGCTTATCTTGTGCCTAAATAAGTTTGACTCTCACTCAGCTCCTAAAAGTGGAAAGTTCCATGATGTCACAGGCTGTTGGCTTAGTTTTTAAAAGCCCTTCATCCTGTCAAAATGCAACGGAAGCAAGATGGGTCTGCTAACAGTGGTCCACACCAGGTTCAGTGTGTTACACTGACCAGCCTTCGTCCATGATCCAGCACCTCTGATCTTGCTGCTTGCTGGAATGAGAAGCGAATGCTAATCCTAGATCACTGTTACTAAGTGAATGCAGAACCCCTTAGCCTCCTTAAATGCATCTTGTCTTTTAGGGCATTCGTTTTGACCCGGAGAACCCCCAAACACTGCGCCTGGAGTTTGCTAAGGCCAACACAAAGATGGCAAAGAACAAGCTGATGGCCACGCCCAACCCCTCCAGCCTACACCCCGCCCTTGGGGCTCACTTCATCGCACGGGACCCCTGTGAGTGTGCAGCACCAGCCCCAGAACACGCACGCACACGCATGTGCACTGCCTTCCTGACATGTTTGAGGTTCAGAGAAGTTTGTTTTTATTTCCAGTCACGTCTCCTATTGACAATTTGATGGTCGTAATAGGTCAGTATCTGTGGAAACCCTACACTAAATTTGGCAGCGTCATCTTTCCCCTTTCAGAGAGCAATTTTTTAATTTCCATGTAATTAGCAACGTAGCATTGTTGAAGGGGGAAAAAAAATTATTTCGGTATTCAAAGTAGGCAAATGAAATTTGAGATGTCAGGTGTTCTCTGAAGTGTTGAGGGATATGCTCAGCTTTCTGGGAGCTTCTGACTGGCTCTGAACGTTTGGTCCTACATTTCTCTTCATTTGATGTGCTTGTGTTGAGCTTAAAATTGACCTAAAGAGACATCCCAGTTGGTATGAAAATGGAGTATGAAGACATGTCCCTTGTTGTTCGACCTCGGTGCCATCTGTCGTGTGTGTGTGTGTGTGTGTGCGTGCACGCAGACGACCTGACTGGCGCGGCGCTGATACCAGCATCCCCAGAGGCGTGGGCCCCGTACCCCCTCTACACCACCGAGCTGACCCCCGGTCTGCCCCACACCGCCTTCACGTACCCCGCAGCTGCGGCCGCCGCCGCCGCACTGCACGCCCAGGTGAGGGAGCAGCCTGTGTTCTCCACGGCGCACATATACACTGTAACTGTGCTGGACGCCTCCGCCCTGTAGTGACTCTGTAGTTTCAACAGTGCACGCCTCATGTGAGTGACTGGTTGCGGCCAGTAATCCCACTCAATATAACGCCACATGAATTGGTATAAATTCATGTCAGACACTTCTAGTGTGTCATCTGCTCATGCAGACCAATGGAATTGCGGTTGCTATGCTGTCGTACTTTCAGACATGTGAGGTGTGCGGCGGCGTCCCATGAGGGGCACTTGCTTTCCCAATATCTCTGAAAGCATTCCTACATTTGCCAGCGTTGCTAAGAGATCACAACTGAGAAAATCTGTTTTTAATTACACCTCTGCTTGGATTATGCATTGGTAGCTGGGTGAATCTGTGGTCGCTGAAAGCCAGTTAAACTTTAGCTAGTACGACAGTGTTTGGATTTTTACAATGCACTAAAGCTGTGCAGGTGAAGGATATGACACCTTGTCCACGTACATTTTAAACTTTAGTTGCATATATTACTTTTATATTCTAGTATAGCTGGCTTGTGTAAACTGTAAAGTTAAAATGTATGTACACTTAAGTTTATTATTGTTTTTTGCCCCACCCCCAAGTAAAAGCACATTCCTTAATGCCATAATTGAACTATGTGTAATTTGCAAAATGTAAATAATTTGGTCCCAAACAAACACACATGCAGATTTACTGCCATCTTATGATTCTGCCAAATGTTTTAATCTGACGCAGGCGGCTGTTCCTGTCAGCTAGCGTCTTTAATATTTAATGCTGTCCACTTCCACACTTAATTGAATGTGACTGGTCTGGAGGAGCCTGTGTGGACCATGAGAGTTTATTGATTGAGCAGCTGAGGCGTGCCTTATGTTGTCATGACGATGACAGAGGTCGCGGAAGAAAGCGACAAAGCTTTTACCTGTGAACCTCTTTGCTCACATGCGTAAAGAGGTGCTCTGTCCAACTTAATGTCTCCTCTTAATCTCAAGACTGACTGGCCATTGGTTCTAATGTCGAAGACTCGTCTGCACTAACACACCCCTGCCCCCGTCCTCTGGCCTATTCGGGGAATCCGTTTCCATTCCGCTAGGACACGTGTGACTCTAATCGTGCTTTCAGGCCACTTCTGCAGTGGTGGCTCGAAGTGACTTCTGGAGTTTGGGGGCAGGTGTGTGCTCAACGAAAGGCCTTGACCTCCAGAGTGGACACATGCACTTCACTGTGCTGGAGGGGTTAGAGTCCACACACCCGCAGCAACCTTCCAACCAAGCATATGTATAATAAATAAGCTATAAACTATACCTTAAGAACTGCATAGCTGTAGTGATGAGTCCAAACTTTTGTTACAAAATTGAGTGCCAGAGAGATTTTTAGTGAAGGTACATTATCCACAGTCTACAACTTTGCTTGAAGTTTACTAATACCATCATAACCGTTTAAAGACCCGTGTAGCGTAGTGATGTGTTTAAAAGTTCATGTAATGCCTGAAGTTTTACTTTTACATTCATGGCATTTAGCAAATGCTTCTATCCAGAACATCTTCACAGACGTTGTATGGCTGGCTTCCACTCAAGTTTACATACGCAAGCAGCTCTCGGCTACAGTTGATCCTCCTCGTAGTCTACATACTTCTGTAGCCAAGCCGTAACTGGAAGGGTTGTGGAGCTGTAGCTGAACGAAGCTGTAGTTGTCCTGTTGCTGATGCCCTTTGGCTGGAGGTGATTGGTGCGTTTCCAGTAGTTGGTGGGGCTCTGGAAGGTTGTAGGGCTATGGCTGGGCTGCCGTGTTGGGTCTCAAGGCTCCGTCCTTGGCCGGCGTGCGGTGTCTGCTCACTCTCGGCCTGCCTGGAGGTCCAGGCTGGGAGGACGTCAGTGACCACCTGCTGAGAGGGTTCAGCCCTGCAGAAATGGTGGTCGTGCATGGCAACTGCAGGACATGTGTGCGTTTGACCTTTTTTATTGTACGCGCTGGTCTGTTTCTATGGCACTAATCTGCTCCTTCGCCCTTTCAGATGCGCTGGTACCCCTCACCATCTGACACCTCGCAGCCCGGATGGAAATCTCGCCAGTTCTGTTAAGTATTTAGTGAGTATCTGTAAATCTGCTGAGCTCTGGTGAGGGTTTGGGGAGGGTGGGATTCGGTCAGGCTGCCTCTTCGTTTCCCCTCTGTGTTGACATGAGCCACCTTCTCTCCACAGATGCCGCTCAGTAGCTGAAGGCTTTGTGCCCCCCCCTTCATATGGAGCAAGGCACACTGGGCTCAGCATTTAATCATATCAGGTCTATTTAACAGATAAAAGAAGCGTAACGGTCTTTACTTTTCTGGAGGAAACTGTTCTCTAATGGACTCTAAGGATAGGACAAGACAGGAATGGTTATCTACAGCTGGAGCCTGACAGGCTAACGGTACAGTGCATTTTTCAAACCGGCCCATGTGACGAGCCAATCACATGCAAGTTCAAACGTTTTATAGCTGCTCTCTATTGGTTGTGTGCGAGTGTGTTTGGGGAGGGGAGGGGATCATCATTATGCATGTTGAAGTATAGTGTATATGGCATGAGAAACAAACAAAAAAAAAAAGTTGAATACAAAGTTGTCTTAGGTTCTCTTTCTGCTTGTGTTGCCATTGTGAAGACTCTGTGGAGCTCTGCAGCTGTGGGTCCTAGGCTTGCTTCCCTGGGGAGCCCCAGCCCGGCTTCCTATTTACTATGTATGACGCTTTCACAAAGTAGAGGCTGTGCTCTTGATCCTCTCGAGTCTCGTTTGTTTTCCTGTTTTAGAATGAATCCTCATGCACTGGGTTTTTCTCTCCTTTCTGACGTTGACTGTAAACTCGTCTGTCCTGGGCGAGTCCTTCTGAGGCCCTGCTCCAGACCTCCAATGCCCTTGAGTGTCCCCATCTGCCAAAATACTGATATCTGTTTTGTTTAGAGTATATTTGAACAAAAAAAAAAGTACAAGTATTTTTGTACATTTGTGTAATAATGGATATTTATGCTTTTTTGTGCAATTAAATAAGTATATCTGTAAGATGTTAAGTCTTCCCTTGTTATGGTATTATTTTGAGGGATGTTCATTCTGTATCTTGTTTGAAGTAAAAAAAAAAAAAAAAAGTGCAATTTTTTTTTTTTTATTATTATTTAGCTTGGTGTTATGAACTACCCAGACAGTGGCAGGACTGATTAGTTTAAGTGGACTGCTAACATGAGATTGCTGTAAAAATAATGATTTAAAAACACTGGAATTTTTTTTCCAGAGTGTGAAACTGGATAATAAACAGATTGATCTAAGTAAGTCTTGCTGGATTTCTTTAAAAAGCAACCTGAGATTCTGTACTTTCCTCAAACTAGGCTACAAGTAGATGTGGGTCCTGTCCAATCATGCATATCTAACTCCTGGCTTGAGAGGCCTTTATCTGGGCTACAGCAGTAATCTCCAGGTCTTGGGGTCCCAACCCTCCCTTTAAAGGTCTCATTTCTTATACTGGACCTCAGTACCTATGTACACAGTTTTCACAAGGTTCATTAGTGGTGCTGTAACCCGGTTTCTGATGTTTTATGGTCAAAAGGTCAAGTCAATGTACCTACATGTGCTGCGTGGTTTGTGACGTACATCTTGTGGGATTCATGCTTGGAACCTGTTATCAGCAGCCCAAGAGTTCAGGGTAGGAATGTTTTAGAGGATTGATGGCATTGCAGGGGGAATCCCTCTACCTCAACCCGGCTGGGCTGAGTACACAGCAGATTGTCTGAGTGGACTCCTGACAGGTAGTGCATTCTCTTGCACAATGTAGTGTCTGCTTTTCAAGGTTTGATTTAGAACCATTACTCCTGTTAGTCTCAATTAGTGTCCGTCTTGTGTAATTTGCTGGTGTGAAGCAGGACGGGCAGCAGCTCCATCTCTCTGTTCAACACGTCTGATAGCTGTGAGCGGCCAGCACTGCGCAGAAATATGGTGCCTGTTCTCTGCCTCCCTTTTCTGAGGAATTTCCTGATTCCAAAGATCACTGATTCTCCCACTCACTCATGTTATTGCATGTATGTGAGCTTGAGTGGGGGAGCGAAAGACTGGAAAGAATACAGAAACAAAGTAATTGACCTTAACATTAGTGAATAATGAGCTAATTCTTGTTTTGTTTTGTTTTTTTTGCGTGAGCAGTAGACTTTCTGCAGTACCCATTGGTCACCAGCAGAGGGCCTACAGTGACGTAATGACTAGTCCCGCTCAATTACTGTGTACCGATAATTACTGAGCAGCTCCCAGCCAGACAAAGAAGCCGCTGTAGATGAGTCAGTCGTGTGATCATACTGAGCATTTGGTTGGAAAAGGGGAGATGGGCTGCTGAAGGTCTGAATGGAGCAGCTGGGTGATTTAGGAGGTAGGAGGGCAAACTGTCATGCTTGATTAATTTAAAATGACAATTACTTGAAATATCCCACCCTTCAAAAACAAAACAAACACAAAAACATGGAGCGAGGGAGTTTTGTCTGTATTCAGAGCCAGACTGAGTCAGACTTTGGCAACATCTGAAAGCATATTTGTGCAGCAGTGTGTATTATAGCCCTGATAAGAACAGCAATAACATATTTAAAGGGCTCTTGACCCTGAAAAGATGGCTAGAAATGGATGGAGCATGTTGTAAACAGCACTCATGCTCCCATTTACAGAGCCAGTGTTCACTCAGGCTGACCTTACTGATGAACCTACAGCTCACAGCCGTGTAAATGTGTAGGTATAGCTCACCGGCCACTTTAATAGGTACACATGTCCAACTGCTCATTAATGCATATGTCGATTCAACCAATCACATGGCGGTAACTCAATGCATTTAGGCATGTAGACATGGCCAAGATGATCTGCTGTAATTCAAACCGATCATCAGAAAGGGGGAAGAAAAGTGATTTAAGGGACTTTGAACTTGGCATGGTTGTTGGTGCCAGACGGGCTGGTTTGAGTATTTCAGAAACTGCTGATCTATTGGGATTTTCACGCACAACCATCTCTAGGGTTTACAGAGAATGGTGCGAAAAAGAGAGAATACCCAGTGAGCAGCAGCTCTGTGGGTGCAAATGCCTTGTTGATGCCAGAGGTCAGAGGAGAATGGCCAGACTGGTTCGAGCTGATAGAATGGCAACAGTAACTCAAACCAGTCGTTACAACTGAGGCATGCAGAACAGCATCTCTGAACGCACAACATGTCGAACCTTGAGGCGGATGGGCTACAGCAGCAGTAGGCTACACCGGGTGCCACTCCTGTCAGCTAAGAATAGGAAACTGAGGCTTCGCACAGGCTCACCAAAATTGGACAATAAAAGATTAGAAAAACGTTGCCTGGTCTGATGAGTCTCGATTTCTGCTGTGACATTCACATGGTAGGGTCAGAATGGTAGGCTAGTGGTGGTGGTGCAATGGTGTGGGGGATAATTTCCTGGCACACTTAGGCCCATTAGTACCAATTGAGCATCATGTCAACGCCACAGCCTACCTGAGTATTGTTGCTGACCATGTGCATCTGCAGCAACTGCATGATGCTATCATATCAATATGGACCAGACTCTCTGAGGAATGTTTCCAGTACCATGTTGAATCTATGCCACGAAGGATTAAGGCAGTTCTGAAGGCAATAGAGGGTCCAAGCCAGTACTAGCAAAGTGTAGCTAATAAAGTGGCCGGTGAGCATACATGGCTAAGCTGTTCATAGACTCACATGATGTACAAGCACATCTGCATAAATGTTTGAGCTACACTACACAGTGAACACTGGGGAAATGCATAACTAAATGACAACTTGCAACCCAGCACTGGGTTAAACTGCACCCAGGCCCTGGCTAACATAGACCTTGGCACTGTGAATCACCCAAATCCCTAAGGAGTCAAGGATCAAGAGGCTTTTTATTGTCATCCCAGCTGTACAGTATATTCAAATACCGTTCCTACAGGGCCATGGTGGATAAACACAAGAACACAAGTAAAAACAACAAGAAATATGAAATACAGGACCAATATCGCAATAACATACTGTATACAATGACCCGTAGACAGCACTGATTTCATGTGCAGAAGATGTAACAATATGACAATGTTTTAAAAGATCTGCTTATATATTATATGAACTCAGCAGTCGCTAAGGAAACAGACAATGCAACAGTGTAAGAATACAATATTTGGTGAATGAAATACGATATTTGGAATTGCTGCATTCTAGCAGCAGATATTAATGAGTGAAAAATTGCAAGAGTTTTGTAGTATTCTGACAACATACCTTTGGAAAAGCAGGGAAGTGATATGGTATCAGTTAAGTCGTTTTTGTAAACAGAAGTAGCTATTTTTTACTGTAGTTTTAAGACTTACGAGTTTAAACTCTCATCCGCATGCTAAAACATGGAAGGGCAGAAGTTGTTAGCTAGTGACGGCTACTCTGTTAGCTCGGACTGTACGTAGCTAACTGTAATTCAGTATTTTTATTTTGTGCATTTTACATTTAATAACACTACATCGGTAAGAAAACTTATAATGCATAATTTTCTGATCTCAAAAGACCCCAACTGAACTTGATAATCCTCCGCCTCTTGTCAGAGTTCGGCCTCTGCACTCTCTCTTCAGCAGCCCGCGGCCTGGACGATCCCATCACAGCCACTTTTGAAAGCTTTCCAGAAGCTGAATCCAAGATCTTATTGGTCCATGGCTTGAATATTCCTTAAAACTGGTGCATATTTATATTTCCCATGTCATATATTTGGAGAAAAAACAAAGATTTTGCCTTCACAAAGCAAGCATTTACCAAGTGGAAAGAGTCTGATGGAGGCTTTCAGAAGCAGGTAGGGGGCAGAAATTACATAGAGGGAATCAAGTGGTAACACTATCACTGGTCTGTTAATGAATCAAATAAAATAAATCAAATATTTTCACACTTTTTTCATGGTATTTTGGAATGAAGTTTTCATGTTGATTATTATTGTCTCAGTTTTACTCCGTTTTGCCTTTAGGTTTGACCCAATATAAACACGTATTTCTGCTATATTACTGACTACTAATGTTCTGGTTATTAGGCAGTCTGCTTCCCAAGGGCCTGTTAATGAATCAAATAAAATAAATCAAATATTTTCACACTTTTTTCATGGTATTTTGGAATGAAGTTTTCATGTTGATTATTATTGTCTCAGTTTTACTCCGTTTTGCCTTTAGGTTTGACCCAATATAAACACGTATTTCTGCTATATTACTGACTACTAATGTTCTGGTTATTAGGCAGTCTGCTTCCCAAGGGCTGAGGCAAACCTTTTTGTTGTTGCTGTGGATTTCAAGTTGTACTAAAGCAAAACAGAGTTTTTCTTTCAGTGTACAACTGAATATAATCAGATTTAATTAAGGGGGATTGATGAGAATCTTTAAGATTTTCAGATTCTCTAATATTGCAATCAGACTAAAACGTAAAGGTAAGTTTTTAAATATACATTAGCAAAGTAGATTCATCAATCGAAGAATTGCAGTTTAATTCTTAAGTATATCCATTTGCACATTTATTTTTATTACTTTACCTCCTATTTCTGTTTAAGTATCATTAGCTCTGCAGTCAACATTTACCATCAAAGTCAGCTGAGCAGTTCTCATGTTGATGCAGCTGACAATTTAACTTTTATATTAGCTTATTTCTACCTTCTATTTAATTCATTATTAAGTCAGTCCCCTAACTCTATTAACTCCTCTGGTTGTTATTTTTGTTTTTGAAGATAATCAACAGATATTGCTGTTACTAGCAGATACAAACTGCACCACATTCTCCACTGAGTAATGAAGAGAAAGCCCACAGGTCTACAGAACCACCTCGTCTGTACTGCCCCTGTGGCTGTGTGACATGAAGAATTCCTGATATTCCCAAAACAGTGAATAAACTGCACCTATGGATAGAGTGAAGATATCAATAACACACAAACAAAGGGGGGTTGACAGGGAGATGCATTTGGTTCTCTCCCCCCGAGGTTCTCGCAGAGGTTCTCTGCTTCGTGAACACTAAGGAACTCCACAGAGGAGCCACTGACGTTGGTTTCTTTCCTGACTGTCTTCTGTCCACATTCAGAGACCATGGGCCACTGCAGCTCCTCTCTGTGTGATGGTTTGTCGTTCCCTGCGCAGGAGACGCACCGCCGTCCTGACATCAGCAAACTCAGTGATGTGGATGGAGTTGTGCATCGCTGCCCTGCTGAGGGCTTTAAGACTCGTGGTGCTTTAGCCCTGCACATGCTTACACATTTGGCTTGCCATTCTTTAATAACCGCGTAGCGTAAAGCTACCGCTCAGTGTATGCTTATGTATGCTTAACCTCGTAGCTCAGAGGGAGTGGACCCAGCTTCTTTCATTTAACCTTGTGTTTAACAAGTCTAGTGTAAACGCCAGTCTTCCCTCTACTGGAGGATTTTAATTAGTCCCATCCCCACCCTGCTGAGCATCTACAGTTTATCTTAGCAAAGGATAACACCATCAGACCTCCATCAGACCTCCATCAGGCCTCAATCAGACGAATGCACAACACAGCAGTGCAGGATGACTTCAGAAGGAAATACAATTAATAGAACATTAAATGTGTCCAATATTGGTCATAATAATGTATTATTCTTAGAAGATAATTACTCGGATGAAGTCACGTGGACATGTTGGATTCTGTTAGACTACAGAAAGCACAGCATTAGAAAAAGATTTGGGTAACTATGCAACTATGCTAGTCATATTTACATCGATCTAGGCGATCTCTCTGAGCTGCCCTTACGAGTAAGGGGTTGGCGCCATCTAGTGACTGACATTAAAACTGCTATTTTTGCCTAAAGCTTGAACCTGACGAGTTACTTCTGTGCTTGTGTTCCTGGCTGAAGCGGAATATGTTTTGGTTTCGAAGAAGTCAAGTCACTTCAGTCTGTATTTGCTTCCGCTTCTTCAGGTTTGATTTAACATTAATTCAAGCAACAGATTTATATTCATGTATCAAGATCAGATATGTAAAAACGATTGCATTTTTACCCTTGTTAATGGTATTATTTTTTCCCTCTCTCTCTTTACACACACACACACACACACACAGACACACACACACACACACACACACACACACATATATATATATATATATATATATATATATATATATATATATATATATATATATTATATGAGAACGAAATTCATTCATTTATTTAAGTTTCACCTCGAATGTAATTCATCAAGGCCTACGCTACGTGAGAGGCTGGACACGTCCATTTCAGTACCACTGAATAAACACCGAGAGGGGCTCGTTTATTGTCACGTGACGAAGGCATCCTGCCTTGCTGAGTGTGTACGTCGCTGGTGAAGACTGCGGCTTAAGAACAGCGCCGATCTTCGAGAGCTAAATCACCACAGCCGTATTCCACAGCAGAAGCCGCAACGATGTCTAGTAGTTCTGCCTTTAATGACGAAAAAGGGGGATCCTCTAGTGTTGGGGAACCCGAATATGGCCACGATCCGGCCAGCGGTGGTATTTTTTCCTCGGACTATAAGAGGTAAGGAAACACGGACGGTTTGTTATGAATTTATTTAATGCCATGCATTATCAAGGGGGAGGTGCGATGTGGTAGCAATTTCCTACTGTCAGACTGGAAAGATGTGTGCCTTTGCATGATTATAGAATTGGATGGTGTGTAGTAATAAAATATGACTACTAAACATATTATGGACTTTTAAACCAACAGTCCTGTTTTGCTGCGTTATCTTTACACAATAGCGTGGCCTATTCCTGTACTACACAGACCGGGGCCTTCAGTTAGCTTCTCCGTGATTTAGCTGATACGAGCCGTATCGAAAATAGCAAAAATAGCCTATGGCGCAAAAAGAGAAGGTCATGTGACCGCTTCGGTTCGAACAGCGTGGTATCCGGCGTTTACGATTACTACAAAGAAAAGGCTGAAGTCAAACCAGGATTTCGATGCCAGCTATTTTGCTTGCACAGGAAATATTTCAGAACCGCTCAGTGGACAGCGCTCTTCCAGCCTCCTATGAAAGGACCATAGAGCGGTTAAAACAACTAAACTGAGATATCCTGCAAACCTGCCCGGGGCTTGCACGTGAAAGCGTTCTGTCATAAAGCACTGCCCTAGTAAAGTTTCGCGAAAACGTGATTTTATTACAGAGCAAGCATGAGCACCTTTTCTCCACTAGCTTACCGAAGTTACTACTTTAGCTTCATTCGTTTAACTTTATATACTTAGCTTCAGAGCTGCCATTTAACGTAAAACGTGTATAATTTTTGAAAAAGTTCCTTGCGAATGGCAAAAGTGCAAGTTCCTAACACGTTGTTAGACTAGGCCTTCAGGAATATTTTGTTTACAGTGATTGCTCAAACAACAATTACAGATTGTAAACGTGTTTTTTTTTCTTGGTTATCAGGTACGTTACAATCAAACGGCCAACAACGGCTGTGATTTGTTACGTTTAGCCTATTTAAGAAGTATGTTCCGTTAGCATTAAGCTTGCGCATTTCACCTACCTTTATGAAACCCTTCACGCAATGTCACTGATACTAGGAACATTCCTATTAGCTGGAAGGCAGTAGAGGGAATTTGGGGGTTTGGGGTTTTGGCCTGAATTGTACATTTTGTCCTCTGGTCAGTGTTGGTCTAATGCAGTAGGAGGCACAGAGGCGACGCCTCGTCCGGATAACGCTGTGGCTCCGTGAGTGTTATTGAATCTCAGCTCTGGGAGGGATGCTGTCCAAAAAAAAAGATCTTTAATTTATAGATGTTAGATCAGAACTTAGGCAGCATCATGTAGGATCTAGACTTATGTAAGGACCTAGTCTTATGAAGGTCAGTTTATATTACCAATAGGTGCTGTCACAGAGCATAGTAAGAGTATGGCATTAGTAACTCTAACAGAGTTCATGAAATACAGGTCATTTTAATTTTAATTATTTACAGCCTTTAAGATATATCCTTTAGGATATGGTTGTTGTTGTTCTTGTTGTAAGCAAACAAAAATATTTATCTTGTATGCAGATATAAAACCATTATTTTTATAAATTGACTATGTATAAGAAACATGTTTTCACGCTCTCAGCCACTTTCACAGTGCTGCTATTTTTACTTGTCTTTTTGTAATGTGGACAGAGTATAAAAAATTCACGAGTCCCATTCCTGTCTTGCTGTCCCTGTCAGAGTCCTGGATTTCATCCATTTATACCACACTTGCCCTTACAGTAAAAAGTCTGGTTCAGATCTGATTCAGCTTGGCCTGATTATCTTCCTGTCCACACTAGTCATATTTCTAGTCATATGCTGCTTCCATTTGCTTAGCAGTCATAACAGATGATGTCTTTGCAGCTGACTACCTGCTCACTAACGAACCACTCAACACTTCCCAATTTGGAAACACAGTCTAGTGTTCTGGGACTGGTGGGAGCGGAAAGAAATGGGGCACAATTCAACTGCATAATTACCAACATATTTCAACATATCACACAAGGAATGTGTAGCATCACACAGTTTGAAAGGTGAACAGAAAATTTTCTCATTTAAAACATTGTCAGTTCCTCCCTCCACCAGGAGAGAGCGCTAAACATCAAGGTTCCAGAGCACATTGCAGGCTTTTGGATGAGATGCACATGATCTGACCAAAAGCAAATAACCGCACCAAAGTAAACGAACATGGCTCTGTGGCATGTCGCATACTGTAAACAGAGGTCACTGGCGAAACTGTTTGAGTAAAGAATCGCACTGTACAAAAAGGAACATTTCAAAGAAATATTAAGCTTGTGATATGTACACATTTACTGACTAGTAAAAAGAAAGGTTTTAATCCTGCATCACAAAAAAAGCAAGCTGTAGCTCAAAACCACCATGGATTAACTGTGAAATCAGCCTGGTGAAGTATCTTGTTATGAACCATTTTCTCCTCTATGCAAAAACATCTGGACTCAGCTGCATGTGTGTGCGGTAGAGCAGCCAGCACTGGTTCTGGTCTGCATGCTCCTGTGGTTCTTCCTAATGCTGATATGCAGATGCTGCAACATTTTGGGGATCCTGTGGAATGATGTGTGCTGAATCACAGTAGGTGTTGTCCACAAAAAAACAGCTTCAGCTAACCGGCTGTCATAATGTTTTAAAGTGAGTAGTGCTGCCAACCTCTGATGGGACAGAAGCTAACAGGTATGCAGTCTGTGTCAGAGTATTGTTGCTGGACTCAGGTGTGTGTGTTTGTGTGTGTGTGTGTGGTAGGATACATGGCAGTTCTGCTGGTTCCAAAGCAAACATGAAGTAGGAGGGATCTTTCAACACTGTAGCCTTGGCAACTTTCCCTAATAAGCCTAGATAGTATTTACAGCACACACTATATTCAAATAGAATTCATATTGATGATGAGTTCAAATAGGCATGTTTGATGAGTTTCACTCGCTGAGCTACTCAGTTTCTCCATGTCGACCCGGGAGGGGGAGAAGGAGGAGGAAGCACCAGGTGTATATACACTGTGAGTGGTCATGGAGGCGGGGCTTCTGTCTTCCCTCCGCCCCTTTGCCCCATCCCTTTCCTCTCAGGCCCCGGTGCATTCTACATGAGTGCAGAAGCACTCTGCTCTGCTCCAGCTGTCTGAGGTGTGTAGTGCCAGGGAAGAGACTAGGCTCTTTCTGTTTCCCCTGCTGTCCTCACAATCACAGATGTCTAGTTTGAAAAGGGAAGCAAAGGTGGCAAAACTCTCTGTTGGTTAATATGCAAAAATGAGCCACTGTAGTCGGCTTAAAACTAGATCTCGCTGTCATGTGGATGGGCATCCCCATGTTGTCCTAATATCAAAGAGTGGGGTTTCCCTGCCTGAAGAGGGCCTCCTGTTTGATGTTAGCAGGACCAGAGGGAAGTCTCCTTGATGTTTGTGTTTCTTATTAAAGGCACAGGACAGTGAAGCAGATCATCCCAGCCGACCATCAATAGCTGAGTCACGCCTGCCTGAGAGAGGGGGGGGGTGAGAGGGGGGGAGTGTGGGGAGTGAAGGAGCTGAGCTTTGAAGAGACACGGGAAAAGAAAAGGCTTAAGCCTGGGAAGAAAATGCCAGCATGGCTGCAGGAAGGCGTGTGAGAGAGAGAATGAGAGGAAAAAAAGGAAGGAGAGGTGTGAGTGAATGAAACAGAACACGGGAGGAGGGAGGGAGGGAGGGAGAGAGAGAGAGACAGTGCGATGGATGCATAAGAGAAAAGTAGAAGGGAGGGGTGTGTGCTAACGTGGCTGGGCTGGGGAGGGGGGCGGAGTGGAGAGATCTCTAGCCTGTGCTCACGAGCAGACGCCTCGGAGCAGCCAGAGAAGAGCTCTCATCCCCAGAGAGCCCCGCCGAACGCTGCCACACAGCTCCATACTTCCACCTCAGGCAGGGCACCCAGGGGTGGCGGACACAAGGCCAGCTTTGCAGTGCATCCTCCCTGCATCTCGAAGCCCCAGAGGACTGGAGACACGTGGCAGTCTGACTTGACGTCCATCCATGGAGAAACACGCACCCTTAAGCTCCAGAGGTAGCTAAAGAGGACGTTCAGGAGCTGTCCAGGAGCGCCGGTGCTGAAGCAACTTGCGCGAGTTCCGTCGGGTGTCGGCCGGGCTCCTGCTCCTGGAGCCTGCTATCGGGCGCACGCTCGCGCGGGGGGGAGCCAAGCTCGCCTGGCTAAAGACCTACGCGCCAGTCGCCCGCCAGCCGGGACGTCCCCGCGAGGATGACGACCATGCAGAAGCTTCTCCAGCTTCCGGCCAACGCGGTGAACATGGTGAAGACGGTGCAGGGGGTGGCGCAGGGCCACGAGGAGGCGCGGAGCCCCGTACTCAGCCCGGACAGCAGCCACCAGAACTGGTACAACGCCGTCCAGCCCGAGGAGCTTCGGCACCTCCGCACCGGCTCAGCGGGGGGAGGGCTGGGGTTAGGGGGGCTGGGGATAGCAGGAGAGGGGGGAGAAGAGAAAGGCTCGTCAGAGGAGGGACTTCACGCCGCCCAGGCCCAACTCCTGCGGTAAGGATGAGCGCGTATTTCTGCTTCGCACCAGGTCTCTCTCACACACGCATGCATGCACGCCCACGCACACCTGTGACCCACTAGCCACACGAGTATCTCTGTGGTGATTTGATGTGAAACTGAGGTCAGAGAAACCTGTTTTCGGGGGAATACCGGAACACCTACAGCCCCTGGGGGCAAAGGCGTGTATGTTTGTTTGTGTATGTGTGTGCGAGGGTAATTATTGGTCAGTGAGGCCAGGTGATCAGAGTGAGGGGGCATGTGGGAAGCTTGCCTTCAGCATTGGAAGACACAGGGTTAGATGTGTCGGTTTGAAGCAGCTCCTGAGTGCAGACTCAGTTCAGCAGTGCCTTGCTGTTTGCCTTGTTGTTTACTGGCTGTCAGCTCTGCTCTGGTCTTTAATATCGCTCGCAGGTTCCAGTCTCTGCCTCACAAGATAAGCACTCCTCCTACCCCCTCCCCCCCAAGTAGCAGGAAGCACCGGAGAATACGGGTAATTACACTTCTAATTCCCCTGGTGACAGAGAAATGCATCTCCTTGATCAGTTTTTAGAGAAGCCCAAATTAAATGGGAACGGGCTGAGGAAAGTGATTCATCCCGAGTTTCCTACCTCATTCATCCCGAGTTTCACATTTCAGAGTTTGGTAGTTGAGGGGAAAATCTTTAACACAAATTAAGATTAGACTAATAAATATGATTCGGCACAGATTACTGGGCCTGTGGGAGCTACTGGGATCAGAGAGGTTCTCATATACTATTGAAACACTGTGAACCAGCTCAGCTTGTGTGTACAGATGTTTATAAATCCGTGTATGTGGGTGCCATGGTCAGAGAGGTAACGCTCTTCATGAAGATCCAAACCATGGCCACAGGATAGAAAAAGGTGCAGCTGACTGTAGGTCCACGACTAAGAACATCCACCAGCACAAAAGGTCAGCAAAAGCATGGAGATCTCAGGACCAAAGATCCTGGCAGGCTGTTGTTATCAGGAATCTGATACCGCAGGTTTTGTGTCTGGTGTGTGTGTGTGTTTGCGATGTTGTGGAGCATTGAATTATGTATCATTCTAATTACAAGCATAAGGAAGCAGATGGACTGAAGAACAGGGGCCCAGAGCCTTTGAAACTGTTCAGTGGTGTTGTGTTTCCTAATCAAGCCTGTAGCGTCTGAATAGGGAGACGGAGAAAAGCTGCTCCACTTCTTAATCTACAGCACACCTGAATGGAACCCGAGGGAGATATCTCCGCTCTGCCCATCCCCCAACCCCCCCCCCCGTATTCTCTGCCTATTTCTCCTGCCGCCTCCGGTCCCGACACCTTTTGGGTTTTAAAATAATGGCTTCATTCTTTCCACTGAAAGGAGCCTTTAGTGGATCTGCTCTCAGCACGTCCAGCTGCAGGTACGGAGAAGGCCGGGCCCAATTCCCTCAACCGTGTAAAAGACTCAAGCCGGTCCGGCATGTTGAGATGAATTCATCAAGATCAAATTGCTAATGTAAAAATTTAAAAATGCAAATAGGACTTTTATTTTAGTACTTTTCAGTGCACTTTCTATATTCTTCACATGTATTGCTTGTCTTTGATGTACTGTAGTGGTGTTGCGCTATGAATCTCATTTGAGACTTTGCACTAAAGTAGGTCTGTTAAGTAGCTAACATTCCAACCTTAAAGCTCGTCAACTGACCTCAGACCTGTGAGACCTGCAACATAACCTCTGTAGAAGCATCACCGCTGAGTTAACCTGACAAGCACCTGACACATGGGTGAAAGAGGGTGGAAAAAGCCTCGCCTTGGCCGGCCTGGTCCTTTGAATATACTGAATGCCCGTAATGCCACACAAAGTAACCTGCAAATGTCATTTAAACTCCGCCTCCTGTGATTTCATGAGAATCTCTCTGCTTCGTTAGCTAAAGGAACAAAGAGGGACTTCATTGGTCTCTGGCCTGCTTCTTGCACTAATAGTGTGTGTGTGTGTGTGTGTGTGTAGGACTGACATAGTGCTCATGACCACCTGCCTCTCACAGTAAATCCTTCAGTTGTTCCCTTGTCATGATGGATTTTACGTATGCATGTAGATACACACACACAAACACATCCCTACACCTCTCTGAGGTGGATACCAGGCACACTCACTGATGTATAGAGTTGTGGTGGAAATACCAATCCCAGCAGAGGATGTTCACGCACACATACACCACATGCCCAGCCATACAAGCATACACACAATCACACACACACACACACTCACACATACACTCACGTAAAGCCTGCTTGAAAAAACTGAGACTTTTGTGCTCAATTAAAACCACTTAACAGCCCCATTTAATCAAAATCACTAAGACAGTAGACGCTATATTCCACTGCGCCGTGAGATCGCTGTACTTCACATTATCTTTTCAGCAGACAGTGTGTGCGGTGCCCTGGAGACGCTGGTGGTTGGGGTGTTGTGTGTGGTGTGTTATGGTGGGTGGTGTGTGTGAGGGTGGCGGGTGTGTGAGGATGGCGTGTGTGAGGATGTTGTGTGTGAGGATGGCCCCTGTTCCATCAGGGCTGGCGGGTGGTTGGCAGCGGTGTGAAGCTCTCAGCTCGGGCTACGATTTTATTCCCTTCACCTTATTGCTTTTTTTTTTGTTGTTGTTGCCGTGGAAACAACAACTGCGCAGCGCGTTGAAGCGTGCCGCGAGCTACAACAAGCGTTTTTGGCCCTGCAGTAGCAGAGTGGTTTTAATTTAATTAATTCATTAGCTTACTCCATTATCCCAGCCTCTTCATGCCATATTAATAGCTAGGCTTTGGCTAACAGTAGTCAGATAGGCCCGCTGATTCCCATGGTTACGGAGGTGGCGCTCTGAGGTGGAACATGGTCAAGGGTGCTGGTGGCATAGTCTGGTCACCTGGTGTTGTGATGTCATGTTGCCACGGTTTCATCAGAGCGCTCATCTTCCTCGTTATGACGTCACATGGACAATGTCGCATGCCAGCGTGTGTCCTTGACTGCGTGGTGTGCAATACACTATGTTCTACAATTCTGTGTGTGTGCGTGTGAGCGTGAGCGTGTGTATGTGTGTGTAAGCATGTGTGCACGTGTGTGTATGGTGGTGTATGGTGTCTGTCTCTATCTCCTCTCTCTATCTCTCCCTCTCTCTCTACCTTTCTCTGTCTCTCTCTCTTGCTCTCTGTCTTTATCTCCTCTCTCTATCTCTCCCTCTCTCTCTACCTCTCTCTCTCTATATATATATATATATATATATATATATATATATATATATATTCTTGCTCCTCTAATTACTGTCAGAGAAATCAGCGGCAGATTCAGGAGCCCCTCGCTGTGTTTTCTCGAGGTCCACAGGGAGTTTTGGGAAGGCAGAGCTGAACTCCGATCAGAATAACGTGCATCATACGTGGGTCACTACGCTTTCTCCATAATTCTGCTCATTATTTCCGAAGAGGAAATGGAATTTTAATAAAATAGGGCAATTATATTTCAAACCAGAAATGAGACGGTTGTGCCCCTGTGACACCTTCAGAACGGGACGGATCGTTTACTACTGTTGTGCTTTGTGCCTCTCACTTGTGGATGTGTGAGTCAGTATGTACTGCACACATTCACAATTCATGGAGACGTACGGTGATGTTTCCTAACTAATCCTCTGATCTCTTTTTTGCCCATAGCACTGGGGTAAAATAAGTAGGTCAGAATGAAAGTATTTTCCCACCTTTCCAAGCGATGGCCCACAGTTTCTCAGACGTAGAGCTGAGCGAAACTAGGACAGACAGACTGAGGATGTGTCAGACTGTTAGAAGATAGGCCATGGAGTTCCCTTCTGGCCGCTGGAACACAGGGCAGGGTGGACTCTAGGACCCTGAGTGGCAAAGGGCATGTGTGTGAGAATTAGGCTTTATGGCCCTGTGGATAACGCACGTGTACGGTGAAAGATGCAGTGCAGGTCTTTCTTCTAATGCAGTGCGCTGGAGACACACGGCATGGATCAGGATGGATGCGCGTGTCACCCATGGTCCCCTGTCTGCTGTTCTGTACAGCCTCCCACAGGGCAGGCAGGACAGGGAGAGAGTGGAGGGGAGACAGGCAGCATTGTCTCTCTCTCTCCCTCCAATCACCCGAGTCATTGTTAGGCGCCAGCAGAAGCTACTGGCAGTAAACACGAGTCAGCATCATTACCACACCAACGAAACTGCCATACTGAAATCCTGAATCCTGGCACGGCTAAAAGTCCGACCCGCCGCTCTACCTTTTACCGCTACCCAATGTTAATGACTCGTCACGGACCAATCAGGGCTCAAAGAATCATTTGTTTGTTCGATGAAGCGCTGGTCCACAGAGTGACTCAGTATCAAACCAGCTGTCGCCTGCGGTCCCCTGAAAGACGGGGCACAGTTGCCGGCTTGGCACGTGGCGGCTACACAAGCAAGCAGAGAGAGCCAAGAGCAGAGAACGGCGCTTCACTGTGGACCTGCTATGTTCTCGATGACCTGAGGCTTCCGAGTTTCACGCATGTCAAAGAAAAGCCGTTTGCTCTGTGCCACCGGGGTCGTGACACCGCGAAAGAAGGAGTCGTTTTTTAACGTCTGGACACTTGGACCAGCGGAGAGTGAAATTTACATTTGCAGCTTTTGGCAGCCGCTCTCGTCCAGGGCGACCTACAGAAGTAGGGCGTGTTACAGCTGATGACTCAGCTGTTTAAGAGGCAAGTCATTAAAAAAGTCAGGAAGTGGAAGGCAGTGCTGCACTGATTTCTGACTCATGCGTACCTGACTCATGGGTACCTACTCTGCTTTAGTGCAGTTATGGAAGTCTTCCTACTTTTGGGGTTAAGGGCAGAGTTTCTCTTGCTTTTCATGACTCGAAGTTCTATAGAGGAGAAGGGTAATGGGTCCATTGATCACATGCCTGTTGCTAACGCACAGACTCGGATACCGTTGCTATAGTAACTTGTTTTCTGAGTAAGAGCTTCTTAGATTAGTTCAAATAGAGTTGCTATAGATTTGGCCTGACATAATCCTCAAGGAAACTGTGGAACGTTTATGGCCTTGATTTCATCTGCCGGCCAAATCTAATAGACATAACAAGGTCTCGATTCTAGTCTGGTTGTTATCTCAGTAGCATTGTTGAAAACATACATCTAGGCAGATTTCAGTTATTTTTGGGTTTAAGGAGAATTTAAATGGCAAGTTTGGGATAATTTCTCTGTTTGGATATTTGGAGCAAATGGAAATTTAAATGTGAAACTCTGAAGTACATGAAGGATGGTGTTGAAATGAAGCCTTGCCACTTCCTCAGAGGTAATGTAAAGCTGTTCTTTTCTGCACTGCTAGACATTTTTTCATTTTAGAAATGGCAAAAAGTTAGATTATTGGCCAGTGAGCCAATTATATGGAATGTTCCGGAAAACCATGAAAACATGACTTCATCTACCCCATAGATACCCAGTCATATAAAGCTACCAACACAGTCCTATATGTGGAAAAAGCTTTGGTGTATTCCCCAAGCCAGTCCCTCTCTCATTCTCCCTCTCCCCCTCTTGCTGTGTCTCCCACTCTTCATCTCCCCCTCTCCCTCCCTCTCTCCATCTTTTTATCTTCCTCTCCCATTTCTCTTCCTCGCTCATTGTCTCTCTCTCTCTCTCTCTCTCTCTCTCCCTGCTCCTTTCAAATCTCAAGAGTCTTGTTAGGAAGCCCATGCTCTGATTAGGGGTAGTCATTGAGACGCAGACTATGATGATTCCGATTCTCTAGAAATCAGAAAGATCACAAAGAGCACGTTCAGTATTCCCCTGGTCTTTTCACCCAGTATTTATGTGTCTCTATGCATGCTGCCTGGAGGAGATTCATTTAGTTTATATTTATCTATATATGCGAACCTTTTCAAAAGGTACCAACAGTGGACACTGACGCTATTCTGGACTATCTGTCTATACCATACACAGTTTAGCTACATATAAATCTGAATGATGTTTAGCATAATGGCATTGCTCTAAACAGGTTGTGATTGGCAGCTCACGGTACTCTCCGAGCCATTTTATAGCCGGGAACACTCCCAGTTCGGCTGGCTTTTATAATGGCATTTTCTGCACGTGGATGGGATCTCCACAAATGCAACGTAGTTCTGTCGCCCACCTGACACGCCCGTGCCTCACGTTTTTTACATCGCTTAAGAAGACGAGCAGCAGTAGACGGCCCAGATCCTTCCTTCTTCACATCCTCTCCCGAGTGTGTCAGAGCTCTGCTGTCTCAGTGTCATTAGGGCCGATTTAGCTTCAGTCTCTATGAGGTCTGACGTGCGAGAGCTCGGCACTCGGTCAAATGCGCCTTTCCCTTTTCCCTGGGAGACTGGGGAAATCATTCAGGGAAGGGACTTCAGCCGAGCTCCATTCACCGCATCCGTCTGACTTCTGTGCTGAGAGTAGTTGCTGGCCCAGATCTACTTTAACAACATGCACTTCACAGTGTATGTCAGAGAGAGTTAGGAAGTGTGTGTCTGTGAGAGTGTGTTTCATGCTCCATTTCTGGACTCCCCTGGGGCCTACAACCATGCTCTGTTGCGTACTAAACTCGTCTGTTCCACTAGCTTAGTGCAGCAGGATTAGGAGGTGGGAGATATGATTCGAAAAAGCGGCGTAAATCTCAGCACACGCATGCTGTAGCAGCATGTGCACTGAAGCACCGCCTCACCTGACCACTCGTTCACTACATCTGCTCTTCCGGTGTGGATGACACTTGTTTACTTACTGTTTGCAGGTGAGAGGAGTTATATCTTGTGTGTAATGAGAAACTCCAAATAAGGAGTTTCCTGCATAGAAACAAATGGAGCCAAAGACATAGAGTGGGTGGGTGTTAGCAGGGGCCTGGAGGGGCCCATAGGGGCCTAACACAGGTGTGGCCGGGAGGGGCCTGAAGGGGCCTGGAGCGTCCCATAGGGGCCTAACACAGGTGGGGCCGGGAGGGGCCTGGAGGGGCCTGGAGCGTCCCATAAGGGCCTAACACAGGTGGGGCCTGGAGGGGCCCATAGGGGCCTAACACAAGTGGGGCCTGGATGGGCCTAAAACAGGCATGCTAATGGGGTTTCTTCTGCAGGCATGATGACTTGAAGGAGATGCTGGACAGCAACAAGGACTCTCTGAAGCTGGAGGCCATGAAGAGAATCGTTGCAGTGAGTATATACACTAACCTACATGAATCTCTCACTCAGTGCTGTAAGGGGAAGCTGAAAGTGTTCATTGAGGTCTTCTGCAAGTCCTAGATTTTTTAAGTGTACTTGAGCGTCATGTACAAAAAGACTTAACGAACCTGTGGGTTTCCGTCCATATAGTGGACCTAGATGAGGAACGCCAGCTTGTTCAACAAAAATAAATGATAAATGACTCTTCGCAGCAGCACACAATCACACTGGATCCTTCGGGGCTTTTACACTATACATTGTTACTGTATATCGATTGTCTATATGTCATCGATTCAAAGCCAAGCCTGAGAGAAGATTGCATGCACTGAGCAATCTTATCCACACTGGTACTGGTCAGTGTCCAGCAGTCCTACATATTCCCACAACTGTCTTGTCTTTTTATTGACAGGTCTGTCTGATCACACTGAGGTACCTCCGCCCCAGTAATAGATCTTTCATTGAAATCCCAGTACCTTCAGGTAGCCTACATGTGGTGGAGATGTCCGCTGTTGTTTGTAGAGTGCCCGGTTGCAGAGACGGTGTGAATAGACGGTGCTTTATGACTTTAGCCAACAGGGCCAAGCAGATGGGCGGGGCTTCCAGCAGCAGCTCTGAGCACACTCACTCAATCAAGCTCACTGGCTTCCCTGTCACAGCCTAAACCCATTAAACATTAGACTGCACCAGGATGCACCACAGACAGCCCGCCGGGCAAACACCGCACTCACTCGTCTGACCATTGGATGTAGTGTGTGCCGAACCACAGGTCATGTGCGCGACCATCAGATAAACCAATCAGAAGATAGGAGCGAGAAGAGGTCGGGCGTGGACGAAGGGCTTTGATCTCGGAACCGTCGCAGGTGCTCGCTCCAGATTCCCGTAGGAGCACGTCTGTTTCTCTCTCGGAGGAAGGCGCGGATTAAGGAGCGGAGTGGAGCTTTTGCACTCCTAGGCTTGTTCTGTGAAGCGAGGGCCTCTCTGATGTCGTGGCGTTAAGTAAGGAGGTGCAGGGAGCGCACGAGCTGGTGTTAAATATTCATTCCTGGTGTTAGATTCTCAGGGCTGCAGAAGAGCAGCTAATGGCTGAAATATTTATCACGCAAAGCAGAGAGGAGCAGGGAAAAAGCCATGTGTGTGTGTGTGTGTGTATGTGTGCGCGTCAGTTTCCATTAGCTGTATTTCAGCAGTGGGGTGGGATATTAGCTTTCAGGTTCCAGCTACCTGTTAGAGCGCCACCTTCTTCCTCTTGTGTCCAAACCTTTAACTTTTATAAGAGAGTCGGAAAACCCATCAGGTTAGGACTGGCCGAGACTGGATGTCTCTAGTGTCCTGTAGAAGACATTGGTCTTTGACACTTTTTTTTATGATTCCTTTTTTTATGATTTCTGCTGAATCATAGAAAATGATGTTAGCGGAAAGGTCGTAGACCAGAACATGGAACTAAAACAAACCCAGAATTCATCATTCTTACTTTCTCTCTCTCTCCCTCTCCCTCTCTCTCTCTCTCCATATATATCTCCACTCTCTCTTCTCCTTGTTGACTGTCACGGCTCACTGAGGACCATCAACAGAAACATGTTAAGCCTTTATTTCAGCTACCCACACCCTCCAGGCTTGAGGCTGTGGGGAAATAGGGAAACTCTTTGAGGTTGTCTAAAGAAGCAGAGTACGGTATAAATCTGCCAGGCTCCTGCAGTGTAGAGCCACATACTGTTAAAATTCTGCCTTCAAGCATTAAATCAGGAGCCGTTGCTGAAGAAGCTCTCTCAGCTTCACAATCCACAGTATCTGACAATGTTTGGTTGCAGATGTTCATCTAGCTGTTTTATTGTTGATGATGTTGTTTTTACTACCAGATGGTTGCCAGAGGGAAGAATGCATCTGATCTCTTTCCTGCTGTGGTGAAGAATGTGGCCTGCAAGAACATTGAGGTGTGTAATAGCGCATGGCTGAAGCCAAACATTAGAAGATGATGGAGAGGGAGAGGTGAACAGGGTTCAAATCACCCGGAGTTCACACAGAGCAGTTCTCCACTAACCTCTCTGACTTGGCGTGATTACTCAACCGAAGTGCTGATTCATAAGAGCTCATGAGATTCCCCATTAGTAATGTGGTCATCGCTAAAACGTGTGTGTGTGTGTCTGTGCATGTGCGTGTGCATGTGCCAACCTGAAAGCACACAGACACACAAACAAACACAGAACAGAACTCCCCTCCCTCAGGTAAAGCCCCAGGTATACTCCCCTCCCTCAGGTAAAGCTCTGAGTTTACTCCCCTCCCTCAGGTAAAGCCCCAGGTATACTCCCCTCTGTTAGGTAAAGGCCCAGGTATACTCCCCTCCCTCAGGTAAAGCTCCAGGTATACTCCCCTCCCTCAGGTAAAGCTCTGGGTTTACTCCCCTCCCTCAGGTAAAGAAGCTGGTGTATGTGTATCTGGTGCGCTACGCCGAGGAGCAGCAGGACCTGGCTCTACTCTCCATCTCTACCTTCCAGCGGGGACTCAAGGTCAGCACATTGTGCCTTTCCCAAGCCCTGCTTCCTCTGTCTCAGGCAGCACAGTTTCACATGCTGTCGTCTGTGGTCCCTCCTAGGAATGCGCTGGCTACGGACACAACTGCGTAGTGACTTATGGGGTGCTCATGGGGTGCCTGTGTGCAGTAAACTCCACCTAGTGACCATTTGTGGAAATAACTTTCTCCCCAAGCCATTGTCAAAATGCACAAGGGATTAGCGGCGTCGCGGCTTGTTGTATCAGTGTTGCGTAAACCGAACAATTACTGATGAGTTCATTTTCGTTTCCTTCCTTTGCCTGGATCTCCAGGATCCTAATCAGCTGATCCGTGCGAGTGCTCTGCGTGTCCTCTCCAGCATCAGAGTCACCATCATCGTGCCTATCATGATGTTGGCCATTAAAGAAGCCGCCTCTGATATGTCTCCGTATGTCCGCAAGACTGCCGCCCACGCCATCCCCAAACTCTACAGGTAGGAGGTCAGATAATTCCTCCTGTCCCCAATCTCTGCAGACAATCTCTACTTTTCTTGCCTCACATATGGTTCTCATAAAAATCCAAGCTTGGTGAATCCCTGACCTCATTAAGAGTTGCTCCCTCTTCATTTTGAACTTTTTCTCTCTTTTCCTGTCTCTCTCTCTGTCCGTCTCTCTCTCTGTCTCTCTGTGTGTATCTCTCTCTCTCACTCTGGCGTTGTTCACAGCTTGGACCCTGAGCAGAAAGACCAGTTAATTGAGGTCATTGAAAAGCTGCTTGCTGATAAGACCACCGTAAGTGCCATTACTGCTGTGGGGCTTCTCCACACAGATCAGCCTCTGTCTTAAACACACAGATTAGCCTCAGTAGCAAACAGAAGTGCTTATGCATTTATTCGTTTGGCGGTACTACCTGTTCACTGTGTTTCTTCTCTAGCTGGTAGCGGGCAGTGTGGTGATGGCATTTGAGGAAGTGTGTCCAGAGCGGATCGATTTGATCCATAAAAACTATCGAAAACTCTGTAACCTGCTGATCGATGTGGAGGAGTGGGGTCAGGTGGTGATTATCAACATGCTCACACGCTATGCCAGGACCCAGTTCCTCAACCCCAATATTAATGTAAGTGCTTCACCTCCACAACCCTGTTGTGTTTCACTCCATGTACATACAGTGAGAGAGCATGTATGTATCTGTGTGCAGGTGTGTACATCCTGTGATGTGATGTATGTTCCTGTGTGTGTGTGTATATCCTTTGATGCATGTTCCTGTGTGTGTGTGTGCGTGCGCATGTGTGTGTGTGTGTGTGTGTGTGTGTGCATCCTGTGATGTGTGTCCCTGTATGTGTACTGTGCTATAGGAGTCCCTGTTGGAGGAGGGTGGAGAGAAGGAGTTTTACGCCTCTGATGATGATGATGATGATGATGATGAAGATGAAGACAAGAAGGCTGAGGCAGCTGCTCTGGCCAAGAGGAAGCCTTACGTCATGGACCCTGACCACAGACTGCTGCTCAGGAACACCAAGCCCCTCCTCCAGAGCCGCAACGCTGCCGTCAGTACAGGGGCCGCACAGGGTCACACCCACACACACACGCACACACGTCTCCATATAACTGACCAATACAGTAATGTTTGGTAGCGTCAGTGACAGCTCCCATCATTAAACTATTGCTCTGCAGGAATATGAAACTCTCAATCCATCTCCCTCCCTCTGTCTCTCTGTTGCTCTGTCCCTCCCTCCCTCTGTCTCTCTGTTGCTCTGTCCCTCCCTCCCTCTGTCTCTCTGTTGCTCTGTCCCTCCCTCCCTCTGTCTCTCTGTTGCTCTGTCCCTCCCTCCCTCTCTCTCTCTGTTGCTCTGTCCCTCCCTCCCTCTGTCTCTCTGTTGCTCTGTCCCTCCCTCCCTCTGTCTCTCTGTTGCTCTGTCCCTCCCTCCCTCTCTCTGTCTGTTGCTCTGTTCCTCCCTCCCTCTGTCTCTCTGTCCCTCCCTCCATCCCTCTTTCACTCTGTTGCTCTGTTCCTCCCTCCCTATGTCTCTCTGTCCCTCCCTCCCTCCCTCCCTCTGTCCGTCTCTCCCTCTCTGTCTGTAGGTGGTGATGGCGGTAGCTCAGCTGTATTTCCATCTTGCCCCTAAGGCTGAGGTGGGCGTCATCGCTAAGGCTCTAGTGAGGCTGCTGAGGAGCCACAGGTCAGTGTGTGTGTGTGTGGCTAGTATAGTGTGGCCATAAACCTCCAGTGGGGCGACTGAGGCTAAGTGTGCACGTGATGAGGTCATCAATCAGTGGCAGTGGAATGTCAGCATGAGGTTTTGTTGCCCTTGAGTCCCAATGAGAGCAACGCTGCAGTTTTCCCTCTAACTCTGAGTATGTGGTTTGGTACGTAGGCTGATATATAGGCTGGCATATAGTCTGGTATATAGTCTGATTAGTCTGCTACGTAGTCTGATTAGTCTGCTACGTAGTCTGATATATAATGTGTTCAATTATACCTACATACACACACACACACACACATATATATGCATGTAATATATATAATATACATATACAATACATATAATTTGACTTTAACAAATTGTGTAAGTAATGGAGTTTTTTTATTTTATACTTCTTAATACTTAATTTTTTCTTTTCTGCAGTGAAGTTCAGTATGTTGTTCTACAAAATGTTGCAACCATGACGATCAAAAGGAGGGTGAGTACTGGTCATTGCTGTTTGACATCACAGCAGGGTTTTGAGTGTTGGTCATCGCTCTCTGACATCACCACAGGGTTTTGTGAAGATGTGCACACAATGTTTTCCCATTATAATTCTGTAAAAATGCACAGTCATAAATCTCTTAGACGTTAGCTGTTTTTTATGCAGTGTCGGTTATGACGGCTTCTTTGGCTGAGTGGTTTTCGACACTAATGGCTAATGATTGAGCTGCGGTAATGACTGACTTGTTGGTGAGTCTTTTCACAGAGGGTGTGATTTCTGCAGGGCATGTTCGAGCCACACCTGAAGAGCTTCTACATAAGGTCTACTGATCCCACACAGATCAAAATCCTCAAGGTTATTAAACATTCTGAAACGAATTGCATTATGTCAGTACTCCCAGAGTCTTAGCAGGATTTTAACATTTTGAATGCTTGCTGCTCTCACACATCACTGGTGTAACGTTCCTACCATGTGAATTTGCAGCTTGAAGTTTTAACCAACTTGGCGAGTGAAACAAACATATCAACCATTCTGCGGGAGTTCCAGGTAAGCATCTTCCCACAGGCATGACATGCAGTTACTGGGCGAGTGAGGCCTGCTGGTCATCAGCCTGCTTGTGGCTCTGTGCAGACCTACATCAAAAGCATGGACAAGGACTTTGTGGCAGCCACAATCGAGGCCATTGGCCGCTGTGCCACCAACATCGGGGAGGTGAGAGACACCTGTCTCAACGGCCTGGTGCAGCTTCTCTCCAACCGGGATGGTGAGTGTGTGTGTCAGTGGTTCAGATGGTGAGTGTGTGTGTGTCAGTGTTTCAGATGGGGCTGCAACAACATGGCTGATGTAAACATTTGTGGACTGTATCAAATGCAGAGTGGAGTTTGATGAAAGATTGCATGTGTGTGTGTGTGTGTGTCAGAGCTGGTTGTAGCTGAGTCCGTGGTGGTGATTAAGAAACTTCTGCAGATGCAGCCGGAGCAGCACAGTGAAATCATCAAACATATGGCAAAGCTAATCGACAATATACAGGTGAGTTTCACCTGAGAACCTTACTAATAAACTCCATTAATATTCCATCAATCCTTATTGCCTCACCCTCAAAGTAAGCTATCTCCCTCCCATCACCCACCAAACCCTCACAATCAGGTTTATGATCCTTTTCTTGAATATAAATAAGTGTTTCACCTTTAACCCAGCTAACTAGAAATGTTAACATGGAAATATAAATTCCTTTATTTTTGGAGAAACTCATAAACACCCAGTGCAATGAATCATGTTGTAGGTGTAAGATGTTAGCCAGCTGTGCCTCTGAGCTGAGCCCATGCATGTCTACCCCAGGTGCCAATGGCCAGAGCCAGCATCCTCTGGCTGATCGGCGAGTACTGCGAGCATGTGCCCAAAATCGCTCCTGATGTTCTGCGGAAGATGGCCAAGACCTTCACCAACGAGGAGGATATCGTCAAGCTACAAATCCTCAACTTGGCTGCTAAGCTCTTCCTAACCAACTCCAAGCAGGTGAGAGTATGGAGTCTAATTCAGTCACTCAAAGGTGATCAATGGTCTTTTCCTTCAGTTTTCTAGTGAGGCAAGGCACATTTTGTCTTTGGTACTGTCCAAGGTGCTGAAACGTAGACATCAGCGCAAACCTTAGCAGTGTTTTATTGCTACGGTGCATGGCACCAGTAAGCTGGCATCAGCTCTCTCCATTGAGAAACTCACACATTCGGAGGCATGACAGATGTAATACTTTTCTCATTAAACTGGAGAGCATTACAGCTTGTTGACTTTTCTAGAATGGGCCTAACCATCTCAGAAAGAGGAAGGTAAAGTGGGGACATGGTGTCAGTGCTAGAACATGAGTGTGGATTATTATTTTATCATGCTTGACCAAGCCTGTCTGCCTGTTACATCACCCACACACACACACACACACACAATGCTGTCTTGCTTCCTTCGTCTGTCCCTCTCTCCCACTCCTCCTCTCCCGTGATATTCAGACCAAGCTCCTCACGCAGTATGTGCTCAACCTGGCGAAGTACGATCAGAACTATGACATCAGAGATCGTGCGCGTTTCATCCGCCAGCTCATTGTTCCGACCGACAAGAGTGGAGCTCTGAGCAAATATGCCAAAAAGCTGTTCCTGGCCCTCAAACCCGCCCCTGTGCTGGAGTCTCCGTTTAAAGGTACAGCTACGCTGGTCATGCAGGAATGATGCCTGAGGAAAGACTCTGAATATATCTACTAAATTAGAGCTTGACTGTCTATTTACGACACCTCCGCTTTTTGAAACGATGTCAATTTCTCAAGCTTGATATGAATGGATTCTAGCTTTGTTCTTGTGATCATTTTTACTGTTCTGATCATATTCCCAATGCCCATAAAGAGTGAAGCGCCTCACTTGTCTACAGTGCTGCTTTTCACGTTCACGTCACCTTTTAGCCAATCTGAAAATGGTGGCCGTGATGTGTAAAGACCCAGACCCAGTGGTCAAAGCTGATTGGCTGTCTTTCTTCTTTGTCCTGTGCTTTTGCCCCTGGTAGACAGAGACCATTTCCAGCTGGGCTCTCTCTCTCACCTGCTCAACACCAAAGCGGGCGGCTACCAAGAGCTGCCCGAATGGCCCGAATCGGCACCAGACCCCTCCGTGCGCAACGTGGAGGTGAAGGATTCTGTGCGTGCAGGGGGAACAGTTACTCTCAAAGGCAGGGCTCTGGAGATCAGGCCTGTGGGCACTGCTCCTCCGCCCCACCAGAGGGAGCCCCAACATGCAGGACAAATTTCAAAAATGACCCATTTACACCCCCCCTCCCCCAAAAATGATCTCTGCCCTCAGCCATATTTTTTATCTTTCTCCTCACTCATCAGCATATCCCCACCCACTTCATACATAGTCACACATCCTGCATTCCAGTTGGCTCTTGCCCCACTCATCTTGTTCTACTATTGGCTCTTAGATGTTACAGACAGATATTTCGCTGCTGTCTCTTATGGAGGAGCGTTACGCTTTTGAGTGTTGAGAAATCAGCAGGCCCCATTCAGAAGGAAGACTCTGTAACTGCATTGTTTTTTTGTAATTAGACTCAGGCCTTTTTCTGATGCCAGTGGCTCATATCCAGCCATGCTACCTGTGCCCGTCTTCTGATGGGCCTTCTGGAAGAGCAATGCCCACAGAGTCCTCTACCCCTCATAAAGCCAGCACTCCACGTTCTGACACAAGCCATGTCTACTCGGTCGGTGCTCTGCAGTACCCGGCTTCACCACTCGGCGCTCTGTATTACTGGGGCTTTAGAATCCACATCAAATTAAATTAATTCTGTATTAATCAGTTACTTAAATGGGGGCCTAGCATTACTGATGCTTTTAGGGTGCTGTAAATGGTGCTGAGCTGAGTCTGAGTTTGCTGTGTCTAGCTGTGGAGTGCAGTGATGAAATGAGACGTCTCTGAATGGAATCATGGCACATGGAGACGGAGGACAGAAGGTGCATTCTGTGTGAAATGGTTGTGCCGCAGCAAATGTGACGTCCACCCAAACATGTGCCACTCCATTATGGTCAGTGTCTGAGAAGCTGCGAATGGCCAAGATCAAATCAAATCTGCCAGTGCTTGTAACAGGCCAATCGTTGGCCCTGCGCATACATAAGCAGGATGCTTATTTGTGTCTGGTCCTTGTTTGTTTTTTTTTGTTTTATTTGTTTATTTCAATTTAGTAATATTTTCTTGTGTTTTGTTCCATATCATTCATAGTGCATAGTTCACTCAGGTCACGATGCAGATTTCCTGTTGAGGAGACAGCTGTGTGGGTGTATTGTGGTTGTATTATGGTTCCCCACGCACCCTTCGCACCTCAATTGCTCCCTTCTCTAACCATGTCTGTCTCTGTGTTTATAACCCCCTCCTTCCTGGCCTGCTGCCCCACTCTCACCCCTGCCCCCCGCCATGCCACCATCCCACAGCAAGAAGAAACCGTAGACACCACGGAGGGCCGGCTCGGTCTCCTTGGAGACTGGCGAGAGGTGCCTGCTCGTGTGCGGTGGTTTCTCCTCCTGCTGTCTGCTCGCTCTCTCGCTCTCATTGGTTCCATCGCAGCAGTGCTTCCCCGGAGCTCACAGAGCAGGAGCTCACACACTCGGGTCTCCTGAAGGCCACTGCAGTGCGGAGAGCACCATAACCCAGCCACTGTGAGCTCTAGGGAGCGATGGTTGCCTAATAATCAAGTGTGAAAGTCAAGTGGAAAGAAAAAAAAACCAAAATGAGACCATGTTTTTCTTTATTTGCTGTGTCTCTGTGTGTGTGTGTGTTTGTCCTCTCTGACTCTGAAATCTGCTGTTGGATGATCTTCAATTTTCATCTCACTCCAAACTAAGGTCTTCATCCCATTTCTGTTGCACTTCCACTGCTGAACTACAGATGCTATCATAACACTGTGCTGCTGAACTTTAGAGATGACTACACATGCTTTATAATCACTAAGTATCCACTTCAGTTTTTTTTTCTGAGCATGACTCTGTCCATTCTACAGGCTGAACCAGTACAGTAACATGGATATATTCACTGTTGGTAGAGCAAGTGAATCAGCTCACAGTCATTCTGACTGGACATTTTAGAGTTATTGAATGCAGAAAGATATACCTGAAAGTTAACCTATTGTACAACAGGACTACACTTGAAATAGAGTGATATGTTGAAAAGTGCAACCTGAATCCTTGTGTGTACCTTTTTAAACCTTTTCTGTTCTGTTCTTTTCTTGGCTCTTCTTCTCATCTCACCTCATCACTCTTTCGTTTCTTTTTTCTTTCTTTCCTGTCCGCCAGGTTATTAGGCTGCTCGAAAGAGTCACGACTCTAACCAGCGTGAGTCTGTCAGTTCACAACGAGCTCTGCGCACCCCCGAGTCTTGAACTGCATAGCGCCAAAGCCAGGCTGCTTTCTGCCAGTCAGCATAGCCTAGCGTCTTGTTAGCCGTAACCTCTCTCAGCTAGCCAAGTCTATGTCTGACCGTAACCACTGTCAGCTAGCGTAAGATGGCCTGTGTCAAACCGTAACCCTTCCCATCTAGCCAAGCCTGGCCTGTGTCAAAACGTAACCCTTCCCAGCTAGCCAAGCCTGGCCTGTGTCAAACCGTAACCCTTCCCAGCTAGGCTATCAGTCTGTCCAGCGTGCAGATCAGCCAAAGCTCCAAGCTCAGCTTCACTGTCTCCAGATCCTCTCAAAGTGCCAACTGCCCTCCTCTGTTACTTTAGCTAATCAATGTACTGCATGCTACACTCATATCAATATAGCCTATTGGTTACAACTTCCCTTAGTTGATCAGAACGGCTCGTATGTGTAAGGATTCACTAATCTGACATGTTGATGTAGGGGGGAGGGAATATTGGTGCTTTTTTAGGATGTGGTTTCTCTACGGAGACATTTCCCAGTACACACTGAGTACAGCAGTGGCCATGAATGCATCACCTTATGCTGAGGTACAAACGGTCCTCTCAGATAGTAAGGCGACATGATGAAACCAAGCTCAAATATTAGCAAACGTGCTTTGCATCCATCCGTTAGATGGGTGTGAGTTGTGGGAGAAGCGTTCATGGCCACGCAGTGCCCGTCCATAATACTGCAGCAGCACAGTCCTGCGTGTGCTGTCTGGGGTGAAACTGTCTAATGGTCTTGCCCAGGTCCCAGAGTGGAGTAAATGTACCAGCAGAAAGGAGCGTAAGGAGAAGAAGGTGGAAAAGCCATTCTACTCCGACTCGGAGGGAGAATCCGGACCCACGGAGTCAGCCGACAGTGGTAATTATGGAGACCAGGTCATTGGTGTAGTGTCTGACAAGTGATGTCATGTTATCTATCAAAGGAAGAAATTGGACGGCTGCGTTTAACCATGGACTGGAGATATGATGATCACAATGTCAGATCTTGAGCTTTTTACTGAGGCAATCACAGATGGCAGTGTGACTCAGGAGAGTGGGAAGAGTCTCCTATTGTTAGAGTTTAAGTTTTACTCAGTCATGAATGGTCACCTAGTTAATCGTGCAAACATTTTTTTTTTGTTGTTTTTATTGATTGTTTTGGAGAGGTGTTTGTTTTCCTAACGCACTGTGGTTTCCTTTTCCCCCAGTTATGTGGTCTTTATTGTTTGTATTTGTTTGTTTATTGTATGCTGCACTGATTAATAATGTTTTGGTCATTTTGTTTCTTCTCGTTCTCTATCTTTACCTCCCTTTCACTGCCTTACACTGTCTTTCACTCTCCCTCTGCAGAGTCAGACTCAGGGAGCAGGTCAGAGAGTGACAGCGAGCAGAGTGGCTCTGGCTCAGAAAGTGAAGAGAGTGAGGAGGAATCACAATCTGACGAAGAGGAGGATGAAGAAGAGGAGAAGATGAAGAAGAAGAAGAAGAAAGTGGACAAGAGCCAAGCAAAAAATGCTGAGAGTGCTGAGAGGTCCAGTTCTATTAGCCACTAATGATGGAAGTAAAACTGCATATTTGCCAAAGTTCCAAAATACATGTGTCGTGCGTTTTCCTTTACCAGTGATCAGAGCAGTGCAGAGGAGCAGAAAAAACAGAGGAAAGGAGTGAAGCAGCGGAGGAGTGGCTCTGAGTCCGAGAGCGAGGACGAGGAGAGCGAGTCTGAGAGCAGCGAGTCAGAATCAGGGTCAGAAGAAGAGTCAGAGTCAGACACAGACGCCCGGAAGAAGAAGAAGGTTTGGGCTCACATACACCACCCTTATCCCCAATACACACGATCAGATCACCCAGTAGGCTGTTCCATTTGATGTAAGGGCGTGTGCCACATGTTCCTGTGTGGCTTTGTTGCTTCACTCGTGGAGTGTAGGGCAGATGTGGCAAGTGGAGGGTTGTTGTGTGGATGATGTAACCCTCTCGCTGTATCTCTGGTTTTCTCTGTAACCCCTTCCATACTACTCTGTAGTCCTGCACCCCCACACCACCACCTACCCCTCCATGGCAAGAGGAAGTTACTGACAGTGGCGCTGGGGAGAGTGAACTCATAGGCAACCAGCTAGAGGTGCCCACTGGTGTGCTGTGGCTTCTCTTCCCTCTTTCTCTCAATAAAATACTCTGTCCTACAAAAGATACTTGAGTATCAGTGAAATACTCCATCCTCCAAAGGATTCTTTAGTATCAGTGAAATACTCCATCCTCCAAAGGATACTTGAGTATCAGTGAAATACTCCATCCTCCAAAGGATTCTTTAGTATCAGTGAAATACTCCATCCTCCAAAGGATACTTGAGTATCAGTGAAATACTCCATCCTCCAAAGGATACTTGAGTATCAGTGAAATACTCCATACTCCAAAGGATACTTGAGTATCAGTGAAATACTCCTTCCTCCAAAGGATACTTGAGTATCAGTGAAATACTCCTTCCTCCAAAGGATACTTGAGTATCAGTGAAATACTCCTTCCTCCAAAGGATACTTGAGTATCAGTGAAATACTCTGTCCTCCAAAGGATACTTGAGTATCAGTGAAATACTCTGTCCTCCAAAGGATACTTTAGTATCAGTGAAATACTCCGTCCTCCAAAGGATACTTGAGTATCAGTGAAATACTCCATCCTCCAAAGGATACTTTAGTATCAGTGAAATACTCCGTCCTCCAAGGGTTTCTTGAGTATCAGTGATATACTCTGTCCTCCAAAGGATACTTGAGTATCAGTGAAATACTCTGTCCTCCAAAGGATACTTGAGTATCAGTGCAATACTCCATCCTCCAAAGGATACTTTAGCATCAGTTTAATAATCAGTTAGGATACTTTAGTAACAGTGAAAAACTCACCCCTAGAGAGGAGTGTAACTACTAGGAGTTTTTTTGGCTGTGAAATTAATATATAATATATTCTTTCCTACCCCCTTTGCAAATGTCACGGATTTTATATTTGTCTTGTTTAGCTGAAGTTTATAGAACATAGATGATGACACATACTGCAAACATAATATTTTGGATTTTCCAGTGTGTCATTTTTCTTTGTGTATATTTTCTCAGACACCTGTATCGAAGCCGACTGCAAAAGAGAGCAGAAAAGAGAGCAAGAAAGATACCAAGGAAATCTCACTGCTGGACCTGGACGACTGTACGTAGGATGTGTATTTGTATTTTTTGTTTATACCTTTGGTTGGGCCTCTCAGTCACTGAAGATAGAGCAAAAAAAGATGCAGTAATTGCCATTACTAACACGTCTTCCTCTCAACCTCAGTCGCACCCACCCCCTCACCTCAAGTGACCCCAGTAAACAACTTCCTGTCCAGCAGCCTGGCAAGCGACCTAGAAGGCCTGTCACTCATGGACAATGTACTCGCCCCCGCTGTAAGTCGTCACCTGTCCAGTCTCTTGTTTCTATACCGACACCAGACGACTCCTTTTACACATCTCAGCCAGGTGCCCACTCATTCCCCCGTCCCTGTGTTCCCAGACAATCGCACCGTCCGCCTCCGTGAGGATGCACGAGTTGTTGCATCGGATAACTGGAGAGGGATTGGCCGTGGAGTACTGCTTCAACCGGCAGGCCTTCAGCCCCGACCCCCACATGGTGGCCGTCCAGATCCACTTCACCAACAACACCAGCTGTGAGACCAAGAGCCTGCACATAGAAGAACCCAAGCTGCAGTCCGGCATGAGGATCAAGGAGTTCCCGGAAATCGGTCAGCCTCAGCGCCATGGTGCATCGTCACAAAATGGGCTTCAGCCAATAGTGGCGTATTTTGAACATAATTTAGACATGCATGATCTTGTTTGTGTTTACATGTAGTTTTACTGATGTCATAATGTATTATTGTGCTGTTGTTTGTATTTATGATTCTGCACTCACATTTACACATTTGGCAGGTGTCGCAGAAAGACTTAAAATTTCAACCATTTTAGAGACAAATGTAGACAAAATAGTGTACAAACGTGGTGCACTTGTCTAGATAGACTAAACCACAGTCCCCCACAGGAAAGGCAGCCTTGTTCAAACGCTACACTAAACTTACATGTGACATACTCTGTTAACTCCGAGTGCGGAGCAGATAATGACACAGCTGCTCCCTCTCGCCTGTTTCCCGCCTCAGACGTGTTACCTGCTGGAGAATCGGTTAGCGCAGTAATGGGCATCGATTTCTGCGACTCCACACAAGCCGCCAACTTCCAGCTTTGGTGAGTATGACCGAAAAGGTTATTCGAAAGTCCCAGCACCATCGTCCCGCACCCCGGCTGCAGCTTGGAGAGAGTGGGAGCTAACTCGGCCAGCTCAGCTCAGCAGCTGCTCACGTCCCCCCCCACCACCATTCGCAGACGTCCTCGGTCCTCCCGCACGACCCATGCTTCCGTGTTCAGGGTTGAAGACGAGCTCGTGGGACTGCTGGTGGTTGTTGTCGCTGGGATTCGTTTGACCTTGTCGTCTTGCGTTGCCTTTGTCAGCACCCACACCCGGAAGTTCTTCGTGTCAATCCAGCCGCCGGTGGGGGAGCTGATGACACCTTCCTTTCTGACAGAGAACGAGTTTAAGAAGGAGCAAGGTGAGAGCAGCCGCCCCCCCCCCCCCCCACCCCACCGTCGACCCCCACCGCACATGTGCAGCCTCCTGCGCTGAAGTAAATCCTCTGCTGCATTCATCCAATGCTGCTGGATTGCTTCTGGTTGTGGGCTCCTCAGACCTTCTCGCCTGACCGAGTTGTAGCTAAATACATGTACTGCTTATTCGTTTTTACTGGCTTTCCTTGTACCCGGCTCCCTCATTCTGGGCTGTTCTGGTCTCGGGCAGACTGGTCGCAACTAGCATATAGCTAAGCTAATACAGCTGTATAACGGGAGTACCATTTTGAATGTCGCAAGGTTGATACCATCCATCAGGTCTCTCGTTCTGGCAGACGGTATAACTGAGAACGTGCTAAGGAACACCAGGCCTGCGTGAGCCTGGACCTCTGCACCAGCTGAAAATAATGAATGTGCATACTTAAACCTCTGTCATATTCTTCGTTTCTCCCTCTGTGTGTGGGCATATTCTGTTGCCATCCAATAGAGACGTTATTACATGGTAAGTCCCTCCTGCAAACCACGTCCCTTTTTGCTAATAGTCTGCCACTTGCCTCCAACCCCCAGACCCCCCCCTGCCCGCCCGACCACACGTTTGTCAGCCCCTCTTATCGTGCTCCTTCTGCTTCTAGTTGCTAACCCTCGTTGTCAGACTCCAGCTCTTGCCTTGGCGACAGTAACCGTGACTATGCATTTCTCGCCTCGTGGAACGCAGAGGGCGAACCTTTCCGCTGCATCCTACGGGAATGTTCCTCACAAAAGCCGCTAATGCGTGGGAGCGTCCCACACACCGCCGAGCAGGAAGCAGTCCGACAGGAAGCACTCCGGGAATGCATACACAGGAAAAGGAGTGTGTGTGTGTTTCTAAGCTTTTGCTTAGTGTAAGAATTCATAGATTTATTTCGACCTCTCATAGTTTTACCTAATCAGTTATACTGTAGTACAGGTGAGTGAGAAGATGTGAGGATTAGGAGCTGTGATTTATTTCAGTACACAGCATATCAGCGAATTTAAGCAACATATACAGAATCAAGAGGAACAGGTGAATTCAGACTGTCGAGACCTGATTTGTTATGGCTGGGCAGTGTGAGGAAGCATGTTAAATAACCACCAAAGCCTAGAAATGCCTTGCGTGATCTCCAGCACCTGTTGCTGCAGTCATTATAGAACCTGAACAGATTTTATGCATCCCTATTTGAAGACACTGTTTTCTGCGTGTCTTTAATACCAGCCAAATCTGAACTGAATGGGCACTATGATGATCGGTGGTCCTCCCTCCTGTTAGAGAGCCACTAACCTTCTCACCCTGCTGGTTGTATCACGCGTGTGGGTTTTGCATGGCAGACGGTTAGATGGAGTTGTGTTTTACCACATCTGCAGGTCAGCTGATGGGAATGAATGAAATCTCAGACAAGCTGACCCTGGGGGAGAAGTGTCAGAATGACCATGCCATCATAGAGAGGGTCACCGCAACAGCTAACCTCGGCAGGGTGCCCTGCGGCTCTGACAAAGACTGCAGGTATTTCCTACCACGTGTTTGCACCTCAGCGGCCGAGCACCAGGCCTCTGTAACGCACACTATGAACATGCAGCATGCTGATTGGCGAATTGGGTGACTAATGTTCCACGTTTTCACTGTCTGTATTTCGGGCCTACTGTGCTCTCTGCATTGCTCCAGTCCCCCTGTTCCTCCTCCGTCTCCTTCACTTGTGTCCAGGTTTGCCGGCAAGACGGTCAGCAGTGGGAGCCTTGTGCTGGTTACTGTGGCCAGGAAGGAAGGGGGAGGGGCCCAGCTCACGGTGAACTGTGAAAAAATGGTGATTGGTACAATGCTAATGAAGGACATCCTCCACGCCCTCACGCAGTGATCCGCCCCCTGACTGCATCCATCTGGCGCTTTGTGTAGACGCTGCCTCGATCCTGCACACTGATGTTGGACCAGCTTAAGTTATTCAGTACTTATTCACTACTTCTTTAAACTGTGGTGAGAGAGAATACAAATTGATTCCCAATCAGAAATTAGCCGGTAACAGAAACAATATTGCATTTTCAAATAACAACTTAAATACTAACCTTCATGTTCCTACAGTCCAGAAGCCTGGATCCCACAGGAAGCCCTGTGAATGCTCTGTACTGGACCTTTAATCTGTAACCTTTGACCGTTTCTATTCTTTTCATCTTCTCCTTTTGAGTTGCAGGATGTTGTGTGATGTGAAATCTGGTCTGGTTTTAAAGTTTTAAAGTTTATAAATATCCTACATCCAAATCCACTGAAGGAAGAAACCTGGATTTAACACACATTCTGAAATGTAGCACTGAAGATTCCACAAGGAGTTATGACTACTTCTCTACGTACATTAATACAATTTTCAGCAGTTGTGTAACGGGTCCAACAAGTCATGACAATCAAATAGACTCATACTGCAAACTATAAGACATGGTTTCAGAAAAGGAAATATACATTTGCTTCAAGTTGATATTATAACTTGGGGTGAACGTCAGATGGAAAACGAGACACTTGCATTATTATATAACCAGACCAGTCAAATGCAACATGTTTACACCAAACAGGGTACTTTATTTGTCAGAGTGAAAGTCCCACTGTAGTACTTCACTAGTGAACAAATCACTTCACTCAATTGTAGCTGTCTGCTAATGTCAGTGAAATCATCAGCACCTTTGCTAATAGAAAACTGCAGCACCATTCGGATTCACTACAATGTACAATTAATTTTCACCATTCAAACATAACAAAAGTGTCACATCATATAAGTCTCAAACTTGTGAGTAAAATCTGAAAATGCATGACATATGTTGCTACATTAGACAGTATCATGCCATGATTATCCTCTCAGAGATTAGCGCTTCTTGCTTTGTGTTAAGCCTTTGTTCATCCACTGGTTTGAACTTTAATTAGATATGTTCTATACATGTGCATCCATGTTCTAATGATATACAATTACAATTATGTGGTTCATATTTATGTTTTTTTTATTATTTTGCTTGCAGCAGAACATTTGTTGTTATTAGGTCTCCTCAGAGGAATATGTGGGTTTTTCGCGATACAAACTAAACTGTTCAAGTAGCAGGGGTTGCATTAGTAAATGACAAATCCCAACTACATCCTTCTAAAGGTTGCTGTTTTTTTCTTTTATGGATTTTTTTTCCCAAAGAGAACTATTGCAGATTATGTTTTATGGAACATTAATGCAAAATATTCTATTGTTGTTACACCAGTGTAGGCATTATTCTCATGCTCATGATTTGCATTTTGACCTTAAGGATGACGTGTGCTGGAACATTTCTGGAGTGTGTTTCATGGTGGAGGTATGATTAGTTTTGCAACACAAATGTTACTTTTTTCATTCTTGTGATACTTATTTCTTTAGAGAATACTGTTGCAAACAAACAGTTCTAGAACACAAAGGTCTCAGATGGAACATTTCTCACAGGCCTGTGCTTTATCATGTACTGTCACTGAAGATGGAATATTTTCTCTCACATTTTAATACAATATTCGGGTTAAGGTCTCATTAAGACTGACATAAAGGACAATCTGGATGGTGTATTGTGTCATGTATGATGTTTCAGTCAGAGTGTGGTGGGTGGGGGTAAATGCAGATATCTATAGAGCGTGAATAAGGTTAAGGATGGGTGCATATCATCTGTTGTCCTTTGTGGTTACATCTATTAAACAGTAGCCTATCCATTATTGACTCTATCAACTTCTTGCTGTGTGATTGTGAAACAATGTGGTTGAATTTATTTTACTTGAAATTTTCAAATGTCAATAAAAAAAAAAACATGCACTTAACCTGGTTTGAAGATTCTGTACATTTACTGCCGCCCAACTGTGATGTTCAATGCTGCCTCGCCTACACAATGACCGTTTCCTCTCATTTCCAAGTTAGCTTTCAGGAACAAAGGAAAGAAAAACAGTTTAACACTACATGGGCTACATGTAGCAAATGTAGTCAGGACTATAAGAAAAACGTTTATGTGTGTGAATCTTTGAACTTCCAAAGTGACCATTTATCAGGTCACTGAATTCATACAATCTATTATGCATGTGACGGAGACCTAAGAAAGCTATGCCTTTTGAGCTTCTTTAAAAACATTGTTTCTTCGCTAGTTATTTAAGTTGTTGATGTGTTTTCTTAAATTTGGTTAAATCTCAAACAATACAATAGCAAAGCAAAATTCGCTGTGACACAAGTGATTATTAGTATTATATACTCTTTTAGTATTATATTAGTATATTAGTATTATATACTCGCCCTTCTTCTTCTTTCGGCAATTCCCGTTTAGGGGTCACCACAGCGGATCAAACTCCTCCATCTAGCCCTGTCCTGAGTGTCTTCCACTGACACACCCGCCACTCTCATATCCTTTACCACTGCATCCATAAACCTCCTCTTAGGTCTACCTCTCCTCCTCTTGCCAGGAAGTTCCATCCTCAAGACCCTCCTGCCAATATACATCTCCTCTCTCCTCTGTACATGTCCAAACCATCTCAATCTCGCTTCTCTAACCTTATCTCCAAAACAAGCTACATGTGCTGATCCTCTAATAAACTCATTTCTGATCCTATCCTTCCTCGTCACTCCAAGTGAGAATCTCAACATCTTCATCTCAGACACCTCCATCTCCCTCACCTGTCTCTTTGTCAGTGCTACTGTCTCTAGTCCATACAACATAGCAGGTCTCACTACTGTCCTATAGATCTTACCTTTCATTATAGCCGACACCCTTCTATCACAGATCACCCCTGATACTTTGTGCCATCCACACCACCCTGCCTGCACTCTCTTCTTTACCTCTCTTTCACTTCCTCCATTACTCTGTACCTTCGACCCTAAGTAGGTAAATTCATCGACCTTCACCAAATCAACTCCTTGTAACTGGACCTGTCCACCGTCTGCCCTCTCATTCACACACATGTACTCTATTTTACTCCTGCTCACTTTCATTCCCCTGCTTTCCAAAGCATACCTCCATCTCTCCAAGCTCGCCTCCACCTGCTCCCTACTCTCACTACAGATCACAATGTCATCAGCAAACATCATAGTCCAAGGGGACTCCTGCCTAACCTCGTCTGCCTAACCTAACTCTCCCTATATATATATATATATATATATATATATATATATATATATATATATATATATATATATATATATATATATATAGTATTATACATTATATTATTATTTACTATTATATACTATTATATTTAGCGTGCTGGCATGAAGAAATCTGAAGAAGTTCGAATAGAAGCTCTTAATTTGAAATGCCTTTTCCTAGCTAGATTTATCAACATCTCGCGACAGTTGTTCGTCTTCACATACGTGGCTTTTCCTTAGGTTTTCCTTCCGGTTGGAGAGAATAGTCAGTTAGCTGTCTTCATCATGGTGAGTTATATGTGTGGTCAGTGATGAATATATACTTTCCTGAATGCATTTTTGCTGAGTTAATGAGATTACTAAAGCGTTAGTTAAGTGTTCGATTACTATTTTGATAACTTGCTGGTAGACATGTTATCTGACTTTAGCTATCTAAGCTAGCTAACTAACTAAGCTAGCTAGTTAGCCAGCTAGCGCTTGCTTTTAACATTGTGTGCCTAGCCAGCTAGTTATCAGTATATTGACTTTTTAACTCAGTTGGGCATACATTGACAATCGCAAAAATCCATGAAGTGGATGCTTCTGAGTAACATTTCACGCACATGTTCTCCCACAGTAGATAGTATTTGTTTTAGTTAGCTATAGTTCGCGTTTCTATCTGGAAGTCACGATGGGCTATAGCTAGCAGGCGTTTGAATTGGAGATCCAATTGTACAAGAACCCTTGTACAACCTGTGAAAATACGAACCTGAGCAATGATATGTGACCCAGAACCGCATGGACAGAATGTGCCAAGATTTACCATAACATTTAGCATGCATTCATTAAAGACTGGTTGCTGTTGTCCAATAAATAATCATCTCATATTATAGACACTACAAACCAAGCTTCTAGCTCGCACGTATTACTGATATAAACCGACTGACAAGTGTTAATTTCTGCGCTTCCTTTGCCTGTGCAGGAATTGGAGGCAATGACCAGATACACAAGCCCGGTGAACCCGGCTGTCTTTCCCCACCTCACTGTGGTACTGCTCGCCATCGGCATGTTTTTCACAGCGTGGTTCTTTGTGTATCCTTTAACACAAAAATGCACAACTTATAAGTAATTACTAAATCTTTAAGATTGACCTGCAATGTTTTAGCTTGCTAGTTTTAAAGATAAAAGTTAGATGTAAACAAACCGACCCCCAACCCCTCTAACTGTTAATGACCTGTAATAATTCCTACACCGGTGGCTAGTCCACTTGTTGGCACATTCCTTAACCCCTTCTGCTTCAGGTATGAGGTAACGTCCACAAAATACACACGAGATGTATACAAAGAGCTCCTGATCTCGCTGGTTGCATCCCTCTTCATGGGCTTTGGGGTTCTCTTCCTGTTACTTTGGGTTGGAATATATGTCTGAAGGTGAGGTTTGAACCTGCTTTTTTTCATTACTTTTTGGACAAGTTTAATTTTTAAAGTTCAGAATACTTTTAATGCCACTTTATCCAGTTTTAACACATTTCAGTAGTTTGGTCTCTACACTAAAGGCTGTAGTCTCCTTTGTATTTCGGGGGGGGTTCTGTTATTCAAAGTGTGCTAGTGCAAAATTACTAATGGATTAAAAAAAATACTTGTACTGCTTTAATTTTTTTTTTTCTATCTTGAATGACTGAACATGTGCATTGAAATACTGTAATAAATTCTACAAGCTTAAGGAAATTCAGATCTTCATTAAGATACAGTTTTATCTGCCATTGTGTTTGTGTGTTGTAGGGTGCAGATGCTCAGAGAGCAGATGGTGAGAAACATTGTGGCAGCTCTGGACACCATCGGTGGTTTGAGCTGTGCAACACATTGCAGTGGACTTTGGACAGGCTGGATGTTGGGACAGGGGACTAATTTCACAAATAAAACAGATTTTGTAAAAATTATTAAAGGCAGTGTAATTTTGTGGTATTGCAGAATATCTTTATTAGTCTAAATTACACCTAGTAGTATTTGTTGAAAGTTGACCTTAGCTTAGGACCAAGCTTAATTTTTGTCAAGAAATAACCTGATTTCTACAAGTATTAAACAACTGAACTAGCTGCTTTTCTTTTGTCAGGTTTTTAATTCTTTCCCATTTACAAATCTCTTCTAGTAGTGGCCCCATGCAGTATAACACAGCAGGGGCTCATCAATAATAGGATATATTTACAGGTTTCAAGGTCTAAACAAATCTTACTGCATTTTTTCAGGTATAAGACAGACTTCATGATTCCAAGTCTTATCTTGGACTATAGAATGTAATATGGACCTGCTCTCAGACCAGTCCCCACCCAGACTGTGTTAGTTCTCTTCCACCTCTTAACACACCTGAGAGCACCAATAGCTGATGATTAACTGGCAATATGTTGGAACACAGTTACGCAGTGGCTGGGCCCCTCTTAGGATTGGCTTGAGAATCTCTGGTTTCAGCCAGATGTCCCAGCACTGTAATTCTGGAATGGTTTAGACCATGGTTTGCATGCTTTTTTTTGTGATTTAACTTTTTTTGAGTTTCAAAGGTAAACAACGAAGACGGACAGAACTACGCCCACAAACATAAGCTGTCATCACATTAACAAACAGAAGTCAAAACCAGGGCAAAAACATGTTAGCTAAGCGTGAAAAAAAAGAAAGGGAGGGACATCAGTAAGTAATAAAATAAAAAAGGAGAAATGGTGAAAGAAAATTACAGATGTACATTACTGGCCTCCAAGATGTTCGTTCAGCTCAAACATTAAATGTAACCATGCAGCCAGTTTTGGGTTTTGCCCGGTTAATCCGAGCTGTGAAGTACAAGAATTTAGCCGTGTACATTGCATTTACTAAACCAGTACCAGTATTCTAAAATGTGTTTTTGCTGCCATAAAAGTACAAAAATGTACTCTATAGATTATTTAAAAATTCAGGAAGTGCCATCATTTAACAAATACACATGGGTCTAGCGTTATCGTAGACTGGGGTACCTTACCCATGGTACCACAGTCATGAGTCCAATAAGTTTTGACTTTGTCACATTCCCAGAACATGTGCAAATATCTTCCCGCAGTTGAATTTGAGCACAACTAGGACTACAAAACAAACCCATTCTGTATAATCTATAGGGTTTATCATAACACCTATGTATTATTTTAAGGTTGATCGGCTGGTGGCTCAAATTACTGGATGTGTTGTCAATATTTGACCAAATTCTCTGGCCATTTGGTTCAGTGTTTTTACGTTCCCTGTCCCAAATGCCTGTGATAGGAATTAATTTACACTGAGAGTGTATACGTGTGTTGTATAGTATTGTGACCCATCCCCTAGACCACTGTCTGGTGCTGAACCACTCTGACAATGGGTATATCTCTATTTGTGCATCGCATTTAAAACCTCATGCCACCATGGTTTACATACTTAAAGTATCTGGGGGTGTGCTGGATGGGTATTTGAAAACACTGGGCTAGCTATTAATATGCATGTGGTAGGCTGTGTGGTGTGGCTAAACCCCTAATCCCATCTTAATCTCCTGGATAAGAAGAATGCAGTCTTCCAGTCACACACTTAACCAGCTTCTCAGGGCCATGGTCTGCAACGCCTTACAAAAAAAAATTACAGTGCAAACTCCTGGTTTATTTAAGGTCATGACCTTTAACATTTGTGTTCATCCATGATTTGTAATGAGACCAGAGTTACACAGAATCCCCAGAACATTTGGCACAGGCAGCCTGGATGCTGGAATGTAAAACATTTATTTCATCTACATTCATATTATCTGGCAGAAACAAGCAACTGCCGTGACAGTTGTAATGACCTATTCACTGAGACTGACTCAAGCCATTTATGCTATCTGAGGTCTGAGCAAAGCAGTGAACGTGACAGTGTAGCAATGTGCTAATATTTCACTACTGACTTGTAAAACGTGTGGCTACAGACACTGAGCTTGATTAAGAGGCACTTTTGGTCATGCTTTCTGACAAAGATGATTTTTAGTACATCAGGCAAAACTAGTTATAGGATAAAAATATAAATGTACAAATTACTCAGACCATCAAGCATACAAAAATAGTTACACAAGTACAATCAATTCAATGGTCCAACAGTTGGTTAGTTTATGAAAATGTAAACTGGACTTTTACAAAATCTTTGTTGTTTATCTGAAAGACCATTCCAGCAGACATAAATAGCTTTTAAAACCTAAATATAACATGCTAGTTTGCTGTTACAGTGGAGTATTTATTCTTCAGGACTGGCAGATCTTTGCAAGTATTAACAGTTAACGGCACCTTTGTAAATCTAGATATTGTGTATGCCAAATTAATAAACACTGAATAAAACAGGTCTACAATTTACAAATGGCTTTATGAGTAAGAGATAGACAGTGTATTAGTGTCAAAGCCAGAAACGGAAATTTATTTGAATAACTTTGAATAACTCTGTTTGTTATTGCTGTTGAAATGACCAACAATTCTTCATGCAAATACCTAGCTCTCTCTTTCCATTGCTTTTAGTGTCTATTGGTGTCCTCCTCATGGAAGGCCTTACACACTCACATCTGCACTCCAGCTCTGCATGTAGTCAGGTGCTCAACATCCATGTCCATTCTGCCTCTACTTAAAAGGCCTTTACTGCTGACATTCTAGCGTAGTTTCTTGACATAAACGTCTCCCACTTTGTCCAACATGCCATCGTTTCCAGTTGTTTTTAAGGACTGGTCACTGTCGAGCTCGAGCGAAGGCATCACGGAGCCAGGGACAATCTTCATATAGTCTCGGATCTCCGAGGTACTCTGTGGTGCGTTTGTAGAAGTAATAATATAGTACAGCACCTAGACACACAAAAAAGCCCCCCAGGAAAGTCTGTAAATCAAATCTTGGCATCTGTTAAGTAATTGTTTCTATTATACAGAATATATAGAGAGCAATCCTTCACAAGCACTTATGCATACAGTCAAGCTGAGAATGTAGGAAATAAAGAAATGGATTTAGGAATCCTTGCCGAGACTTTAGACTAAAATCCTGATGTTAATTTGGGCTACTAATTTGAACACTGGCTGTGTTGTGACTTTCTTACCTAACCTCTGGAAAACAAAAAGTGCCTGTAAGCCACTCGTCCACATGAAACGGTTTGACTCCATCCACCTCAGGTTCTGGAAGGACATCAACAGAGTAGTAATTGTGTCACTGCCATGAGCTTTTGCAATCAGCGAAGGATTTATTTAGAGTAGTAAAAATGGAAATCATGCACATGGCACACAGGAAATGTGGCGTCTTACTGAAATGAAACATGCCTTTTCTATTTGGCTTTGGTTTATTGGAAGTTTAATATGACGGGCCTCTTACGCTACGGTGTGAGAGAAGAGGGACGTACCATGATCCAGCAGTGAAGGCAGATGCTGAGAGTGAGATAGAGAGCAGACAGAACGAGCAGCGCACGGAACCGCTCCAGTAGCAGAGACACCAGCCCCACTTGGAAGACGTATGTGTTAAACATCATCAGAAGGATAATGATCACGTTAAACAGAATGGCAATGTCCTGGATTCTGCAGCACGAGACAGTGAGGAAAGCAGAGGGAGAACTTTTAACACCAAATAACAACTGTATATGTGGATACATCAGTCCAAAATTTCTATTAAGAAAATGCCACACATTAAATTGTACATAAACACCAAAATAATTGGTAAGGAAATAAATGTTTTGCACATTGCCATATTTTATGTTTCTTGTAGTGTGTACCCAATGAGAGGGTACCCTCTCTACCCTCCACCCGAACCCCTTGATGACTCACATGAACAGCACTAGTTGAATGACTGGAGCTGCCCTCAGAAGTTCACTGAAGGAGTTGACAAACAGGTCAAAAGCCAGAAGAACTAGCTGGATTAGCAGCACAAGCGAGTAATTATTGGTCTGGAGCATCTCAGGACTGAGTGGTGCCCCACAGCCCCAGCCAGGAGCTCACAGATGGGAATTTAGCAAGTCCTCCAGTCACTGTGGTTACTGACCCCAAGGCGTTCTTTCATAAATGGGGAAAACAAATTAGCACCTCAACATTTCATCTTAGAAAAAAATGTAAACCAAAGGGTTCAAATATTTTGCTTCTCATAAGATTGGGCCAGTATTCAGCGATGTAAGCTTCTCTCCCTCCTGTGGGAAATTTCCTGTTAAATTCTTCTGATGGACTGAGATGAATGAATTTAAGAAAAAGAAAAAAAGGACCAAAAAACGCTCCTGATTTTTATCTCCTGTTTACAAACTGTTGAGCTTGTCAGGGTCACTGATTTGGCCATAGTGTGAACCATGTTTCCCAAAGCAACATGACTTACTGAATATCTACCAGTGTAACTTATCTGTTCTCTAATTATCAGATTTATACGAGCGTCAGGACTGTCAATCTCTCAATTTGAGCACAGTCAGTGACATAAGGATCAGTTGATAAGGTCATCATGGTCTCTTCCACCTAAGGGAAATATGACATAAAGCAGTGTCAAAAGACATCAAATGTATCAAGTCAAAACTAACAAGAAAAATGTTTTTTAAAGAACAAAAAACAAGATGCCATGCCAGTCCCCCTTCGTTACTGAAGATGTTATGCATGAAGGTAGTTAGACGGAGAGCTCACACTAGGGATTAAGGTTTCATTTCACTGATCAGGCAGACCTCTGTGTACCCTTTAATCTGATTCTTTCATACATTACACAAACAATTACGTTATACTACATGAAAGATGTCATCAGATATTTGTTTTTTTAACACTGGACTGTGACTTAGATCTTTACAAGGTTGAACAGGTCATCATAGAGAGAGGCTCAATATGTCAGTCAATGGCAGTGACACGGATTAAGACCTGTTTTGTCTGTAGCTAGAATATTAGCAGGTATTCACCTATTTACGTCTTAGCTCATTCATGTCTTAGCTCATTTTTATCAACTTTCCCATGTCTAGCTTTATAATTTTTACAAAGAACGACATAAGTAACGGTTAGTAACTTCACAGTGCATATTATTAGGTCAGCCAGCTAAACAATAGGGTAGCTAACCTAGCTGATTTAACCATAAGCGTTCTTTGGCGGATAGAAATCTCGAAGTCTGCAGCATTGAACAAGTAGATACGTTAGATTGCTTATTTTATCCGCACATAACATATTACAATTTAATATTTCCACGAGTGACGTGACCGTTTATTATCACCGTTAATTCAACGATATTCAGGTAGCTAGTTACTTAGCCCGCTAGAGACAACGGAACGGCTCCGTGTGTGTCGTTAACACTGGCAGTCTGGATAGTAGCTGTCTGAATAAAACTAATACACACCTGAAATGCAGCGTAGGTCTTTTGCAGTGGGTTTTGCTAAAGTGAACCGAATTGTTTCACGTAGTTACATGTCAGCTCTAGCTAGTACTTAGCATGTAGCTAGCTAGTATTTAGCATTTAGCCAACAGGAGCGTCCCTAGAATCCGAGAGACGGCGACGTCTCCCATGGCAACTAAAGTCCTTTTTACCGTAATGTCTGACAGAGGAAACGCAAATCTACACGATATTACAAACATTGTAGAGTATAAAGTCGTTGTCTACACGTTTATTATTGCATAGTTACATTTGAAAAAAATTATTAATTTTAATTAAACTTCTCAAACACAAAGCCTCGTTGGACCTTTATAGGTGATATTACGGTATTAATAACTAGTACTTCTACGCCCTCTTGTGGAGCGCAGTGTGAAGTGAGTGTGGCCATGGCGCGTGTGACACTGCCTGGCGTCATGAACACCTGTGGCTGTGTCGTTTGGGTAAACAGAGACGTTCAAACTTCACCAAAGGTGAGTTCGACACCTTTATGCTTCAGATACACACAAGTATCGAAAATAAATGCATGAGTTTTAGTTTTAGAATTTTAAGTAACGAGCTGCAAATTAAATGTAAGTCGTCTTCATTTCCATATTCCATAGCACATGCAGATAAGTTCTTTCCAGGATTTTACCTTTCAACTTCATTACGCACTAACCGTATCCTTTTGTCTATATTCAACGCATTGGTCTTTTAACAGCCGTACGGTTGTGTTGAATAAACCACTTTCTTGAATTTATCATATATCGATTTTCTATTTATATTTCTGTCGACACAAATGACCTAAGATTATGCCAATGCCTTTTTTACATTGGAGACCTGACTTACTCCTTTACTATCTATAAAAGATCCACAGTCACCTTAAACATTTCGCTTAGGTTCTCTGCGAGAGCTCTAAAGCTGGAATACAGTGTGTTTATGACTAATAATAATCTCCGTCATTTAGCCTGTTGAAGTCCGCATGAAAGCAGGTATTTATTTAACCTTGAGTACTCTGTTGACTAGGAAACACTGCTGACGGCAATTGTTCTATAGTGTTCTATAGGACATCGTGCAGGGGTATTGGTAACGTAAACCAATGGGCTGTCAGATATTAGGCTAATTTTTTTTTATCTCCATCCTGCAAAAAAAACAACTGTGCTTAGACTATATTGTGCGTGTGGTTGTTACTGTGATTACAGAATTTTGATTGCGCACAAGAATGGTTAACATGATTAATTTGATGGAAGCTGCTTTTTAGTGCTACATGCCACAATCATTATATATTTTAAATAGGATTTGATTATATATTTAAAGCCAATATAATATCCTTCCAGATTTCAGTTATTAGCATTCAAAGTGCTCATTTTTTGTATTTAATGTGAGAGTTAACTACAGAGTTAATCATTAAAACCATAATAACATGATTTTATGGAATGTTTCTGCATGGTTTAGCTATTTCTAGCTTTGCTCTTGTTTGTAGAACACTAGGTGATGTTGGATATAGATACAGAGCTGCTAGCCTGTAGCACCTTAGACACAGCTTGGACTTTGGTTCCAGTGCTTTAGATCATCACAGCAGTGGTTAAAGGCAGTTCACTTGGTCCTGAAGTTCTTTGCTCTAAGCTTAGACCTCACTCCCTCCCTCTCTCCATCAACTCTGGCTCATCCCTTCTGGTCACCGTGGAGTCAAAGTCCTGAACTTTTCCATTCATTCTATTCCTTCTACATTTTACGGACATTCCATCTACAACCCAGCAAACCACCACTGTTGCCTCAAACAGTGTCCAGTGCACCTCTGGGTAAATACTCTACGTATAGTTCATTTTGTGCCAGGTCCCACGCCCTGTCAGTACACAAACCTCATGTCCATCACATGAGCATCCTGTTCTGATGTCCATATCCTGGAGCTTGGAGACAGGGAGGGAAAGTGTGAGAGATCACTTCACAGTGGAAAGTTCCCAGCGGGTTCACAGTATGGGTGAACCTGCCATTGGCACGTGACAATATTCAAACCAATAATGAGGATACCTTTAGCATGCTGCAAAACCTTGAATCGCAAGAATTATATCCAAACCTGTTGGCAACAGTGCGGTTGTTTTGTGATTGTTACTGTACCTACGCACTAACGTTCAATAAGCACAGAGCTCCCTTCAAACAGCAGAGTGAGCTTCAGACAATGTAAAAAGAATAGTCCTATTCAAACAACACTGTTGTTTATTACTAAACATTGTTTAGAAAGATTTCTACAAGTTTGCAAAGTTATTATGGTATCAATAGACTGTATATATCTATATTGTTGTTGAGAATAATAGGGACAAAGCCATCCTTATGTTGACCCAAGACTGCATTAATGATGACCTGGTGTGTCTCTGTGGTTAGATATAGCCAGCACAATGACAAAGAACTGCTGTAATACACAATGACCTTTCAAACCAATAGGATTTTCAAGAGGTTGAACACTTTTGACTTAAAGCAATTAAGAAAGTGTAGTGATGTTTAGGTTGACATCCTCAGTGGTGCAGGGGTGAAAGCTGTCATTAGAAGAGGAGGTCTTCCATAATGAATGCTCCAGTATTTATATTTTCACCTCATCTCTATTGACCTCATCTTTAATTCATTCAAATAACACTTAGAACAGCAGCCTTGAGGGCAGTTGTTGCATTGCATCTTTAACTGCCTCAAGGTTTCTCTTCTGTGTGTACCTGGACAGCCTTTTCTGTTCCTTTCTAACTACACTGAGACACATTACTGTTCATTTTAAAGAACCATATGCAGTAGGTGGACATTAGGTTGAAAAACACTGATGGATTTCTTTGTTCATGTTCCTACTGACTGTTACATCACACTTTCTGCTCAGCAGCCTCTTCAGCTAAGATCTGCATCTTAACCAAATGAAACTGTATCCCAGTTATGAATTATTAACTCAAAGGACTCATGTCTGGAAGAGACTTCCAAGAATATTGAGCAAAGAGTGCTTAATAATTGTTCAGAAAGGTTTGAAATGATGAACAATGTGTAAAGGTTAATGTAGTCGAGACATTTACACTATACTACTTCCCCCCCGCAGTAATGTCGGTCTGGTTGAAGGATGGAGAAGTGCTGGAGGGGGAGGGCAGTGGGCAGTCCTCCCCGTGCGGCCCCAGGTGGAGGAGCCCGATGGCGGGTGGAGGGGAAAGGATGCAGGGCTCGTCACCCAGTGGCGAGCGCGAGAGGCTTCAGCAGGACAGCATGACCAAGGCTGAGGAGCTGTTCAGCCTGTGTGACAAAGAGGCCAAGGGCTTCATCACCAAGCGGGACATGCAGGTGCCCCAGGAGTCCTACACTATCAGTCAAACCCTTTTCATTTGAGGACCAGAGTTTGTTGTAGTTTGCTCTGATCAGGTCTCAGTTTCTCTGTGTGTTGATAGCGGTTACAGGGAGAGCTGCCTCTGACCCCAGAGCAGTTGGAGTCTGTGTTCGAGAGCTTGGACCGGGAGAGAAACGGGTTCCTCACCCCCATTGAGTTTCACACAGGCCTGGGTGGGTGTGTGCGCGTATGGGCTGAGGGTGTGTTTGTGTGTGTGTGTGTGTGTGTTTGCAGACCTGCAATACGATACCATGCAGAAATGAGTAGCCGACTAACTAGCCGTCTCTCACAGGGGAGCTGGTAGGAATTGAAGAGTGTGGTGATGAGAGAAGAGCGGATCCAGCAGAGGTCAGGTTTACACAGCTTCTTCTGGAGCTTGGCGCAGATCAGATCTTTAGACAGTGAGTGGCTCTCCGCTCTTTCTCCCTGTACTAATACATCAGGCATATTGTTTTTTAAAAAATATTCTGTAGATGTCATGGTTGTTTGTTTTTGTTTTTTGTTTTTTTAGCTATTGTTTTAGATATTGTTTTGAGCATTGTGTGTGTGTGTGTGTGTGTGTGTGTGTGCGCTGTGTGTAGTCAGAAGGAGCTGTTTTCTCTGTGGTGTGGCCTGCAGAGAGACAGGCCGGACTTGCTGAGTACGCTGGAGCAGGTTCTCTCCCACGCTGTTGCCCTGGTGCAAGACTACCAGAGAGAAAGGGACAGTCTGGAACAGACACTACGCAGGTCAGCACATGAGCCCTTCTGCTCATTCAGCAGATCTGTGGATAGAAATAGCTCATATAGGCTGATATTAGGTCTCTCAACCCTAACAATGATTTTTTATGAGTATAAACTGCAAAACTAGTCTTGGGTCAGTGTCAAAAGGCAAGACTGAGCAGCTCCAACACCTGATCAATTCTCTACCCCCAGTTGCACATATTAACATGACTAACAATGCTGCGGTATTGCAGTGCCTGGAAATGTCTGTCAAGCAGTGTGTGTTTGTTGATTCACTCATGGTTTTGTTTTGACTGGTCAGGAGAGAAGACGACCATGACAAGATGGTGCGCTCCCTCTATGAAGACATGGAGAACCAAATCAAAGAAGAGCGAGAAAAACAAACTACTCTGGTAGGTGTCCCTGAATAGAAGGACAATCATAGTTTCCACAGTAATCGTAGTAATATTTGCAAAGGACTTTGGAAAATTGAAAGTGGTGGTGATAATGGATGATGATGATCTGATGAAGGACAGCACAAGGCAGGGGGACAAAAGAGAGCAGCTACTTCAGGAGCTGAAGACACGGGAGCAAGAGCTGGAGTTCACGCTGGCCAAACAGAGAGAGGTAAACGGTCACCTTTTCATCACGTCCGCCCAAGTCAGCCATTCATTCGGCCGCTCACCACCCGTCCGCAGCCTCGCGTCCTAACCAGCACTCCCCCCCCCCCCCACACACACACACACAGCTGGAGAGCAGGCTGGCAGCGCTGGGCCAGCAGCAGGTGGTCGCGTGCAGGCAGAACCAGCAGCTCCAGCATGCCAACGGCGAGCTGCGCGACCAGCTGGATCAGAGCCGTGAGGACCTGCACAAGGCCCTCCAGCAGCTGCACTTCCTGCAGGACACGCTGTCGCTGCAGCACCGCAGCGAGCAGAGGTGAGGGCGGCCCGCCGGGGCCCTGCGCCATTAAACGGGGGGGGGCACTTCCCAGCACTTCCGCTTACCCTTTGAGTGGTTATTGGCGACTAGGGAGAGGGAGGGAGGGAGAGAAGCAAGGCCTGCTGGAGGTGGTTCTGCCCCTGGCTCGAGTGCAGACGTCTTACTGCTGTGCCCCGGGTTTGTGTTTTTCGGCCAGGGACGTGCTGAAGGTGTCCAGGAACATGCAGAAAGAACGGGAGAGCCTGGTGAGGCAGCTGGATCTGCTCAGGTGAGAGCTGTGGACTGGTTTGAGCAGGTCCGTGGCACTTATTGCTGTGTCTCCGTGTATACAGAACTCGGGCCAGGTTTTACTGTTATCTGTCAAATGGGGAGGGGTGGGTGGATAGTTTACAGCTGATCAAGCAGTGTTTTTTTCTCTGGTGTGTAAAACAGGAAGAGCATACATGATGGCAGATAGAAGACCTGCCAAAAGTGTTCCTCTATAATTTATCTTGCATGTAACAGTAGTAAAGATAGGCTTCTTTTTGGATCTTGACATCATCGTCTCTTTCCTCAGTGACATGAACAAGCGTTTGCGGGATGAGAAAGATGCTCACGAGGACCAGAAGAGGGTTAGTCACAGACCGTCCTTCACAAGCCCCCTCCTCCCTTACCCACAATGCCACTGTGGGCAAGGCGCTTCACCCTGGGCGTATTCCTTCTACCCTTACTGAAGTGGACTCTTTGCTGGGCCACTTGAGTTCGCTCCTAATCACTGACGCAGTGCTGTGGGCAGTGTTCTGCATGTCTGTCCCTTGGTCAGTGGACACCAGAGAACCTTCACCTCCTGTCTTTGCATGCGGCTGTGTCATGGGCTGGTGGCAGAATGAAGGCTTTACCCTCCGCAGGCGGAGTATTACCCGTGGCTTCTCTAAGTCAAGAACGGAGTATGGACTGTCTTAGAGCATTGCAGAACTAACCAGCCCTGTGTAAACCTGAAGATTTTACCATTTAAAGGATGATTACTTATGCAAATGTTGAATTGTGAAAGTATTTTTTTAGTTCTGAGTAAAGTTTGTATGTGCCTGAGACAACCAGTTTTCTAAATTTAAGCTGAAGGGTATTGGAAAATGTTATATTATCTGAGGCAATATTTCAACAGATCTCAACATTTTATGAAGTTACAGACATGTGATGGGTTACTTTGTGGTAAGACAGAGAAACATGAGGCCTTTTTGAAACTGTGATTATAATGGTTGTTTTCAGTTTAAAAACTTAAAAAAAATTGTCTGTTACAGAAAACACAGCTGAATTTTTCCCTCAACATTTCGTACTGCACTTCACATATCTGTAGAAAATGAATTTTATAATTTAATAGAAAAGCGAGAAAGACTTTGACATAAAAAAGCATTCAGAAAGAGAGCCATGATGCCACTCCTGTCCTGTCAGTGCTAAGGCCAGTGTCTTCCACAGCTAGATCACTGGATTGCTTGGCAAGTTCACAGCTTTCAGTGGCAACTCCACCCATGAGGTAATAATGCCTGCTAGCAGCTCTTAGGGAAACACCTTCAATGAAACTGTAGTCGGCTCGATTGCTGTGAATTTCTGCTTATCTAAACCAGTTTACTTACATAACCTGAATATTTCTTTCTTGTTCTTTATCAGGGCTGTGCTGTAAGTGCTGGCCCCTGTAGCAGGTGCTATTGGTGAACTCAGAAGGTCACGCTAGGAGCTTCAGGACATGCGTCCTGCTGGCTTTGTCTGTCCGTCATGTGTCTGCACTTTCATGCTGCATGCTTTTGAAATCTGGGAGTCCTTTATTGTGCTTCTGTTCACTTTGTTTGTTTATTTGTTTGCTAATTTCTCTGTATGGCTAGATGAGTTTTCTTAAATTAAAAGATCTTATGAACAAAACAGAAAGGCTGTCAGGTAATGAATCAGTGGGTGTGTTTACTAGCATGGCCACAGTGCATAATAAACGTTTACTGAAGGTACAGTTCCTTATCCGTGTTCTTATTGTGCAAGTCTCAAAGCCCCATATGTACACACACATGCACAAAACTTGACTAGCAACGTATATATATATATATATATATATATATATATATATATATATATATATATATATATAAAGACTTTAAAAGTACTTTCTAAAACAAGCATTTAACCATCATATATGGATATATGGCATTTACTTACGGAGAGCTACTTCTTATTTCATTGACAGCCTCTTAAGAATGTTTTACATTCTACTTGTAATTTCATCTAAGGGCCAAATATGTGTGTCACATTTCACGGGTTGTTCCACAGACCCCTACAATGAAGAGACCCTTAGAGACAAAAGGATCAGTAGTTGGGGACTATGTCCTACCTGAGAAGCCGGTCAACAGGTGGGTGACACCAGTTCATTTCACTTATGTTGGCACAGAATTACTTGAATCTAACCATTATACATACAGTATTTACACGTACAACATTTACTGCATAATAAAACCTTGGCCTGATGGCCCTGATGAACATGTTGTGAGATTGTATGGAGTGCATTGTTCTCGTGATGCCTAAGGCGGCCCAGTACTGCCAGTGTGTTGAGGATGGGCTCGCAGGATGTGACCCCCGAGCCTGAGCCCATGCAGCTCTCTGACAGCAGCTCAGGAGCAGCAGCATCTGTCGCACGGCTACACAGCAGGAAGGTACTGCTGAGAGACATCTGGGCATCCTAGAGCAGGAGGCGAAAAGCAAGGCCTTGATATGTTACACGCAAATAAAAAACCTCACACGTTCGCATGGCAAACGGTGAATATGAAAGTGGTCCTAAAGTGGTCCTGGTCCTCACCATCATTGTTTTCCACAATCCACCAGATCCTGATTGCTCATTTACTCTGTGACATGCAGGTGTTTTGATATCCCAAATATCTGAGATATATATTTGATCAATTATTACATGCTGTTAGACTAAATAACAAAAAGTTACATAATCTCTGCTTATTCTCCTGTTTGTTTAGCCTGATCTTCTGAAGGGATGAATGTGCATGTCAGTCAGTGTTGCATGTGCCTACTACCATTGCAATGTTTTGACAGGAACCCTTGTAATCTCCGTCTCAGGTTGGAGAAACTGGGCCCCGGCATGTGTTTAAGGTGGTGTTTATAGGCAGTTCAGATGTGGGCAAAAGTTCATTCATCCACCACTACTGTAGAGGGCATTTCCCTAACAAAATGAGGGCTACAGTAGGTAAACTGCATTGCCAACACTTCACCCACATGTAATAATAATACAAAACTGACCCCAGATCAGCATCGATGGGCAGCTTCTTCCAGCACCAAATCTAATTCACTTTACAGGTATTGATTTCCAGGTAAGGAGTCTGGTGGTTAATTCCACGCACATTGCTCTTCAGCTTTGGGACACAGCAGGGCAAGAGAGGTTAGAAAAAATACAAAATACACTGATATTGGAATGAAATGAATGAACTTGAACATCTTGCTGAATTACAGAATTACTTGAATAATAAATGGCCATTCCATTCACTCAGATTCCACAGCATCACGCAGCAGTACTACCGCAGGGCAGACGGAATCCTGGCTGTGTACGACATCACTCAAGCAACCTCTTTCGTGTCAGTGCGTGACTGGCTGGATCAAATACAGGTGAGGTCACTTTGACATGCAAACGAAGCATTCTGCACAAGTTTTGCATTTGCACAAGTGATCAGTTGTGGATGGCAAAATGGAACACACTGAAGTTCAGAGATTTTGTAAAATTCCATTGCCACAAAATTGCTGTGATTGGTTTTTCTAACATGACTTATTTGTCTTGGCAGAAATTCATGACTGAAGAGGCATGTCTGATGTTGCTAGGCAATAAGACAGACAAGGAGGAAAGGGGAGAGAGACAGGTGACCACCAAGCAGGGCCAGAAACTTGCTATGGTGATAAAGCACATATTCTTATCTGAAGTGATAAACCGCATAGACATTTCTACTCAGCTTTACTTCCATCTGTATCTCATCTGATTTTTATTTTCCACGTTTGTATAGGAATATGAGGCAGAGTTCTTTGAATGCAGTGCTAAGAGTGGCCACAATGTCCATGAGGCCATGGCACACCTGGCCAGGTGAGACTTTTGAATAATCACGTTTTGTGATAAATAAGTCCGTGTGTTGAGGGTCTGTGTAAAAACAAACCGACCTCTGTGCTGCGTCTCTGTAGACTGATGACAGTGCAGCAGGACAGGCAGTGCGAGTCTGCGCTTCACGTCAGCATCAGCTCAAGCAGCAGAGGGCGCTGCTGCCAATAGTTAGAGAGGCAGCAGCATGTGAGAGACGACAAGGGTCCGTGGAGTGGCAGGAAGAGTGTGACCTCGTCTGTCAGAGCTTAGGGGACGTGTGAAGATTCTTCCCAAATGAAGCTACACGTGTGGGACGAGGACTCTGAAAAACAGTCAACACTCACAGCCATGACACTATAATTCCAGTGTCAATATTGTGTTGTGTTAAACCAAACAGTCAACACACAGCCATACCACTACAATAACAATGACAGTACTGTGTACAGCATTAACTGCATATGGCGTGGTTGTGCACCGCAATCTGTAATTGCATGCTTATAAAATAGATGTACCTAATAAAATTGTGAGTGGTACAAATTTTCTACTCAACTAGCTGGTGACAGTATGCATAAACATACATACATCAGGTGCATCATAAAGAATCACCTAATAGTATACATACAGATATTAATCTTAAGGTGTTGACTTGCAATTATAGCCATTGGAACAGCTCCAGCGCTTTGAAACAGTTGGAAGAGTTGACTGATGGTGAAGACAGACTAATCTAGCATGACGATTCATTTTAACATACAATACAGGAAGATGTGATGAGGTGACTCCAGACTGTAAGGACAGGGATCTGGCACTACATACACATACACCAAAATGAATCATCACACATACAAAGCAATTACTACATACACCAAAATGAATTTTCACACATACAAAGGAATTACTACATACACCAAAATGAATCATCACACATACAAAGGAATTACTACATACACCAAAATGAATCATCACACATACAAAGGAATTACTACATGCTAAGATGTAAAAAACAACAACAAAAAAAGTACATAATTGCAGACATGTGACATGGACATTTGTGGAAAGAATTTAGGAACCTTTTTAGCTGGTGTTATCTGTTTTAACAATTGTAAAACTTTTTTGATGTATTTAACTTATTTCAACTTGTTTACTTTGACAGTGAAGTCAGGTACTTTCAGCCATTGGAAGGTCTTTTGACATGCTAATCAAACATACACCAAGTTGCCACTTTGTTAGGTACAACCTCTGCTTGTCTCTACTTACAGGTTACCACTGTATTGGAGCACTCTATGTACAGTATGTACTGAGTTGATTGGCAGATGGTAACTTGACTTGTTTCCAGCATTGTTCTGCTGTGCTTCCAGTGGCCTTTTCCACAGATGACCTTTTAAAGAAAGCGTGGGTCATGCTTGGATAGTTTGCATATGTATGTTACAATGCAGTTTCTAACTACTTCCCTTTCTCAAGAATTTCCAAATGGCTGTCCTGTTACACCTAAATATAAACAATGTGGAGTTTATCGTTGTGAAACAATGGTGGTTATTTTTGATACTGTGGTACATAGTTGCAGTTACAATTCCAATATACGTAAATGCATATCTGAGATAAATATGACGTTAATGAAAAAGAGAAAAACATTTCGCGTTTGTAGCATTTTAGCTTTTTTGCGTTTCAGAATAGTGACGTAAGTGCAATTTAAACGAAGCGTATGTTGTGTGTGTTATGGGGAGTGGGAGATGCAGGTTGGCGCGTGACAAACGACTCCACAGAAGCGCATGATTTAACCTGTGTGTAAAAAAGGACTACGCCACAAATGTGTGCTCTTAGCTTAGTGAGACATGTCTTTCTTTGGGGTAAGTAAACATGATTTCTAAACTGAGTGGACTACATAAGGAATATGTAGTTCTGCTTTAGGTGTATTAACTACTTTTGGTAATTGGTAGTTACATTAGCCGTATCCGTTTCATCGGCATTTCTTTCGTTAGCCGTTGCGGACCTGCCCTTCTGACCTCTTGTATTGCCTTATAGTTAACGTCGGAAACGATTACAGTGCAGTCGCCGACTTCTAAAATGATTTAAAACCTGTGAATGTTTAGCTACTCTATCAGATAAAACCCCGAACAGACTTGAACAGAATTGAATTTCACGTTTATGGAAATTGTTTTGTAATCCTCAGGTTAACGTGTATTCAGTGAACACTGCTAAAATAAAGGTAACTTTTCACTGCCCACTGCTCTGTTTTTGACTAGAGTGAAGCTCTGCAGTCCCCTGACAGACACCCTTGTAGTGATGAGCAGGTCTCCTGCACACTTGACACCAGGATGGACAATCCACTAATGGAAGCAAGTGCCAAACCTACCCAAGGCACAAGTTCGTATTTCCTTACAGGTAACAGAGTAGATTGAATATAATGGTCAGTTGCTCAGGCGTGTGTGTGTATATATACTGTATATATACACTATATTGCCAAAAGTTTTCACTCTCCTTCCTTGACTCACATATGATCTTAAGTGACATCCCATTCCTAATCCATAGGGATCAATATGATGTTGGTCCACCCTTTGCAGTTAGAACAGTTTCAACTCTTCTGGGAAGGCTGTCCAAGATTTAGGAGTGTGTTTATGGGTATTTTTGACCATTCCTCCAAAAGCGCATTCGTGAGGTCACATACTGATGTTGGACGAGAAAGCCTGGCTCTAATTCATCCCAAAGGTGTTCTATCGGGATGAGGTCAGGACTCTTTGCAGGCCAGTCAAGTTCATCCAAACCAGACTCTGCCATCCATGTCTTTATGGACCTTGCTTTGTGCACTGGTGCACAGTCATGTTGGAAGAGGAAGGGGCCAGCTCCAAACTGTTCCCACAAAGTTAAGGGCATGGAATTGTCCAAAAAATCTTGGTATGCTGAAGCATTCAGAGTTCCTATCACTGGAACTAATGGCCCAAGCCCAGCTCCTGAAAAACAAGCCCACACCATGATCCACCCTCCACCAAACTTTACACTTGGCACAATGCAATCAGACAAGTACCGTTCTGGCAACCGCCAGACCCAGACTCGTCCATCAGATTGCCAGATTGAGAAGTGCGATTTGTCACTCCAGAGAATGCACCTCCACTGCACTAGAGTCCAGTGGCGGCGTGCTTTACACCACTACATCTGACGCTTTGCATTGCAGTTGGTGATGTATGGCTTGGATGCAGCTGCTCGACCATGGAAACTCATTTCATGAAGCTCTCTGCTCACTGTTCTTAAGCTAATCTGAAGGCCACATGAAGTTTGGATGTCTGTAGTGACTCAGTCTGCAGAAAGTTGCCGACCACTTCGCACTTTGCGCTTCAGCATCCGCTGACTCTGCTCTCTCAGTTTATACAGCTGACAGTTGACTGTGGAATATTTAGGATCGAGGAAATCTCATGACTGGATTTGTTGTACAGGTGGCATCCTATCACAGTTCCATGCTGGAATTCACTGAGCTCCTGAGAGCGACCCATTCTTTCACAAATGTTTGTAAAAAACAGTCTGCATGCCCAGGTGCCAATACTTTTGGATGGGTGAGCGAATTCTTTTGGCAACATAATATATATATATATATATATATATATATATATATATATATATATATATATATATATATATATATATATATAAATTATATGTCCTAAGCATCCTGTTTCTCTGGTACTACAATTTTTAATATCTCTATGTATCTTAACTAAGTACTCTGCAGTTACTCACCTGTAATCTTAATATATATATTCTTATATATATTCTTCTCATTAATGCACTGTAAGGCACTATAGTATTCCATTAATTCTCAGAAGCTGCACTTTAATCATCCTGGAGATGCTTTATGTTATATGACCCAGCTGCATGACCTTTATGCCATAACGAGCCCACCATACACGCATCTGCGACCCTCTGCCTGAGCTGCCCTGAAGTGCGTGTGCTTCCTCTGGGTGTTCCGGTGTCCGCGCATCCCACCCAGAGCTTCCACAAATGGCTCCATCTGGCATCAGAATGGCCTTGTCAGCTGCTTTTCCTGTTTGAGGTTATTGCTGAATCATGCGGGTCCTGTGCATACTCCACTCTAGACACACAGGCCTGCCAGTGTGCACACACAGACAGATCCACTGCCCTTTATTGTGTTCAAGCAGCAGTAGACACAGCAGGGATGACGTGTGTCTGCTGATAATCTAGTCCTTCTGATGTAGGATGACAACTGTGTTTAGGCTTCTTGGCTGTAATACATGCTGCCTGACAATGGAAACAGCCCCAATGAATTGAAAGTGTTTCTTAGGTCTGTGTGTATATGCCTATTGGGTTAAAAGAGGGTGTGTTTGGTCATCCACTATAAAGGAAAAATAACTTCGCTCAGACCATCTGAATCACCGTGTTTATAGGAGCTAGCTGGTGGTCCCTCCCTCTCTCTCTCTCCCTACTGCTCTCACTCTCTCTCATCTCTCCCTCCCTCTCTGTCTCATTCTCCCTCTCCCTCCTAGTATCTCATTCTCTCTCTCCCTCACTCCCTTCTTCCCTCCTCCTCCTCTCTCTTCCACTCCCTACTGCTCTTCGTCTCTCTCCCTCCCTCTTTTGTCTCGCTCATCCTCTCCCTCCCTCCCTCTCACTCCTCCCTCTCTCTCTCCCTCCCTCCCTTTCACTCCTCCCTCTCTCTGTCACCTGGCCAGCCTCCAACTCTAAGCCTGACTCAGCACAAGCAGGAAGGGTGCGAGCGAACGGGAGAGCGCTGCTCCTCTGTTCTCAGATCAGTGTGCGGCGAGACTCAGCTGCCGACAGCAGCGCAGCAGAGCTCGACAAGCCGATCGCATGCGCGCAGAGTTTGCAGAGCAGCTTAGAAGTATTTGGGCAGCCGAGCGAGTGAGCGAAGCCTGCGTGCCTGCGTGTGTGTGTGCAAGTGTGGACATTTTACGTGCTGGTGCAGGGGATGGATGTGGCAGTGAGAAGCTCACTGTTCCAGCCACATGTTTAACGTGTCAGTGATGAACAGGGAGGCTCATGGAAGCCTCGACGGGCAGCGTGGCAGGTTGGTCTCTGACTTCTGCTCTTCCTTGGTTTGCTGTGCTGTGTGCGGGTGTGTAGAAGTTCACGCTTGCCGTCCTGGGTGAGTGCATTGTTTCAGGTGACGTCTCCGCTTTTTTCCCATAGACCTGCTGGATGTAGGGCGTGCCGCTGTGGCTAGCAGGATGCCGTTCTCCAGCCGAGAGCAGGACTCTCCCCTCAGCCTGCCCGGCATCGCTGAACTCAGCCTGGGCCTGCAGTCTCTGGGCCTGGCCCGCTGGGACCAGCCCTGGAGCTGCCCTGAGCCTGACCCCCCAGCCCAGCTCTGCTCTCCTGCAGCCAGTGAGTGCCTAACCCTAACCCTGTGTATGGGGGTGAATGCTCATGTTATATCCACTTTTAATTATATTTCTTCACAGCGAAGATGTATTGATTGAATTCATTCTGATGGTTCACTGTACTGTGGAGTGATTTGTGAATGAATTTGTGCTGTTGTGATGATAGATAGTTATGGAGTTTTGGGAAACTAGGGTGCATTTGTGCGTATGAGAGACAGAGACTGACTATACTGGTTTGATGACAGATTTTTCTGGAAGGTCTGAGCTCAGTCTTAATGCTGTCTCATATCTTTAATTCATGCATGACTAATCAATTTACCCATGAGCTGGTCCAAACACGCCAGAGCTAGCTTTACTTTTGATCTACTAGCATTTGTCTGGGTCACCAAAAAGCTCCCTGCCCTGTTTAAGCTAAAGCTTATGTTTTGTTTGACGCTTGTAATGTGATGATGTCCAGGGAGTGTACACATGTGTAAATGTGAAGCCCTAGTGTGCTTCCTATTTGCTCTGCCCCAATTCTTCTAATAGACCAGATGACATAGACACTAGCACAGCACAGTACCCAAACCAGTTCAATTCTGCTGTCTCATTCAGGGCTAGTGTCACTTCAGGACAGCTCTTGCTGTCTCCCTCCCTCTCTCTCTCTCTCTGTCTCTCTCTCTCCCTCTCTCCTTTTCTCTCTCTCTCTCTCTTTCTCTCTCTCTCTCAGAGAGATCTCTTTATTGTTCATCACACCATTTTCATTTTTGAATAATACACTTTGCTGAACATATGTAGATTTGGAACAGAAATTCTAAAAGTAGCTATATTATCCTTGTTGCTCATCTATGTACATCGCCGGTGTTGAGTGCTCCATTGACTCTAGTCAGGCTAATATAAACTCATGAAATTTTATAACAATTTAAGATTTCTTTAACTCGTATCGTATGCTTTGCATCTTAGATCCATGTTGTGTGTCTGTGGCAGTGCTTGGGTTGTTGGCCAGCCCTTTAGCCAGTGCTCTGGACAGACCGCAGGGCTATCGGAGCCAAGGCTCTCTGGGTGGAGGGGACCTGCTGGAACACTTCCCCAGCCTGGCCCGCATGCCTCCAGGGATAGAGCCTCGCTCTCTGCTGAACTCTGGATCCAGCAGCCCTGTGAACTCGGAGACCAGCGGCATCTCTTCTGGATCTGACCACCTGGTAAGCAGTCTCAAAACATATGACCATACAAGAATATAACCACGGCTGTGTTATTGGCCTGTCCTTCCTAAGGGCTGGCTGCCATTTTGATCACAAAAATAAGGTGGTATTACAAAGGTGTACAAAGGTTTGTTCTTTAATATCCAGCATTGCTGAAAAATCTTTTAGATCACTGATCTTCACTTCCTTGTGACAAATGCTTAGCTAGCTAGCTGTTACTGCTTGTAAGGCAGTGTGCTGTCCTCAATTTCACGTACTAAACATCAGGCAAGTCACAGAAGCAGTCACAGCCAACCAGACTGCATTAATGTCGGGACGCTTTTAAGACGTTTTCCTATAAGCAGGCATCCTTGCAGAATGCAAGGTGTCTGGTGCTGGGTGACCTGGACTGCTCAGACAGGAGGCATAGCACAAAAAAAACGTGCTGAGCAGAACAGTCACTCAGGGCACGCAGAGTGCAGCGTACTCGGAAATCTAGAAGTACGACAGCAACGTTCGAACACGCTCGGCTGAGACGGGAGTGTCCCACTGCATCATCTCCCTCCATCAGTCTAGCTTGCGGGTTTCACCTCCGGTCAACGTCCTCCTGTCTGGCACTCCGACGGACGCAGTGAAGCAGGCCATGAGGTGCAGAGAAGCCCCCGGATCTCCTCTTCCTCCCTGTCTCCCGGGAACGTCTGAGGGTTCGCTGGCCGAGTGCTGGACAAAACCACCCACCTGGGCCGGCTGGGACGCCGTGGGGCCACCTGATCACTCCCATAGCATCGAGAAGAAGGCTCAGCTACACAGACAGGCTGCAGGTGCTGTTCTGTATTATGTGATATAACGTTAGTCACAGACGCTGCATGTAGGTGCTTTGCCGTTGTAATTTTACGATATGATTGCAGCTGAGTTCTGCTGTTCTTTAGCTCCTGAGACCTGCTGTTCGTTAGCTCCTGAGTTCTGCTGTTCATTAGCTCCTGAGACCTGCTGTTCGTTAGCTCCTGAGTTCTGCTGTTCGTTCGCTCCTGAGTTCTGCTGTTCATTAGCTCCTGAGATCTGTTGTTCGTTAGCTCCTGAGTTCTGCTGTTCGTTAGCTCCTTAGATCTGCTGTTCGTTAGCTCCTGTGCCTTGTTAACACTAGACCTAGGCCTTCTTCACTGTTCTTCACAGCAACAAATGAAGCCACTTGTTCTTGGATTGGACAGCTGCCTCCTCGCAATTATAAAAACCCCATCTACTCCTGTAAGGTGTTCCTGGGAGGAGTCCCGTGGGACGTCACAGAGGGTGAATAAACACACGTGTACACAAATGTATTTATGTGATCATATAAACAAGCAAAATTCATCAGAGATGTGAGATATGAAAATAACTGCCTTAAATTAACTTAAATATGACTTAAAAATATGTAATATCATGATTTACAGATAATTTATCATTTACAGATGTTCACATGCATTACCTAAAACTAGCAAGACTGTGCAATCTTTCATCTATTTGGTGACATCATCATCATCATCAACCCCATGTGTTGATCTCTGTATCTGCAGCTAGTCTTTTGAACACGTTCAGTGTGTTTGGACCTCTCAAAGTAGAGTGGCCCGGTAAAGATGGCAAGCACCCCCGATGCCCTCCTCAAGGTAACCAGCCCTGTGGTAATGCCTGGGGCCTACATCAGCATACATCACAGTGATTCATTCATGAGAGAAAAAGAGCTGATTCTAGATCGGCACTCTTCCTCACAGGTCAGTTTGACCCTAAATGGGTGTGGGTCAGTGGGTGATGGGGAGATCGGTAAGAGATGTTAGACCCCTGGTCACTGATGGCCTAGTTTCTAGTTTTTGCACCTTAGCTACATAACCAGGTGGTTGAATAATTCTATAAATCAGAATAAGTGAATAATAAATGAGCACTGAAACTTTTTTATCCATAAGCTATTTATAAACAAAAAAACCAAGAAAAAAACAGGTGTAGATTCAAGTGGCAGAACCGATTATCAGGGCCCTACACGTTAGGCCATACTAATGTGAGCAGCGGCTGATTGTACATGAGACATGTCAGTGGCGGGTCAGCATGCGCATTAAGACTGCACATACTCTGTAGGTTACGTATACCTAGTGTTTGATTTGGACAAGTCAGTGAAGGCTCTGCTGCAGGCCTGCAACCCACGCCAGCCGCATCCAGGAGACTGTGTGGAGTACTACTTCAAGATGTCCAGCAAGAGGATACGCTGCAAGGACGTGAGTGCCTGCGCACGCGTGTACGCCGTGCCGTCTCGGAGCTGCAGCTTCCCGGTCAGCTGTGAGCCCCTCTCATCCGGCCCGCTCTGCCTCTGGTGTGCCCCACAGGTGCAGGTGATCCCGTGGGTGATCACCGACAGCAACTTTGTGCGTTGCCCGTCGCTGCGGCTCTTCCCCAGCAGGACGGTGTTCGTGGGTGCTCTGCACGGCATGCTGAATGCAGAAGCCCTGGCCAACATCATGGAGGAGCTTTTCGGAGGGGTGACCTACGCCGGGATCGACACGGACAAGCACAAATATCCCATAGGTCTGTCCGCCTTTAAGCCCCCGAGCCACGAAGCCCCTGCATTAGTGCTGTTCAGCTCACGCCCGCCGTCTTTGCAGGGTCTGGACGCGTGACTTTCAGGAACCAGAAGAGCTACCTAAAAGCAGTGGGTGCTGCGTTTGTGGAGATCAAGACCGCCAAGTTCACCAAGAAGGTACGAGAGGAAGCACATGCAAAGAGCAGAGCGCTCCTTCCGAGTCCACCTGAACATCTCAGACCAGCTGCAGCCTGTTTCTTTGTTCCTCAGTTAAGTGAATCCATTGCTTCATGGTTTTTGTCTATCCACCTGTTTCAGGTTCAGATTGACCCGTACCTTGATGACTCCATGTGCCAAGTGTGTACTCGTCAACCGGGCCCGTTCTTCTGCAGAGACCAGGTGAGGGAGTGGTGTACACAGCTCTGCACTGTACTGCCACAGTCACACTTGCGTGTGTTGAATCCACAGCCGTGCATTTGAGACCAAGAAAGTGCTTGTCCCTTTGCTCCGCTGTTCTGCAGCATTAGCACAATGTGGAAACGGTGTGTACGCAAATGTGCAACGAGTCCCTAATGCACTGGCAGGCCTGAAATTTTGTGATTGTTTTAAAGTGTTTACAGATGCAAATGCTCTATGCTCTAATCAGGTAACAGCTCTATGTGTGATCTGAAGTCTATAACCCTTTGACTGAGCGGCAGTGCACAGTGCATACGGGGTAGGTGTGCGTCCTCTGCCCATGGAGGTGTAATTCCTGACTCTCTGCTGCACTCTCAGGCATGTTTCAAGTATTACTGCCGCTCCTGCTGGTACTGGCAGCACTCCATGGATGTGTTGAGCAGTCACCGGCCCCTCATGCGCAACCAGAAGAGCGTCCACTCGTGCTGAACGGACATCGGCCAACGTGTCTCTGCTGCTAACCCAGAGGTTCCAGGGCTGAGGGGCCAGGCGTGGGCTTCCCAGGGCCAGGAACATTAGCTGTGCCATCCCCTCTCCAGAGCTGATAGAGCCCCTGGGAGTCACTGTAGAAAGTTTGCGTATTGCACTGCTTATTCTCTTTTCCGCTGTTTACTTGTTCACTAAGGCACTATGCAGAGTGAGGGTCTGGGCGATGGTGACCCATTTGCACAGTTACCCAGACAACCGTCACCATGGAAATAACCCCATATTTCTGCAGGTAGCAGGAATTTTATTTTTAGAGCTGTTCCACAAATTTTGTTTTGTTTCGTATTTGTTAGGAATACCTTGCATATTCAACATACAGGGCTGGAGGACTCTTATTTTGGCTGGTTTTGCTAGTATCTTATTTTTTGTGACACTTCAAATGCCTTGTTTGTTGTAACATTTGGAGTTACTTTATCTTGTGAGTGTTTCAGATGTTTTTAACCTGTTTTACCCATTTTACCTGCAGTATTAGGCTGAGACATAGGATTATAACCAGATCTGTGCTCTCTGGTATTTTTTTAGTTAGTATTTGCTACGTAGTTTTAACTACCCGGGGTGTTTGTGGTTTTGACATGTTTCTTTTTTCTAACCAAGCGGCGTAACCTGGTTGGTGCATGAGCTGGCTACTGCAGCAGCTCCCTTATCAAGTGTCTCATTGGTGGATGCCACTGCTGCTTTAGCAATAGTCTTGCTATCAACGATCAGTTATATACGGTAACAACACTGGAACGAACTCTTGACCTCTGAGATTGTTGACTGTACATAGTTTTAATCAAACTGTTGCACTTTTTTTAATTTGCACTCGGGGGAAACAGTGGACGGTGTCTGTAAATTCCCCTCTTGTACTCTTGGACTTCTGTAGATTGGGGCAGGCAGACTCATCCAAAGCATGACCCTTTAATTTCCACACCAGTACTGTTGTCTTTCTGTTGAATGTAAGACTAACTGTTAATCAGGTCTGTTTATTATACAGATCAAACGGAGCCTAAACTCCCTCTTTTTATTTTGACCTAAAGTTCTGTGCCAAAGACCCAACGTCATGTCTGTCCATCTGCCACCCCTCCCTCCCCCTCCACAAGCTTCCCATCAGGTTCGGTGTGCTGAACTTGTTGCCTGGCCCAGCTGCTTTTTAGAGTTTAAAATTCTCTACCTCATTGGTCTGCAAGTGTTGCCATGGTTACCTAAAGTGGAGGTTGTTCCAGTTGGGCACAATAAAGTTGTTGAAGCATTTACCAGTCTCTTCATTTTAATTACTTTAAAAACATCCGTTTAGAGTCACACAAGAGTGGTATCAGAAAAATACTATTGGTTTTACATATGCCTTGGTCCAATTGTTATATACTGTACAAATATATAAGATTGCCACATATGATTTTACTACTAAAAAAGTGTTGCCTTATATAACAATTATACAAAAATGTTTATAAGTACAATTATACAAGGCTATTAATTAGGTGACTGTTCCAAAGCGAACATTTCTGCAAGCCCACGTAAGGTCTATATTCCATGAAGAGATCTGCTTCAGGCTTTCTCTCACTGATGGGGTAGAACCCAGTTAGCTCAGTCCCACATGAGAGTCAGAAGAGAGACTGAAGGTATTGGACCCTAATGTGTGTTCTTGCTAAGGATGCTTAGGTCGTGTGATTAGCTATGCTTTGACACATCCTCCTGACTCCTCAAAAGAGAGAGTTAATGTTAGTGAGATTAGTAGCTCTAGTCAGAAGACCAATCTGGACATTATCGCTGGCTTCAAACACACTAAACAAACTAGCGTCCAAGTCATTCCTGGGGCACAGGCTTTTAAGGTAACCAGTCCACCCAGACTACATATTTATTCAGGTGAAGTGTGTGTGTATGCTGGTTCCTGGTTGATTTTATGCCAGTGTATGTGTGTTTCACGTCAACTCTGTCTGTTTAGTGCAAGGCAGACGTAGAGCTGCTAGGCCGCCCGCTAGCAGAAGAGCTGCTACCAACACGATAGGCAGAGCGCAGTTAGAGTCCATCAGCTGCCCAAAAACAACATTTCCCATTATTGCTGCCACGCGTCCCACTCCAGCGAAGAAGCCCAGGGCAGAGGACCTAAAAGAGAACTTAATAGCATTTGACTTCATATATGCATAACTACTATGGAAACAAACCCAATTGTATTCCCAGAGGACAGGCTCCTTGTTTGGATGACATTAATACTATTAACAAATTAGAAATTAGATAAATTAATGCACCTCTGGGGCAGTTCTGTGTGTATTGGGGTGACAACGAGGGCAGTTACCGTAAATGTGTGGGGTAGAGCTCGGTGCCGACTACGTCCAGAGCATTCCAGGAGATGACAGAGACTCCGCTGAACACACATGACATCAAGAGACTCTGGCCTTTGGTTCTGACCTCATAAATCAGGAAAACACTCACACTGGACACCAGCAGACTCCCAGCTGAGACAAGAGGGAGCAAAAACCTGTCATATTTCACCATGAGCTCTGACGACAACTTGGGGACCAGTAGTTTAATTATAACCATGACTTGATATAGGGAGGGAATACAATAAGTTAATAACCCAAAATAGGCATGATGCAACCCTGGAGTTGTATAGGAAGTCTATATGCTCACAGCATGTTACTGCAATCTAGACACCTGAAGACAGGCTTGGCGTCTAGATATTTACTCACAGAGAAGGGTCTTCCCTCCCACTACATCCATCAGCAGGATGGTGAATATGTTCCCAGGGAGATTAGATGCTGCAGTTATAAAGCCCTCCATGTACACTGTAAACAACAGGCATGGACACTTCGTATTGTGGAAACACTGGAGACAGTATCAAATTATGGCTTAAATGCCCCACCTGCAGTTTTGACTGGATAGCAGCTCACGTTCTCGTGGCTTTGGGCTCGAGACATGTTGGAACATGGAGAACCTCCTTCTTCTGCCCTCTTGAAGAGCTCAGGAAGCCACATCCACAAACCGTAATAACTACAACCACAAGATTTGTTCATGTTAGCCTCTGTGTAGTGGCTGTATAATCTACAGTAGTTAATGAATGAGTCAAGGGTTTAAGAACTTAAAATTAGTGTACATATACATTATACACAGCTAGTAAGTCCTAATTATAGTACAGCAATTCTCTTACATACCCAAACGATATACAGTAAAATATGATGAGCAGGGCAAAGCTTCTAGAGGTCAAAGGGCCTGTGAACAGCTGTGTGACTGCAGCCAGCACCTGGGCCACAGAAAACAGCATCAGGAAGATCATACGGGGCTAACATCACATGACTGACTAAACAGACAGCAGCGGCTCGACAGCAAGAGGCTACTTCATTCGAAGACCCTTTTCCCCCCCATAGCCATCATTTCAGAAATCTCCATGCCTGGAAGTCAGTCAGCTATGGAGACCTTTCACTTCCCCCAAATGACGACACGTCCGTGTAACATATGATTCCAGGTGAGTGTTACACGCATTGTATAAAGTGCATTTATAAATCTGAAGTTCCAGAGTGTGTAAGTGTGAGGTGGTCAGGTGGTTTGGTCTGCACGTACCTGTTGAAGAAAACTGCACATGCACCGGGAGCGTCCACCCCTGCTTGCCGGCTCCCCTTCGTCCCCATCTTCTTTAGGGACGACAAGTAGCCCAGCAGCCTACGGACATGCAAACAATCCGGCTCTACTCACTGCTGAAGAACGTGCGCATGCACTGCACGACTAAAGGAACCGGACAGCTAACTCAACCAATAAGTGGGCATTTTGCAATTATAGTGATTCAGTCACATACGAGTTTCAGCAGCACTACAAGAGCTTTCTGGGCAGCAGGCCTGACGGCCAAAGCCAGACCAGGCCACTTGTGCCTGAGGCAGGTGGCAGCTGCACTGAGCCCCCTGGATTCTGGCTTATTTATAACATTCTGTCTAAAGTTAAATTAAAAATGTTACATGAATGAAACCGGCATGCAAGGTGACACTTCACATTTAAATGCAACACGCTGTTCATACTGGGAATGATTTGAGGTTTCCTCTGTTGTTGAGTTTGTACATCCACTGGAACACAGCCAGTGCCTCCTCCTCTCTCCCAGCCTGGGTGAGTAACAAACACACACACATACAAACAAACAAACAAATGTGACTCGAAGTTACCAGCTCTTTGCACCTGTGCTACAAGTAAAAAACTTGTATGATAAACATCCAGTGTTTGATTGCAAATATGTACATATGAATTACTGTAGATAGGCGGGTTGTAATAACAATAACTAGTGATAGTATGATGGTAATACTAATCTTACAATCTAATAATGCAATCTAAGAGAACATTGAAAGTAGTCATTTCCAGTAGTTAATGAACTCCATTCTCAATATTATGGCACATGCTTTTAGACAGCATAGTGAATTCTCATCTGTATAAATCTAAACATTACAGAACTCAAATAAAGTACTATATTAAAACCAACTTCGTTTAAAGTGCCAGTAAATGAATATTATCGCTACCACTTAGCATGTACTCTTCAAGGTATATAGTGATAATGTGGATGCAAGGAGATAAAATATAATTCCAGCAGTAGGAATGCATTCTACACCAGACACCAGGACACCTACAGGCAAGCACCTTAGACCCAGCTGAGCTGAGGTGCCTTCACACGTGCCCTTTCCCACTCACTTTCCTGCAGAGTAACCTGCACACCCAGCAACACACAGAACACTGTTGAAGCACAACCATTTTCTGCTCCAGGAATTTAATGCGCACAGAACCCCACAGGTTTATCCTGCCTAATAAGTCTCACTGATGCATTGCCGTAGTGTGAGATGGTCGTGGCACTTAACCTCCATCAGGAAGCAGGGGCTCTCTGGCATGGCCAGCCTGAAGATGAGGGCAGAGGTGAGGCTGGGAGCGGAACACACCACTACAAACACCCTCCAGCTCTGGAAGTCCAACCCGCCCAGCTCAACATGCAGAAATGTCCTGGGGATGATCATCCAGGCTGCACCTGTACATCCATACATAAACACAAACACATTTACATAAACATCAGTGCCTTGCCCACTCTGTGAATTCTTAGGCTGTAGTTGGAGAGGTATTTTAGAAAAAGCAAGGGCATTAAACCACAGGAATTGAGAGTCAATTACTTATTTCTGACTAATTTAAATAGCTTGCATCACAAACTAAAGCAATGTGGTCTTCCCATTTTATATGTAGACTGTGACAAACAATAGCTGTCAGACATGTACCGGTGTGCCACCCACGCACATGTATATGCATGACACACACCATGTTGCAGGAAGATCTCAGCTGGATTAACCATTATGTTCAAACTAGGAATCAAGTTAGCATGCAGTACCTGCAGCTAAAATGTTTCCAGCCATCCAGAAGGTGGCCAGAGCGCTGATCATGGCTCCTCTGTGCTTCCTTGGCTGGAACTCGGAGAAGTAGGAGAAGATAACGGGGAGGGAGCCACCCACACTGCAGATGAACACACTGCTACTTTATCTTTGGCAGCAGAGGCGAGTGTCGTCACCCCCAAGGAAGCCTCACACCTTCAGTGAACCTTCTATTGCAACGGCCTGTGTATTTCTTATCTAATTAGAATGTGTAATTAGTCTCTTGCTGGAGCGATTCTCCTTTGGAAACCCTTTCAGTTCATGGTCAGTCCTAATCTATATCCTGAAAACTAGCCCTAGACATCCAAAGACACACAAACACCATAGAAATGCTCACACAATTAAGTACAGTACACCATGAAACTCTGAAGGTACTGGTGGTTTGAGAATGTTGGTAGAGCCTCTTACCCTATTCCACTAAGAAACCGTAGTAAGAGGAATAGCCAGGAGCTTGGGGCTAAACTGGCCCCGGCACCAAACGTCCCATTCACTGCCAGTGAGATGACTAGCACCCTCCGTCTGCCTATCTGATCAGCCAGGTATCCCCACACACATCCTCCCAGCATCATACCTGCACAGGAGAGAGGGCCATCTAGAGTCAGTCATTAATTCTACAGAAATAAACACAACCCTTGACTGAACTGTTGACTTCTCAGCCACATTCTAAACATGACACCATGTTGAATAAATCTACCCGAATTAGCTGAAACATGTTAGTTAATATTGGTTATAGAAATGTTGATCTAAGGTTGATAACTCATTATATCCCGTTGTTACATTTCAGGGACAGTTGATGTGTAATTTGTCTCAAACTTCTCAGAGAAAGAGTGCTTATTCATGCCATTTTTGCTACTAATACCTTTATACTTTTAATTAACATGAGTGGGACAGACTCCCACTCATTCATGACTACATTTATGGGAGGAGCAGATCTATTCCTTAATTACTGTAACTAAATTCATGGTTTTGACAAATATACAATGAGACTGGTAAGACATGATTTACCAAAATAAAAATAACACTTAATGCTCTATTAAACAGAGTTGAAATGCAGTGGACAGAATGAAATTCACCTACCAAGGAATATGCTGGCAATTAGCATGCCCATGTCTGCCGTGGAGAGCTGCAGGTCACAACGGGCAGTGGGCAGCAAGAAGGACACACACAGTATCTCCACTGCATCACTGGCGTTGGCCCAGCCACACACCACCAGCAGAAGGCCATGGGAGAGCCCAAACCCTGAGGACACAGAACAGGGTAAAACACAAACAAGATCACTGTGACTAGATAGTACATTTTAACCACATATATCACACACTTCAACAAATGAGGCAACAACACATAAAACAATCAAACATTAAACAGTGCAAATAGGAAGATTTTTTTAAAACAGCACTTTTATAATGCACAAAATTTGATTTTACAGTCAAACCGATATGAACGTGGTAATACCTGCTTCTTCGACGGCCTCCTCATAACTCAGCTTCCTTTGATCATTACTGGGGTCTAGCGTCCTCTCAAATACATCATCTGCTTCCCAGATTTAAGACATATGTAAGTCCGATGCAATAGCTCTAGCTAGCGTTAACTTTTACTTTTTTACGTCTTGCTACGAGAATCTTGTCATAAGAAATCGCTGCATCTGCAAAGTTCATGAACATTTTAATGCACACTTACAATTTACAACTGCTAACTACAACCAGGAAAATTTCGAAATAACGCAAAAGTATTTTTATTATTATTTATTTCAGCCCACCCTCACTGTCGGAGTCAGGAGTTGTAATCACTGAGTTAGAGGCGGCGGCAAGCAGCGGCTCGCGGGCTGCATCTCCGTACAGATCTACATGTCGTCGGGACATCGAATACTGCCGATAAAACCAGTGTCCGCACCAAAATTAACTTAGACTGTCGTAGTTGCACATTGTTGCGTAAAACCAAATCCAACTCAACCAAAAAACTACGCGCAACTCCGACAGACAGCTATCCAAATCCAAAGTCTAAAGTCCATCCTTCAACTTCCGTTCAGTGGTTGTAAACAAAGCACGGGATTGTGGGAAATGTATTTTGAATAGTCATTCTGATTGGATTAGCTGGCTTGAAGTTAAACGTTTTATTTTAATATATTTTATTATATTTTTCCATTACTTGGGAGCGCAATATCTGTTACCGCTTTTGTTTTCTCTGCATCTTGTTATTCATCAGGATGTATGGTTGATTCGCCATGAAATAAATAATAATGTCGATTATATCGATTGTTTGGTATGATACACATTACAAGACTGCAATTTATTCATAATCATTTGTACTTCCAATGTTATTTATTTCAATACTAAGCTTAAGAGTCCTGAGAAAATATCCAGGCCCACATTGTCAGCCACCTACATCCATTTGAGATCCATTCTTAGGCGATTTAACCCCATTCACAACTTGACCACCCTGGTAACCCTAATGAGCAGGATGGGACAACGATGAGTCAAATGGGTCACACCATGGCTCCTGTGATCCAAATGACTCACTTTTACAGGGTTTGTCAGTGACTCTCTTAGTGACGAACAGTCCATGTGGGACTCCCCATCAGCTTCTAGAACTGAAAAGTCTTCAAGAATGGTTGCTTTAAAGTCAAGCACTCAAGACAAGCAATAACCATCAAACCATCAAATGAGCTAAAATTCTCAGGCTAGCATTAAAATAATATGCTTCCACTAACATTTGTAGTTTGTAACCTATATTTTGTTGTATGTTATCTTTTAATCTTGAAAGAGTGAACCATGTGTTAGCACTGATTTCAACCACTTGTGTTAAGGCCAAGTTGATTGACCATCCCCAGGGATGTTTAAAACATGGTCAACGTACAAATAGCTCATGGCTTTGGGCTTTTGGGACATTAAACATTTTCACTAACATTACTCTAGCCTTCTTGCACTAATATTGTTCCTAGACTAACATACTACCATTTACGTTCAAATTTATTCTCAGATTGATGTTGTAGTAACGTTCTTGGACTAACCTTAGACCGAGTTCGCAATAACATTAAATAATGTCGTCAGGCTAACATCAAAGCAACATTCTTGATCTAACGTTATACTAATGTTTTCACAGTAACAAAATAATGTTCTTGGACTTAAATTATATTAATGTAATCGGACTAAAGATCAAAAGTTTTTGCAATAACGTTGACTCAGGAAAATGCACAGACCCGCCTCTGTCCCTCAGTACCTCAACCAGAACTAAACGAACAGGTACATCTCTGAACATAAACTATACGGACACGTCTTATCCAAAATTACCACCTCGGCATAATACTCCTCAACAACTACTACCTTCAACAACAACCACCTTAACATTACAATACCAGAGTGAATTACCCCTCAACCTAAATAACCCCAGAAGCAAATAGCCCTCAACTCCAACAGCTAAATAACCCCTCAACTCTAAATAATCCAGTCAATTACCATAACACTCCACAGCCAAAAGCCCCCCAACGACTATGTCAAACTGATCTCAACAATTACCCCATCAGATAATTAACCCTCAGCCTCAAATACCCCACATCCAATTACCCCTCAACCCAAATTACTCACCACAATCCCTCAACATCCACCGCATCAGCCAAACTGGGGTCAAAACTACCCCCTAAACTAAATAACCTCTCTACCACAACTACCAGCTAAATAACCACTCCACCTAAACTTTCCATAGGCCAAGAAAATATCCACACAGCGCCTGAACAACTTCCACATCAGCTACATTACCCCAGACACTACCCCATCTGTCTAATAGCCTTCAATCACTATTCCAACAGGCAAAAACTGTTCAACAACAAATAACCCACAGCCAATTACCCCTCCACCAAAATCCCAAACCCCAACAACTACTTCTTCAAACTAAATAAACTACTCTCACAGCTAAATAACTCCTCAACCACAACTACCCCAGCAGCTAAATACCCCTCAGCCTCAATAATCCCATAACCAATTACCCTAGAACCAAAACTACCCGTTCAGTCTTCGCCTTGCAACCAATAACTACACTGCATCAAATTACATTTCATTTTACGTTAAACATCGTTTGGCAACAGTGTTTCAGCAGTTCAACAGTATTTAAAAATGTAATTTAACGTTTAGACAGCGTTTATGATAATGTAAGATGTATGTTAGGGTGACTCGATGTCCCCGTTGTTGATCACCTGTCCTCAGAAATTTGCACCGTTTTTTCCGGTTCCCCAAGTTAAAAACACAGCACTGAGTTTTAAGACAGATCTGGAAGCAGAGCAGACAACTCGCATTGCTTATTTTGGCCAACAGAGAGAGCTAGCTGCTGCTGTCTACTACAGTCTATGCTATCCACTCACCACTTCCACCACCTGCTCGCCTTGTTTTAACGAATACTGCTGTGTGAAAGTCGACCAGAAGCTAACAAGTGTCAAGTGAGTCCAAATCACCACAAACGTATTTTCAAGACTTGAATGGTAGCTACCATGCAGCCTACAAATAGAGCAGAATTATTAAAAGCGTGTCTATGTTTTCAGGAATTCGTGACAAATGGAATATGTTGATAGCCGCCGTCTCCAGAACTGGAGCTAGGGATGTGTTGGCTGTTGGGCTATAACTACGGGTATCTTAGTAAAAACTGTTCCGTAGCACAGCTTCACCCACCACGGCAGGACCCATGATAGTATGCTGTCTAATAGTGTCATGATACCATTTACGAAGTTACTTAAAATCAAACTGTTTATCAGTGGGCCTGTTTATCAGTTTTACATTACACCAAATACCATAGAATGAAGCTGGAATTGTCAACCCTTTTATCTCATAGATAAAACACTGAATGATGTATTGATCTTGATATTGATCTCCGAACTGGAAAAGCCACCGGTTTTAATTTCAGAAACCTGGATACTTTCTCACCTCTCCTGCAGGCTTGCGTTGGATGGAGGTGCGGGTCATCACATGCTTCGTACCTGCGGAATCCCCCAATAAACCCTCCGAGTGCTTCAGCTCTTCGGACTGGACTAGGTTTTAGCTACGTCTGTTCTTTAGTCACCCCCCATCCCCCAATATGTTATTGCGTTGCAATTTCTTTTTTATTTTCTCAGACATTTTGTGAATTGCAATAATAAAAAACATTTAGTTGTGACTTGTTTGCATGGGCCCAACTGTTGCCAGGTGCATCGAGACGGCGATTTTGTGTAGCTGAGTAACCCTAGCACACTTGATGGAGCAAATGGCTGTAGTTCCACAGTCCGCCTGTAGGCGGTGCTGGTCCGCGATTCTCGCGTCTGTACCAAAGTTTTACGTCGCGGTCTCTGCCGTCTACTGTAGGTTGAATGAAGATGGCGGCCAGTTCGGAGCGTAGTCCCCCTCCCTTCCCCGATTCAGAGGACCAGGAACTGGAGCCCGAGTTGGACGATGAGGACAGCGACGAAGGCGCAGACATTTTCACAGGCGGTGTGAGTACTTGCAGTTTATTCTAGCTAAGCGAAGCGTCTTGTCACTGGGGGGTAGCCCGGGGGTAAAAACTTTAGGCGTCAACTCCGTTCACTTTCACTGCCCAGCTAGCTGGCTAGCACGCTAGCTAACCTGCTTGACTCTACAGTTATCTATCGATTAGCTAGCGGAGGTAGCTAGCTTGCTCGAGATCCTTTTTCTCCCACCTTTCCTGATGTTTTCATTCAGATCAGTGCCCAGGGAACGTTGTCACTTTCGTGTTGTTTGGTTAATTAGCTAGCTAGCGTTCACATTAGCCGTGGTACAGTGTGGTTCACCCTGATAGCAAGCTAGGGCAACGGGACGTGTTAGCCAGCCAGGTGCCTTAATCGACAAGGAGCTGTTAGATGACGTTGTGTGCTTCTATCTGGTTTAGATGACTGAGTAGACAACTGGAAAAAATAAGGGTCTGTGGGAGACACACAGTGCACGCAACGCAGTACTGGGTCTTCAAAGTGACTTTTTAATGTAGCTGGTTAGCTGTTCTTCCTAGCCAAGGGTCGTCTACCGTTAGTTTCTATTGCTCAACTCAGAAGAGTAAACGCTGTCATTTGTAGGAATGGCACCCTGGCATTGCAACTCATGTTGTCCCCGACTGGGGAGCTCACACCATATACACTGGTAGTTTTATGCGTGCTATACCGAGGGGTGTACATGTTATGGAGTTCTGGATTATTTATGAGTCATCGTGTCCTACTGAGTCAAGCAGTTTTAAAGCAAGTTATTGAAAATACTGCAAAAGACATTGCAAAAGTAACACTGCCGGCATTTAGGCTGGAGAGTGTAAGATTACGTAAGGGGCAGTTAGTAAAAGAAAAGGCATGCAGAGTCATATTAAGCAAAAGCTGTAAAATACATTTATTTCTCAAATATATCTGCATGATTGTTGGTGAAAGTTGACTTTGCCAGCTGAGTTTGTCAATATCTGGGCAAAGCAGTGGCTTGTGAAAGCAAACAAACGTCCAAAGTTCTGGCCTGCACAATGTACTGGTCAAGCTAGCACAGTCCCTGGTCATGTGAGTCTCAGATGTGCTCACATGTACACACTGCTGTTTGTCATTCAGGAAGACCATAAGCTTCTGTGTAATGCGCAACTCCGTGCTGAGCTAGTGTCTCAAGTGTTCTCTACCCTTCCAAGTGTATGTTGCACATTTATTAGTGCTTTTTGGCATATAAGACAAATGTTTCTGCATGTTATAGACATATGAATAACAAAATCCTCTGTTGCTTACTTTGCGGGTGTTGTCAAAGTAAGACCTCCTTTGATTATTTGGCCATGTTCTGTCTGTTCTTTGCAGACACTCTCTTCAATGGATCCCCCTCTTCCTGTGAGTACTGGTGAGCATGACAAAGATAACTTCAGCGGACCACAAGCAGAGTCCTTCGAAAACCCACTGATCGACACAGCCATTGTGCACGCGAAGGCCGCCAGTGGAGGGCCCAGTAAAGCCAAAGGTGACATCCCCGTGAATGATGCCATTGGTGAAGAGCCGGACGACCTGTTCAGCGATCCCCTGGGGGAGGCTGGGGCCGAACCAGGGACGCGTACAAACAACGCCCCTTTTCTGGACTTCAGCGAGGAACCACCAAAGAGCGAGCCTGTCAGGAAGGCGGCGAGTGCCAACGACACCATCAAAAAGCCTCAGAAAGACGTTTCGGGAGAATCCGCAAAAGACGGCGTTAAAGCGGCGGAAGCTGCCGCGGTTCCCGGTGCTGTGGCTGGGAAGAAAGTGGCACGCGATGACCTGTTTGGCGACGACGACGATGACAACGACGACCTGTTCAAAACACCTCCTGGAGCCATGGCGAAGAAACCTCAGGCCTCGCTCTTCGATGCGCAACCCGCCGACATCTTCCCTGAGGCGCAGACCGGGGCCAAACCGGCCACCAAAGCCCACATTAAGCAGCCTAACGAGGCTCCAGCCGACCTCTTCACAGAGGAGGCCTTCATGGTGGGGCCTGCTAACGCGGCCGGTGCAGGGGCGGCTGTCAAGCCCAGCACCAACGCCAGCTCCAAATCCAACGGCCTGCACTCAGATGAGGAAGACCTCTTTGCGGGTATGTAGGCTTGGCGACCTGCTCCTTTATCGATCGTGCTTTATTTGGCAAGGCTTCTGTTACTTGTTGGTTAGAACGGTATTAAAATAGAGTGCTTTTTTTGTCAGCTTTACGATTTGACGTTGTCATGTTGTGCTACTTACTAAATTTGTGTGTGAGAGAAAAAGAATGCATGTATAGCCCTTGAAATGCAATTTCAGCAGGACTCCAGGGTTCAAGAAGAGCAATAGAAACGCCCTTCACACTGGCCTTGCCCTTGGTCACTTGTAGCTCTAAAGACTGTTTAGGTGTGATAAGACCTGTTTGGTTTCATCTGTAATGTGTTTTTATGTCTGCTGTATTGGTACATGATAGCAGTCCCACAAGCTCTGGATCTGCGTGCTCTTTGAGGTTTAGTGTAGGAGGCAGGCGGATAAGCATTTGGCCTTGCACAGAAGAGCCATCAGCATTGTGCTCACGTCCCAGGAACTGAGTCAGTGTATTTGCCTCTCACTTTTCCTCTGTTCTCACTCTGCCCCTCTGTCACCCTCCATACCGCTGTCCCTCCCTTAAGAGGCAACAGTTGAGCTGTCTCTGGACAGTCCTCGCAATGACCGCAGGAAGAAAGAAGTGACCAAGCCCTCAGAGCCAGCTCCCTGTCCCTCCACCTCTGCCAGCGCCTCCAAGCCTCCGCCCAAATTACTGGAGGAGGTAGGAAACCCAGCCCTGCCCTGCTAACGGCGGGTGGAGCACAGTGTAGGATTATATTCCATGCTGCTCAAACTCATCCTGGCCCTCAGGGCTCCTTTTCTCTTCGAAGTTTAATGAACTTGATTTCACAGAGTGAGTGCTGATCAATTATAATTCTTTCTGTCATGTCCCCCCCACCCTTACACAAACACACACACACTCCATACAGCTGGAGGAGGAAGAGAAAGAGGACAAATTTGATTTGAACATTTCAGTCACAAACCCAGAAAAAGTTGGTAAGTCTATCCTCCACTTTTCTTCACCTTTTCTCTACTTTTCTCTGCCCCTAATAAAGTCATTTGGGAGGTCGCGGTGTCTTCGCCACCTACGACAGCAAACGCACAGCCGACTGTGCTCGCGGTGCTGAGAAGAGGAGTGTCTTCTCCAGGCCCACGACGTTTTAATCATTTGATTTATGAGACCATGACACAATGCTCAACAGAAACTTTCTCTCAGTGTCTCACTTCCCTTTTTTCACCTTATGGCAGGGAGTTTGTATTTCCTGCCTCCGTGCCCCGGCTGAGAGGAGGCCACGGCTGGAGGCCAAGCTGCCTGTCCTGCCTCAGTCGTGTATTTTATATATGGGGCTGTTTGGTTTCCGTAACCCCTCGTGACCGTGTTGTTCCCGCGGTAAAGAAGCCCACGGCCCTGTCAGTAGGGGCAGCGTGTCGGACTGCTGTGCGTATGTGTTGCATATGCTGACTGATTAACTGTGGCTCTTTTGTTACAGGCGATGGTATGAATGCTTACATGGCCTACAGGGTGTCAACGCAGGTACTTTTATTTGTTGGTTTCAGGAAGTTTTTTGGGTAAATAAGCACATGTCTCTTGCATTAATGGTGTAGAGACTTTTACATTGTCACTGTGAACGTATGCACCTTGCTGTGGGCTTCAACTGTTCCCTCTTCTTCTCTCCCAGACGACCGTGTCCATGTTTCGCAGCAAGCAGTTCACAGTGCGTAGGCGCTTTAGTGATTTTCTGGGTCTGTTTGAGAAACTCTCAGAGAAACATGCGCCGAATGGCTACATAGTGCCTCCTGCTCCAGAGAAGAGCATTCTGGGTAAGTCTGCTTGATCTGTCGGGGCAGGGGGTAAAGGAGGGAGGGTTGTGGGGTACATGCTCGCCACTGTTTCAGGTTCTGCTTTTGGCTTCTGATTAAAATTTTACTCAGTTTTCTGTTAATTTGGCTCAGTGTGGTCCTGAAGGGCAGATGTGTGCTGTGCTGGTTTTGTGCAGGAATGACTAAAGTTAAGGTTGGTAAGGAGGACCCGTCTTCAGATGAGTTTGTAGAGAGGAGGAGAGCTGCTCTAGAAAGGTTCTGTCTCCTTACTCCAGATCTTTACCAGTCATGACCGCCGCCTTTCCGCAGTCCTGTGCGAGTCTCACACTCCGGATATCTCCCCAGGTACCTACAGAGAGTTGTGTCCCATCCATCTCTGCTACAGGACCCGGACGTGAGAGAATTCTTGGAGAAAGAGGAGGTGAGTTCTGCACCTTTCTCTCTGTGATCATAAGCTGTTGGAATCCGCCCAGTATCCTAATACGTCCTGTAGTGTTCATGCATTCTTCTTTGCCTCAGTGCTGAGAGAGGAAAGTTTGAGTTTATGTGCGGCCTCGTGTGTGTGTGTGTGTGTGTGTGTGTGTGTTCTTAGTTACCCAGGGCGGTGAGCACGCAGGCTCTGAGTGGAGCTGGGTTTCTCAAGATGATCAACAAAGCTACAGACGCGGTCAACAAGATGACCATCAAAATGAATGAGTCCGATGTGGTGAGTAATTACAGCTGAATCAGCTTCTCAGCAAGGTGCATTTGTGAACACTCAAAGACGGCCGCGCTGCTCCTCTGCCTCAGGCAAAAAGCTGCTGACTCTTTGATTCCGTGTGTGTGTGTGTGTGTGTGTGTGTATGCATGCATGTGCGTGTGCACTTTACAGTGGTTTGAAGAAAAGTTGCAGGAGGTGGAAAGTGAGGACCAGCAGCTACGGAAACTGCATGCCATGGTGGAGTCCCTGGTAAACCACAGGAAAGGTAGCGTCCGGACGCTGGGCTTCAGCCCACAACGCTTCGCCTGTTTTAGGAGGATTATGTAATCTTTAATCTGACACAATCCAACACTCTGGCAAAGAAATAGCAGGCCAGACAGGCTCTGGGTGGAGGGAGGTAGCCCTGACTGCCGCAACCGTGTCGTTCGCAGAGTTGTCCGTGAACACGGCACTGTTTGCTAAGAGCGTGGCCATGCTGGGCAGCTCGGAGGACAACACGGCACTGTCACGCGCCCTGTCGCAGCTGGCCGAGGTGGAAGACCGCATCGAGCAGCTTCATCAAGACCAGGCTGCAAACGACTTCTTCATCTTCACCGAGCTCCTCGCGGACTACATACGGCTGCTGGGAGCCGTGAGGGTAAGGCGGCTACCGGCACAACCAAGTTCAGTATGCTAGAAACGCCGCCGCCTGCTTTAATGGGCGCAGGTTACCACAGATGAAATCTTTGTGCTAGACCGAGCACTGACGTGGGAGTTCAGTGAGGTTCAAGCTTTAGTGATGAATCTTTCTGAATGACAGGCGAACTTTTAGTACAGCAACAACAGAAGCTTTTACAGTATGTATGAATTGTTACTTTTTGACTTCACAGCTACTGTCATAAACCACATTTAAGGCTTTTATCATTGGCCCATAAACCAATACAGGTGCTTTACCTCAAGGTCTGTGTGGGTGTGTGTGTGTCACACGTCCAGGCTTGCTTTGACCAGCGTATGAAGGCGTGGCAGCGGTGGCAGGACGGTCAGAACACGCTGCAGAAGAAGAGGGAGGCAGAGGCCAAGCTGCTGTGGGCCAACAAACCCGACAAACTGCAGCAGGCCAAGGACGAGATCGGCGAGGTAGCGCTGCCCTGCACCCCCCCCAGCCTCACTGTTGGCTTGGTCTGGGTATTTGTATGTATTGTTAAAGTAGGTTTAATGGACTGTGCCAAAATGGCGCACTCGGGGGTGGTAACTCGTTTTTGAGCGTTCACATGCATGGAGTTATTTTTTCCCCTCATAATGTTGGCTCACTGAAAGCTGCAGTAGCGAGGCGGTGCTGTGGATGGTTTGTAATGCATTTTCAGAACAGGTGCTAACCTGACACGGCTACATGCGGTGTACTCCCCATCTGTTTTACAACTGCTTGTATTAAGCAGTGCTGCTTTAATTAACCCACATGACCCTAAACTAATCAGTCCTGCTTAATTAGTAGAAACACGTCTAACACCCTATACGAACAGTGGAGTGAGCTGTGTCCGCTTGGTCTGTTTCGAGTATAACAGACTGTAGAGATGCATGTCTGCATTGTTTTCGGTGAGGGGGGGCACACAAGGGGTTCGCATGAGTGATTCTGTGTGTATTAACACTCGCGCTGACATAAAAACAGACATGGTACTCCAAGCCCAGAGTTTACCGCGAGCAGATGCAGCTTCTCGTCTGCACTGGTACCGCGCTCTCCGAAAACGGCCACTCGTTCCGTGTCGAGCCCTGTCCCCGGGGGAGAGGCCGGCGTGACCTGCCTGTGTCTTGCGTTGCAGTGGGAAGGCAGGGTGAGTCAATACGAGCGGGACTTCGAGAGAGTCTCGGCCACCGTGCGCAAAGAGGTCATGAGGTTCGAGGTGGGCACACGACACGGCTTTGATGCTGATGATGTCACAAATAGTGAATTCCAATTTGTGTTCTTCAGTGTGCTAGTGGATTGTAGGTTAATAACTGGTTGTATTTGCTGTTCTGTTACAGAAAGAGAAGACTCGGGATTTCAAGAAACAAATTATTAAATACCTGCAATCTTTGTTACATTCACAGCAACAGGTAAAAGGATTGTCCTGTATGTCAGTAACATGCCATTTAAAATATATAATTAGACAATTATTGTGAACCCATCTATGAAAATAACTTTGGCTTATCTCTCTCTCTCCCTCCCTCCCCCCCTACTTCTCCTCCTCTCTCTCTTCTAGCTGATAAAGTACTGGGAGGCATTTTTGCCAGAGGCAAAAGCAATCGCATGAGTGAGAATGTACACACTTATAAACAAACACCTCCACAGGCCTGCTTAAGCCTGCGTCTGTCTTTTCTATACACTTTACCTCTTGTCTGTAAATCAAGAGAAGAGACCCACAACAAAAGGGAAAAAAGAAACAATTGATACTTTTTTATTGCCAGAAATTTATAGCTCTTCACTCTAACTGTTGTATTAATAATTGTATAGTTTTCATTTAACCTCCACCTATATTTTCGTATTGACAAAACTATTACTAGGGGATGTACATGCATGGTGGTGGGGTGGGTCTTGTCTTCCTTATGTGTATGCAAACACTTTTTTTTTGGGGGGGGGGGGGTGCATTGTTATTAGGTGCCATTACTGTGAATGGTATTCACGCCATGCAAATGGAGGGAGGCACTCTGAGATTTGACTCACCAGAAAAGCTAATCGTTTACAGTAGGGGGCCCTCTCCACCCACACAAAAGCACTTCACCATATAGCACTTCCTTCAGTCCTCTGTGTGTGTACTATTTCAGAATCGGGCAGAGTCTTGTCCAGCTGAAACGGCCCCTCCCTCTCTGGTGTGATGTAGGCTGGTTGGAGGTCTGCACTAGGTAGGGAGATGAACGATTGCCAGCGTTAAAGAACCAGGCTGCTCTCGGCAGCAGCTCAACCTTTACCAATGTTTAATTGGAACAGTTCCAAGTAGTGGGAGGTGACGGGTGTTAGGAAATCTTAATGACTTGCCAAGTAAACACACAAGGAAAAAAAACCCTTTCTGGGATCAAGGCATCAGATTCCATGGAATTCTGAGTGTACGCTTAAACGAATCACTGTCATGCTCAGATTGACATTTTCGGTCTATGATGAGTCCCACCAGAATGGCTACAGTTAAGAGGGAGGAGATGGTGCTGCATATGTTTCCTTTAAAGCTGATGTGCCGTATCCCAGAGACTGATAGAAAATGTACAGTAGAATGTTCTAGACCAACGTGCCAGTGGCTGCCGATCTGTCCAATCATTACACTTGTTCTCTAAAAGCAAACTCTCTAGCTCTCTTCTTTGCCAGTAAGCTGCAGAAATTTGCATGTCGACATCTAATGGCTTTTACCTGATCATTCACATGACATTCTGCACTTTGGATTTACGGTTGTTCATGTTCAAGCAAACAGACAACCTCATCGTGGTTCTTATGGGCTGGCTTTAGATAAACGTCATTGATCTAATGAAGAAAACTCTTCAAACGTACTAGAGACTGCACTGCAAATGCAACAGAGGAAGCTGTTGCATAGATTATTTTGAAATGCAACAGAAAGTGGTTGTAAGACCACTTATGCTGCCAACCAGTGATTTTCTTAAAACATTCTCAGAGGGGGTTGGGGGGGCATCGTTACTGCTTTCATGTAAGCATTATAAATCTGAAACAAACCATCATCGTTAAAATGTAAACACTGCCTTTTATTGTGGCATTCATTGTCTTTTTTTCCTTTTTCAAAGCCATTTTTCCATTAATCCAAAAAGAACAGATATGAACCAATATGTACCATTTTATTTTGCGTAGGCCAAGTCAAAACACCCTTTCACATGTTTCTTTTTCTTTTTTTTTTTTTAGCCAAGCTCTTGTTTCCCTTCCAAAGTGACTTTGATAATCATGGCATTTGTTTTGTCTGCCAATAATGATTAAATTGTGGTGTTTGACAATAATCAATTTTCACTTAAATATGCTGCTGAGCTAACAGCTGACATGGTATTGGTCAATGAGGATTATCTGCAGCTCCTCCCACCAGTTAAAGTGGGCTAGGCTTTTTGTCGCCAGGCCTGAGGGTAATGTTGGCCGTGTGCAAGGCACCTTTATGAGCCAGAGTTGGAGAGTGCCAATTGAGGCTTTGACGGAGTCCCTTTAATTGCCATAAATGATCAGAAAGTTTTCTTTATTAGACCATATTTTTTGTAATCTTTCAATCAAGCCAGTAGATATCTTTTAAGTGCACCTTCTATTGGGAAACAATAAAGATAGTTTTAAAGAACCATTCTCCGTTGTCTTCTTTCTGCTGTGCGCAACGTTAAATTCGATCAGCAGTCTTTTCAGATGACCCAGATGACTTTCCAGATGATGTAAAATTCAGTCATTAAAGTAATTTCTGTTTCCATGAACAACACAGACAAGATTTGTTTTCACTGCATTACACTGAATTAATGTATTAATGACACCTTAAACTAAAGTAAATGTATCCCTGTATGTATCCCTTCCTTGGTACATGCCACTTATTCAGTCACCTTTCACGGGTTGCAGAAATTTTGAGGTAGAGAAGGTAGCAGCACATCTGTCTGTTCATGTGGAAACATTCCTACCCTCCACCCTCCTGCACAAACGCCCTGTCCCACCCCTGCTGAAGAGGACTTGGGCTTTAGCACTGCTGCCCTGAGGGGGGTTGCTGTTCCAGGGTGTACTTATAATACAAAAACACGATTCAAAACTTTATAACAGCAACCATGGCTGATATGGCTAGATAGAATTGTCTGCTTCTTTCTCTGAGATGATTCAATATATTCAAACACATTTTGGATCAGGTTATGGCCATAGCCTCCTTTAAAAATGTTTTTGCTAATGTTTTATTTTCATCTGCATATGATACTTGTTCATCTAATTACTGTATGTGGGGCACCTGACATGATTTGTGTCTGTGTGTGTGTGTGTGTGTGTGTAACTAGTAACTTGGAGTAGTACTAACTTGGACTATGCTCCTAAGGCACATGGTCAGTTTGTTGATGTTCTTATTAGGATCTCTCGCTTTCTTCTCTCTCTTTCTCTGGGGTGTGTGAGGTGTTATGATTTTGCAACATGTTGAGGTTTTAATTTAAACCCTGACAAATTTAATTTAAACCTTGACAAATTAACCATTTTCATGAGCTCAGCGAATCTGGGCGATTTAAAGTTATGAGGGGGAAAAACTATTTTTCCTAGCAGGCTTGAATAGTTGTTGTGCAGTTCTGAAGTATTCACGTGAGTTGGTCAGTATAGTTGCGGAGGAGAGAGAGGGTGTTAAGTCCAGAATCTTTTTACTGTGGGTGTTGTCAGCAGTAAAATGAATCCGTGTCTGAGCATTACAACATCTGTTGTGGGTAAAGAACTGATTTTGAAAGGCCCATTTGAGGCATCGACTGAGCCTACATTAGAGAGGAGGCAGCTCCCAAAGTGAACTATATATTACTTTAAAATATTTATTTCTCTTTACAGCAACTTCACAGAGTAATAAAGTTGGAGAAGTCTCTCTGGATTTTTTTCTATCGGTTCTATCTTTACAAAGACTGGAAAGGGGTGGACATTTCTTTTAAAATGGCGAATTGTTAATATTACTGTTAATAAAAAAAAAAACACGAATCAAGAATGAATGAGTGAACCAAACCAAGCGCTACAGCACATTTGGTGTTTACTGAGGGCGGAGAGCGCTCATGATCGACTCATGATCAAACACACGCAGGCTTTGTTGCTTACTCTACACCTGCATTGCTTTAGATGATGGGCACGCCATTTTACCTTAGTTTATTTGGATATATGTGTATATGCAATAATTATCTTTGTATGAACAGAAAAATGGAAACGATTGCTGTATCTTATTTGTGAAATTCCTGTTAAAGTTAACATCCATAGACGTGCCCCGCGAAGGCATCGACATACCAACTAATCCGTTCGGCATTCAGTTTGTTTGTGGGAGGAGCGGCACAGAGGGCAGAACTGTCTTGCTCAGCTGTACGGGATCGGAGAACTACCTGTTGTGATTTCGGCTTTAATTTGCAGTTTTCCCTGACAGCATTTACCAAAGGAGCTTTTCACGCTCATACGATGATGGATAGGAGCTGATTGTGGTACCGGGGTACTTATTTTCGACCTGTATGAAAATTCACAACTGTTTTACTGTCGGGCGATGCTAAATCTCTTTGCGATGATTGAGGTATCAATACCTTCTATGGAGAGGGAAGTGGATGAATCGGGGAAGTTGCGCAAAGTAAGTACGGTATTACACATCTAAAGTACGGTGTAAATTCGTTTCATGAATCTAACATTTACAGTGATATTGTGATGTGTCTGGATCAAGAATGAAGCATCAAGCTTGAAGTAGTGAATCCATGCCAGTCCAGTATTTGCATAGTCCCTGTGTTTAAGATTGATCAGTGATTTAATCAGTGATCTGAGCAGTTGCACAAATATCTATAGGTTTGATTCGAAGAAGGCTGTATTAGTGAATATGAATATACTTTACAGTTTGCGAGTGTGAACTCTGAACATTTTACAATTAAATCACCGCAATGGTGGGACCCCTATTTAGTATGCTTCAGGGACACTATCGAATGTAACGTTTAACAACATCCTGTTGTTTTTGTACATTTTAGAGTAGATGTTGTAGTTAATATTGTAACACTTCAAACTTCACATAATACTGCAGTCACAGGAAGGAATCACTTAACCCAAGCCATACACTGTTACTAATCGTTTTCTGACACCACTGTATTTCTTTACGGAGGTCCATACCTTTTAGAGCTGTACTGTACTGGCAAACTGCAGTTTCAGTTCATCGTCAGGGTGTGAGTTTATTCCACATGTGGCTCTCACACCCGGTACCACGGGAAAATCCGAACCGGTGGACTGCTGGCGCTTATTCTAACAGTAGCACAATGCGGTTTCTGAATCTGTTCTAAACATAGTTCCTGAGCTCAATAAATGCGGAGAGACGTCTCAGCCGAGGAGACGTTTTGTCCTTGAATGCAACGCTTGGAAGTTCGTTTGGTCCACCACCTGCCCATGTGTCTGGGTCGCTGCCAAATACTAAGCCCCAGCCAAAGAGCAACAGATGATTATTGCACATTCATACACAAACTCTGGCACTAACGCCATGATATAATGTTACTCGTGTTATGATTCTCGTTTCAATAAGCATGTTTATTGTTATTTGCATTTACAATCGTGACAATACAACGAGGGTTTCTGGTACATTCAGACGTGTTCAACTGGAGAAGACAAGTTGAAACACGTGGTAGTGGCATCAGCCACAAGTGAACGTGCTGGTTTCAGAGATGTACTCTTAGTGAGGCCTGTGTACATTGACTAGTGTACATATCGGGTAATTCTAATCAGTCGCCCACATGAGATCTTCATCTGTCAGGCTAAAACTGGAGCCTCGTGTGAGACAGCTGGAATACATAGCTGATGTCACTCAAGGCTGGAATGCCATTCCCTCAGGCTGTAGGACCCAAGCGCAACACACTCATGAAACAGAAATCTTACCAGCTTCACAAACCAGCATTAAGTATTGTTTCTGAATTAGTTTTGCACCTGATGAACTGGCCTTCAAGCTGCACATAATCAAATCTCCATTAAATTGAATTCTAGAAGTGCATATTGTTTGAATCTGGGAGTGTGGTGTGGAAAGCAGACATGCCTGTATACATGTTTGTGTGCGTGTGTGCACTCTGAGTGTTCTATGTGTTAAGGCCTGGTCCTGAAGGAAGCATCCAGCTCCGCTCACTGACGACAATGCCTGCTCTGTGTGTGTGTGTGTGTGTATGCGCGAGACAGAGCGTGTGTGTGTGAAGGAGAGAGAGACGGAGAGGCTGAATAGTGCTCTGTGCGAGTAGCACTTCTGACCCAAAACACAGCAGGCTACACATAATCTGTATGGCACCAAATTTCTCAACCCAGGGTTACAAGAGGCACAGACCAATGCAGACGTTCTTCCAGCGCTGCTCACACTCCAGCTGGCAACAAAGAGATTCCTTCATTACTAAACTTTTGAAAGAGATTTTTTTCTTATTTGCTACTTTTAACTAACGTCAGGATTTGGCTATAAAGAAAAAACTGTTTGGGCTTTATCCCATAGTTTATGAGCTAGACATGCTGTCTTTCACATTCCTGCAGTGTCTCCAGAGCACAGACATTAGCGTGTGCAATCTGGGCGGTCCTCTCTCACCACCGACTTGAGTTCTGCTAACTAATAAAGCTGGTAGTTCACGAGTGTCTGTCGTGTGGCTGTTTAAACTGGAATGTTTTGTGGAATTTATTGAAAGCAGAAGTGGCATTCCTACTGAATGTGTAAGTACTATCCCCTGTGGTACCCAGTGCTGTAGTTTCTGAAGTTTTCTGTTCATTCGATTGGGCATAGTTTCTCTCTGACTTGACCGAGCTTGCCTGAATAGGCCTCTCTCTGTGGCTCTGCCATTTCTTGCCGATGAGACAGAAGAGAAGCGAAACATTTTTACTCAGAGTGAGAACATATGAAGTGGAAGTGAGTACTTCAGATTCTGGCGTAGTCAGGGAAAACGAGAAACTTCAAGGATGTCAAGTCTCTGATAGTCTCTCACTGGAACCCAAACATAACAACTGGGCCAGTAACATTATACAGCACTCTGGTTTTTGTAAAGCAATGCGAAGGACTTTTTTTTTTCTTTCCTGATGCAACTGTGGGTCTGACTGTAGTCTGTAGTTTTGTATCAGCTGAAGGGGAACACTCATGAACTGTAAACCATGTGGGGTTTCGAGCCGGGTGCAGGGGGATCTGCATTTAGCGCATTCTCTTTATTTCATATACAATAGGGAGAGAGGATTGAGCACAGTAGTCCAGGCCCTATCACTGAGCCGCCCTACAGCACCCTGGGTGTGAGCTAGCTCAGCTTACGCCTTTGACTGAATATGTGCATTATTCTATTCATACTACCCTGACTAATCACCAAAATGAAAAATAACGGATGCAACTGACCTAAAATATATCGACATAAAATATATCGCAGAACAGAACTGAAGCATGTTTTTCTTGTTCTTCAGGCAACAGGCAAATTCATCTTTAAATTTATATGCATATCTGATAAAAGACCACCTGAAATTACATGTGGTTCTGACCAAATCGGCTCACAAGAGGGCGCACTTTTCTGATTTGGTTGTCACTCCCTCAAAAAAGTGAATATGTTGATATGCATACATGCGGAAAGAACTGGTGTGCAGTCTCATATTTTGTTACAGCTCTTCAGGATGGAGGTTTTGTTCAACGGAAGGAAACATTTCGTCCTGCGGAGGCAGAGTGAGTTCCACTTGCTGCACCGGAAGCTGAAGAAGGTACTACAGCCTCCAGACCTGCCCAGCAAGAGGAACCAGCATTTACGCACGAAACCCCTGGAGCAGAGGAGGCAGGAGCTGGAGGACTACATCCAGGTGGAGTGGACACCCCATCGTGCTGTCTCTCACTGCTGCCTTCAGCTCTGAGGGGCATTCTGTTGCAGATGTAGGTGCAGATGTAGGTGTTTCAGTGTGGTTCTCTGCATACAGGTAATCCTGTACCAGAATGAGGTGGTTCCTCAAGAATTACTGGATTTCCTGCAGGTGAAACACTTCCACTCAGCAAACAAGATCTGCAGTTTTCAGTATGTACCGTCCCTGCCTGAGGCCTCACACGGTCCCGTCGATGGTGTAAAACTGACCTGTCCGGAGGTGTGCGATCGCGCCACCTCAAAGCCCTCTGACTGACGTGAGGTAATCGGCGTGCCACGATTCTTGTTTTTTCAGTGAAGAAAAATGGACAGACGGCCAGGCCCAGGGATACAGGTAAGAGTCTCCAGGAATGTGCCTTGTAAGAAACACAGAACATGGTCTTGGCACTCAGGCTGAAGTGCAGAATTACTGACACGCCTGATGATCATTAACAAAAGGCCTTCACAAAAGAAGCGAGATAATGAGCCGTTTCATGTTTCCGTTCACGGGAAACTGCAAACCCCAAACACGTACATGCATCTTCAAGGTAGTTTAATATTGCGGATGTCATGATTCATCAGCCAGCCAGGATCCTGTTCAGAATTACTCAGTTTCTGAATGCTGGTCCAGTGCTGTCCAGATAGGAGTTGGCTGACGGATATTTATCAAAAAGCACTGATGCTGACATGGTCATTACATAGTAGTGGGTGATGCGCTGGCGCATTGAGTTTATCAGAAACTGAGCGTCAATGAAGAGGTGGAGGATGGCTAACGTGCACATGGCCAAGAACTGACCGTTGTATCTAACTGTGTACCTACAAGGCATTTCTAGTAAGTACTTGTTTCAAATAAAGAGGTTGGTGAGTATGATTTTGCTATGTAAAAAGTGATCAAACTATTTCAATCTCCCTAGGATAGAGGAAGCAATTAATCAATTAAATTCAAATTTTTGGCTTATTTCTGTTCTTCCTGTTCTGCTACTGGGTTTGAAGGCATGTGTAGAATCCCTTTTCTCATAAGCAGGAACAAAAATTCAAAAATCGGCTCAACATGATGACAGTAAAGAGAAATAAAATCCACCTTGAACATTTGCAAATGGGTCAGGAAGACTGCACGCTGTGGAACTGGAGTTCCTTGTTTGATTTTGGGATGTCTTTAGGTTATACAGGCACAACATGCTAATCAGGATGAATATTAGAGAGGTAGAGTTGCACAAATGCAGTCCTTACGAGCAGCAAATAAATGCCTGCTCATGTTAACACGCTAGGATTTAGTGCCACGATAAGAAGTGGTTTACTAGTGGAACTCCATCTCTTCCTCTTTTTCATCAAGGGATTGAGTTATTATGGGCATGAGTGCACATCACCCACATGCTTAATTCATCTGCCTGTCTTTACTGAGAACTACATGGTAGAATGCTGTTAAGCAGCAGTGCAGGGATTCACTCCTGCAATCCCCCCTTCCTCCTTGCAGCCATCAGCTATTCCATCAGAGAGTGGTGGGCTTCTCGCATGATCCCTATCTCCTCGCGTCAGATGCAGGTAACACGTCATCACCATCACCAGTGAACAATCCCTCCAGTCTACATATCAGTTCCTAATGTCATTGCTGAGGATTCAGTTTGGTAGTGTATTGCACTATTGAGCAGCTATACCTGTGTAGATACTTATTTTGTGGGCCATGAGGAATAAGGATGACTTATTAGTTGACATCCAACTCCAACTGCAGTTTTAAGGAATACTTAAAATTGTAGATAATAATTGTAGATATTAGACAGTAATTGTGTAGATTTTGGAGCATGTGGACATCCTTTGAGTTGGTCTTAGTGACTACATACCACAAATATTGAAGCAAAATCCCTGTGATTTCTACTTTTACTTGAAGACCTCCCAGATATGGTAGTGGCCGGCGTTCTGCAGGGCATCTACCCCAGAGACATCAAGGTGAGCTTTAGGCCCTGTTCCAAACCCTGCCCTGCCCCTCTAGAGCCAAAGCTTCAGACTGTGCCCGCCATCATCATAGACCGGGGCAGTCCCAGCTTACCGGCAGACACGCACAGGACCTGAGAGACCAGCTCCACAGCAGTCAGCCATCCTGCTAGTGCTCTCCCGCTGCCTTGCAGGCATGAAACGTGGACTCTGCTGTCGGACCGGATGGAGAAAGCGCCCTCGACATTGGCGGGGCTACCGTGACAATTCGGCGTGATCTAGTTTTATTCACGTTTGTCTTAGAAGGCTGCAAGAAAAGGTTTGCACCATCTCACCTTTTAACTGGAATTTTTACTAGGTTAGAACACTGGAGCATGCATAACTTTTACAAAAAAATGCAATAGATTTAACTTCAAAATCAAAGCCAAATAACATATGAAGATTAAATGAAGATTCCACAGTAAAGTCCTACAATGTTGGCTGTTTGAAGCGCTTTCACAATCAGTAGTGTGCATCAACTACCTTAGAATGCATATGGACTGCTTGACATTTCATACAAGGATCATTTCACACAAGGATTATGTGCAGTTAATCCAAATGTTTATCACCTGTGTGAACAGCATTCTGAAACTTTCAGACTAATCAGTTCAGTATTGAAGTATGCAGATGATTTTGTTTGCATTTTTCTTAAAATAAACATCGACTGAATGCATTCGTCTATAGTCTGTCCTGCTAGGGTTAATGTGCTTTTAAAGACATCCATCAAGAGTGAGGCGTAGAAAACCGTTAACAAAACCTGGATCCTTTATTGAAGATTTGTTTACAAAAAGCAGGTGTTAAGTTAGTCGGTGTGATGGTGTGGAATGCCTCTTTAAGGTGGACCCAAACTGTGCTGTATGGCGGACCACTGCAGGTGTAGGATGATGCGAGATGAGCTGACTTCATGCCCCAAAACACACACCACTACAATCTTAGTGATACAGCACAGCTCTCAAATCCCCAGAATCCCACAGTCCTGTTTATTCCCTGTGGGGGATTTTACTCTTTTGCAATAGCAAAAGGTTTCTCCACCTCGATCTTGCCAGAGTCATGGATGGTGACATCTTTCAAAGGTTTATCTCTGCCGTCTGTTTTTGTGCCCTCTATCTTCCGCACCACATCCTGCAGAAACCACAAGCAAATGTAAATGTACATCAATCAAACCAACATTTACACTGGACCTAGACCCGCCTTCCCACTTCACACAATACTACCCTGAACGCCATTACTATTCCAATACATTTTAACGGGAGTTTGAAAACGAGTATGATCTCAGAAAGCCTCGGGAAGTGTTAAGATAGGCCACTCACCATTCCCTCCAGGATCTTGCCAAAGACAACATGCTTGCCATCGAGCCATGGCGTCTGCACCGTGGTGATGAAGAACTGGGAGCCGTTGGTGTCTTTGCCTGCGTTGGCCATACTCAACCAGCCCGGGCCATAGTGCTTCAGCTTGAAGTTCTCATCAGGGAAACGGTCACCATAGATGCTCTTTCCTGTCGCAGCCACAGAGCAGGACCCACATTTAATGAAGAGCGACAAAGGTGGCACCAACCACTGAAGGATGGCTGTGTCCATCGTTAAGAGCAGCTAGCCGAAGTCCAGTCAGGACTGAAAGGTTAATGGGGAGGGTTGCTAAGACACCAAGAAAAGTAAATTAATCTAAATAAAACAACCCCCCCCCACACACACACTCCAAGATGATTTTTGTGAGTCATGAATCAATAAAATTAAATCCTTTCACATGTAATTATCGTCTTGGCATTTAAATGTAAAAAAAGCATTGTGATACCCAAGAACACAAACAAGCATGTGTTTCAGGTCATTGCAGGTAAGCCAGGGTTTACCTCCAGTGCCGTCTCCTCTGGTGAAGTCGCCTCCTTGGATCATGAAGTCTTTAATCACGCGATGGAATTTGCTGCCTTTGTAGCCAAATCCTTTCTGTTGAGGTTCAAGTTGAAAGCGTTCAGTGTACATATAATATGTTTATTCAGCAGATTATGGCTTAATGTATCTGGTCATTTTCGCATATCTAAATGAGCTGGACAAACTGCTGCATTAGACTGAAACCAGTACCTCTCCTGTAGCCAAGGCCATGAAATTGTCCGTGGTCTTCGGGACGGTTTTTCCAAACAGGCCGATAACAATTCGTCCCACATCCTCATCTCCGATACGTATATCGAAGTACACCTGGAGGAATATTGGGTATTAAATTAACCGGTCAAACAAAGGGGTAGCAATACCGCTGTAAAAAAGCACTTCAGTAGGATTTTTCAAAAGCACAAATGGGGAGGTCTAAGCAGGAATCGCCGTACGCAGAATTGCGCATAAGTTAACGTAGACGTGGCCCACGAGCCACTGCAAAGCATTACTGTTTGCAAATCCTGCAATACCTGCAAATACCGTCTACGTTGAAAACCTCTGTGCATTTACTTGCTTAAGCAAACAAAACCGGGATGAACGTCAATAAACCAGCCAGTGCCGGACAGAATATGTATCTAGCCAAGTTAGCAAGCAAATCGCAGACGTCCTTATCCAGTACTGCAGTTCAGCTCTCAAAGCCAGCAAATCCGCCAGGCCACACACATTTTCGGAGCTACCGAGCCATTGCAAAATATTTTCATATTTACAAAATCACAAACAAACCAAAAACATTGCGCGATAGCGAGCGAGCTACGTGTCTGTCGTGAACGATGGACCAAAGAATGTTAAATGTTCTTCTTATCCCAGAGGCCCATTTGTTAGCGTTTACCTTGGCCGTCACTTTGGGTCCTTTCTTTTTCTCGTCAGCGTTAGACCCATTCGGAAAGAGCAGGAAAATGACAGACCCGACGATAACTGTTACTGCTACTAAGACTTTCATCTTTCTTTCACAAATCCGCACCATAAACGACCCAAAATGTTCGTGTGGCGGTAAACGTTACGGGTAGGCTCCGGGGGAGGGGAATGTGTGGGTATCCGGGGAGGAAATTTGAAGCACCACGCAGCCAAGTCTCAAGTTCCGGTAGATTCTGCTACTAAGTCCGTGTGGGCTGATCTAAGACGTCCTGTGTGCACCCAACGGCATTCACGAATCCGTGCGGGAAGAGAGAGAAACTGGTCGCAGAACAGTTGCGAATGGTTGAAGCGTCTTCCGGATTGCGGGTTAGGCGACGCATTCAACCATGATTGGGCGAGAATATATATTCGTAGAATTATTAGCCATTGAGAATGTGAAACGCGTAAAGAGTGGACAGTCCCACAGAAGCTGTGATTTCTACACCAAAGCAGACATTACTTAAAGGGGAACATACATTCAAATTGTAGGTTGTTATGAGTCGTCGTGACAGAAACTCTTATTCAGGGCTCATGAACTTAAAAAAAAAACCTGCAGTTAAAAATACCAGTGATGAGGACGAGAAGGCTTTATGTTAGAATTCGACATTAGGCATAGAATATAGGAGGCCAAAATATGCCCAAATTGACTAACATATGTAAGGTATAGGATTAGACTAAGAAATTTTTACTTTGTTAGCTTGTTCAAGCTCAGTGTTCTGATATACTGTCTACTCAACAAGGTGCTGTATAGAAAAGGTGGATTATGCACTCATCTATAATGAAGATATGGATCAGTGTTCCTATGACAAACACCCAATTCCATCAGATTTAAAATTATTTATTAAAATTAAAAATTTATTTGAAAGTGTACAAGTTTTGTAGAATACACCACACATTTAAAGACAAAAACAGGGTTACACATTTAACAAGTTGACTGTGCAAAGTCTAGATCCGAAATACTGTGCAAAAATATCAGGATGGCCTTTGTAGAACTGGGCCAGGAGCCGGTTCTTCTCCTTCATAGAGTACTTTAGGTTTTCATCAATGTTCCTGAGCAGCACAAACAACTCACTCTTTGTTAGTTCTTCTACAGTTTCTTTGTACAAGTTGCTTGGAATTTGCTGACAGAATGCAACATCTGTGGTGGGAGGATTGGAAAAAATTAAAGTTTGACTTCATCTTAATATTAATCTCCGGATGGGTTGGGTGATGCTGCACCTGTAAATTTTGGTCCCTGACATTTCACAATTCCACACATTTTATACAACTCACAGGGCACGACAGATGACATACCGTTTGTGCTAGTGTCCTTTTTCATAATGTCATCCAGTTTGTCACTGACCAGCTTGTGCAAAGAACCTGGAATCTAATGAAATCATTTTACTACATACATTTTAAAAAGCATTTAATGATTTTATACAAGATTTCTTTAAATTATTTAAGTCAAAAGAGCAACGTTCCTGGGACTTAAGGCCATAAACAAAGATCCCATAATCCTAATTCATTTTGAAACATTTTGTTCCGATAGAGAAAGTCAACTTAAACAACACAGGCTGCCAGTGTGACATCAGAATTAGAATCACTTTATTTGTATTTGAATTACCTGTCCTACAAAAGGGAGACAGGAAAATGTTCTTAAATTCCATGACCAAGTAAGCACTAGCGAAACAATGGGCGAGATATAGGACTTCTGTGAAGATGTGAAGTGGATGTAGTCTTGGGTACCTTGAAGATGTCTTCATGGTTGTCCAGCATGAAGAGCAGTAGCAGGTCCACTTTGCCTTTAGGCAGACTTTTGCTTTGTATTATGGCTCTACAAAATGTCCTTTTCACCATCATCCGGTTCTCAGTCTAGCAATTGAAAAGTTCTGTTAATTAATGAGGAAAGTCAATACTTAACAAGGTCAGATTAAAACTGAAAATTGGACCAAATCTGGTTTCAGCATGGTGGAATGGAACAGGTCATGTACATTAAAATGATGTATAAATACTGCTTCATGATCATTGCAAACATCACTTTACAAACGACCAATCTAACCCTCAAAATGTATGAATAATTATAAAGGGGAAAATACAGATGATCCTGTGTCCTGACCTCTTCATGAAGGCGGATGTTTTGTGGATCTGCAGCCAGAGACATGAAGCCCAACAGCCTGTACAGCTCCTCTCTGCTGCCTGCAGGGAGCAACTTCAAACAGAGCTGCAAGACCTCCAGAGCTGCCACAACTTTCCCATTCACTACAGGTAAACCAGCAACGCACAGGCTCACAAACATACTGAAATCCAAGGTTTTATTCATTTATGGGTGTTCCGGAAAGTACCAACGTACCCAGAAGTTCAGTGATCTGAACGTAGACATCATTCATGGCACTGGGTAGGAGAGGCTGGGTGCTGGCTTGGCTGTAGTGTTTAGCCAGAATGTCAAACAGCAGTGCTTTACTCTGCTCCCAGCCCGTGGAACTGGTTTGGTCGTGTTCATCATCATCATCTGGTAAGAAGCCAGGCAGTTCCCTGCTCACCTCAACCACCTGTTGGTCTGGGAGGAAGTCCAGTAGGTCCAAACCTGCCGAGAGCCACTCATCTTTTCTGAGGAGCAGAAACAGCATTTTTTCTTTAATTTATCTATTTATTCTACGCTCACACAGCAAGCTTCCTCTCCCATGCAAACAAACAACAATACAATAGACAATACAGAAAGCAGTAGAATCTAGATTAACATTTCCATTTAAGATATTCAGATGCTCCAAATTTAACACATTATGAAGCTTCATCTGGGGGCCACAAAAGCACAAAGGCAATTATGATTTTAACCCACTGTGATTCCTTAAAAGCCTTCAGTATTTCTCTGTCCAGGTAGTTAGCAGTGAAGAGTAGGTCATGCTCATTATTGTGAGCACCAGACAGTCCAGTGTGATAGTCTCTGTAGTCCAAAAGTCCATCCACAAGGGGGAGCTCTATCAGCTGCAGCAACCTCTGAACTGTCTGCTCCTGCCACACTTTACTCACCACTGAGTGTGTGTGTGTGTGAGAGAGAGAGAGAGAGAGAGAGAGAGAGAGAGAGAGACAGAGCCTTTTTAATAATGCTGCTTGAGTTCTACCACTTTTGACAAGCCTCAAAACTTTTTTCATTTTCATATGTTTGAAAATATAGCTTCTACATACTGCAATATGTAAAGTGACTATTTTTATTAAGCAGTCAAAAAAAATTAAATGATTGGGAGATGGTCTCCCAGTTCAGCTTTGTTTGATGCCAAGTGCTACCTGACGGTGGTAGAGTCTCGATCTGAATGAAGCTGGGACTAAGGTCAAGTCCCTCCAGGAGGACGTCCAAGACATGGTCTTTTACTGGAGTACTATGGGAGATCAGCAGGTCATCCTGCCTGTAAGGTCTTCAAAAGGTGAACAAAAAATAAACCACTTCAAGCATAATCCTCACATTAACAGAACTACATTAGCCTAAAAGGAATATTCAAGCTAATGAAACAAGAACCCTTTAGAAGTATTTGTTGTACATCTGTGCAACAGTTTGTTTAACATGGCCCAATTCTGTGAGGAAAAAGTGATCTTAATTCTTCCCCGCACGTGCCATCTTTGAGAGATGTCCAGACTGTAGCAGCCCAAAAGTATAAGGCATGAAATCACCTGCACGACTGACTGTGTGCTTTTCTTTGTTCATCAGGGGAAAGAAGGGTGTCAGCACCGCTCGGCAATGGGTTGCAGTACGTTGTGTTGAAGAATCGGTAGAAGCTGCCGTCGCTGTCCTGAAACACGCGCAGCCTACTTTCCTTCCCCAACGTTCTACACGCTACTGCTTCAAACACCCTGCAGTCCAGGAGGGCTTGGCACACACGCACCACTTTGGCCCTGGGTACCTCGACATCCCCCAAAATTTTGCTCTGGTTTATATAAGCATGTATCACATTCACCGCGTCAGAGCCCAAGAAGCAATTACTGTGAGATTTCAGGTAGTGACGCCGTCGCTTCACCTTCACCTCTGCTTGGAGGTGGCCTATGATTTTGCTCCAAATGAGGCTGGACTGAAATGGCTTACCGACCATCCGGTGATCTGCAAAACAGCAGCAATAGTTCCTGAGTTGCATTTCACAGGTACAAATAGATAACCAACATTGTGGACTGTTGCACTTTATACACCAGTTTGTACGTAAACGCCAAAATAAACATCCCTTAAGAAAAGGAAAGCTAAATGAACCGCACACGAGCACAAATCTACCTTTCTTTGCCAATACTGTTAAAATACAACCCCTCTTAAAAACCCATACGTTTGCCCACACTTTTAGTGAAAGTAGAAACAGCAATTAAAATAAATAATCCAGCAATTGCGATGGTTTGTTGCTTCATCTACGCAATTTCTAACAGTATTTGTGGCCCGAGAGATAGCGTCGGTCAACCGGCCTCTTAACTCACTTCACCTTACCGATTGGAGGATGCATTGGACTGTACAATTTGCCAGCAAGATTTAACGCAGCAGCCCTTTCCCGTACTGTGGTCATTTTATCACTTTTACACAAAGTTGAGTTACATTAACCAAAACTCCAACTTTCAAAGACACGCTTGTTATCAATTAGTCGAACTTCGGGTATTTGGCTTACAGCTGCTTTATTACGCAACATGATTGGCAGCAACAGTCAGCCAATCCGCGTCGAACAACGTTGAGCCCTTACTGAAAGACTGGACCACGCGCCAGGTGGCAGCAACGCATTGTGACCGGCACGCGGCAGTCGTGTGTGTTAAAATCGTGGGTTTTATCGCCGACTTGAGCAAAAACTGCACTGGACGTTTATGCTACGCCTTACTTGAATAATGTAATGGCCTCTCCATTTTAATGAGGAGCAATTTCAACCGTCCTCACAAGAGTAGACAAGTTGTTATGAAAGGTTAAGTGTCCTTTGATTTTCACGAAGAACTTATCCAGATGAACGGTTTATCAGAATACCAGCTGTTCTAGGCTTAAGTGTTGTGCATATTGGAATCGATTACGGGTTGTTGTTTTTTTTTTTATTTCAGCCATACTAAATTATTGCCCCATCTTCTTTCTGTATCAGCTTTGTGATGCTGCTTGCCACGGTTTTAGTTGACAGTATGACAATTCTACAGTCAAAGTTGATTTTTAAATTGTATATCAGTCTGACATCATTAGTGAATGCACTGGACGTGACTATATATTTATTAGTTACTGAGATTTGGAGTGTGACCTCTTGTACGTCAGGAGTTTCTGTTGTTTTGGTTTTCTCAGACGAGCGCGGTCCAGTCTTGCAAATTGTAGTTTTTAGTTTTTATTTTAGTTTTTACTCTAACACATGTATCACTCATTATGTGCATATGTATTATAACCATATTTATAGTCTAGCTTCACATATGCTTCTGCCCTGTTTTCCCTTTCCGACAGTCTGTCTGTCTGCGTGTCCTCTTATATACAACCTTTCAGCTGCACTATTCTCATCTCCCTGCTGGCACCAAACTAGATTTTCCATCGCATGAAGCAAGAGGATCCCTGTCAGCGTTCAAAATATAAGATGTACTTGTGAACTTATGTCAGCAATGTTACATGCCATGCATGTAAACTGGGTGTGAAAAATAGGGCTCTGAGTGTGTGTGTTCCTTGTGGGAACTCAGTGTGTCCAAATGGACAGCCAGAACATGTACTTTGTGCAGGTCTTTTGCATGTGCTCATGAAGGGAAACATATAGTAGAATATAGTATATAAAAATATAGTAGATAGTATATAGTAATATAGTAGAATATAGTACTAGTGTTGCATAGCTCCTGATGTCTCTCATTACCTGTCAACAGAAAGTCCCACAGAAATTTATGTCCACCCAGAGAACCAAACCATCAGATAAGATACTAGCTAGGTACACGTTTAGCAGTAGGAAATGCATTGTAGACACTGTAGATAAATAAACAATAGGACAGTTGTTTACACATCATATATTAAAGGATATTTCTAAGGCAGATTCATCACATTTGTAAATGATCTCATTTCCAAAACAAGGTGTACTCGACGTGTTATCAGCAGGGCATGGTAAGCCTTAAAAGTAAAAGCTCAATCTGTCAGCCTTGAACCACTCTGATGTTGTATGGTTGTCCACTTGGGGGCTATTAATGGACTTGCAGGAATCCATTTATGAATCCCCACCTCATTTCCATGCCCTATCAATAAGATGACCAGACTCCCTTAGGAAAGAACACTTGTTCAGGGATTGTTCTGGTTTTATGTATTTATGTGTATTTATGTAACCTGGTTAGGGCTAGGTTGAAAGTTTTATAGTTTATAGGTTTATATATAGGGCTATAGTAATAATTTAGTGGTAGACTGTGTATTAGAGCAAGACTAAGGTTTGGGTTATAAACCTACAGTTTCTACACAAATGTAGCCCCAGAAAGTAATGTGTCTAGCATATTATTTAATCCTTTCTAATATCATTCAGTCTTGTTTTGGTAAAGAGCTTGTTTTCTCTGCTTGTCTTATCTATCTTTCTCAATGTCTGTCTGTCTGTCTCTCTCTCTCTCTCTGATATGTGTGGGTATTGTTCAGCTGACATTTCCCCATGCAGATACTGCTGATGATCTGAAATGATGGCATTCGGCAGTTTGTGCCAAATGCCTACAGGGGCTGAAATACCTGAAGAAAATATCTTCAAAGAAATCTTTGTTGAAGACCCACTACAAAATAAAAGCTTCAAATTTCAAGGCATACATAGCAGACAATGAATAATTCACAGACCTCTGTATTCACAAAAATGTCATAAAGTGTTTTTTGTAAGTATAATCTACAGTGGCAGATCAGGCTACATTACTTTGAGTTATTACTGTATTCTTCTCTATGATGTACTTCTAATGCCCTAACCATTAACCATCGAAAGGGTTCATATTTGCAACAGTATGGATACAAATGCATTACAGTGTTTATTTTGACATTTTTATTTTTGGTGACAATGCATAACACACACATATATACATATATATATTTCTGGAACCGCTTGTTCTTTTTACCCGTTTTTAATTATAGCCTTCCAAAAGTCCAGGATAGTAATACTTTTTAATTTTGAAACTGCAAATAGCTTTGTAGTTAGCTTCATACTTTATCATTAGGTTTTACATACTCCTGGATCTCCTCCTGAGGTTGGCAGAGTATGATTGTTGTATTTTCATCGCTAGGTGACAGTGTTTGACTCTTGATATTAGATACCAGGGTGCATATAAGGCCAAGCTTTGACTGAGATGCAAATCATGGACAGACACACACACACACACACTTACTATTTCAGTTTCTGCTCCACTGACCCACTGCAGACAACATGCCCCACATTCCTAAGGCACCCGAGATCAATCGGACACGACTCAGTTTCGAGTATGTTTGACTCGGACTTCCTCTTGTCCAATCAGTTGGGGAATTGCACTGTACTAAATCAAACAGAAGCAAACAAAAGAAAACAAATCTGATTTGCATTGATGGACTTACCTTGGTCATGTTTTCACCATGTCTGAGTTCATTTTGGCTGCAAAGGGATTTTTTTTAACAAGCTTGTCTGTAGCCATAGGAATGCGTGCTAGTTTAGAGCCAACGAAAACTCTAACCCTGCCTTCCAGTTTTAAAAGTCAAGTATAGTCTTGAGGGCAACTTTAATGGAGTACAGGACGTGTGTTGTGAGTTAGGAACAACAGTCACAAGCTATATTTACAGGCAAACGCTTTAAGTCAATTCATTTTCATGCAGACTGTTCCACTCTAAAATTCTTATTCCAGAGTAACATACAAACGCATTTTAGTTTGTAATATAAGGTTTGTAATAGTTTAGTACGGCGTGTCAAAGTACAGTGTGTCCATAATTAATAGGCATTTCTTAATTACTCACTAGTTGTGAGTAACACTAACATTTTGTTTTTTAAACGCTATGTTCCACAGTTGATCGTGTGAGAGGGGAAAGACCCAAAATAAAGAGGGCTGGAGTCGACTACAAAGATACAAGCGATAACTCCGCCTCCGGCTCGACCATCTCGCGTTCTTTAAACCCGTCTCAGCAGATCGGAGAAGGCTGGAGAGAAACGGAGACGACCTGGCCACGCGAGAAGGGGAGTCGGAAAGAACATGGCAATATTCAAAACGGCGCAGCTATTTCAAACTGATAGCAACACGAGTCTGACATCGATTTGGGCATGGATCATTCACACCTTCGCCAGTACCCAGCTGAGTGACGTTGCACCAGAGCTGTGGACAAAATGAGGGTCATCTACACTCAGAACGCCGGCTTCGTCGCTGCTTTCTCAGGAAGCAATGACGGTTAAGGATTTTTGCTTCGGTTTTTGTGATTTTTAGCGATAGATTGCAGACTATGCACCGCCCTCTGTAACAAAGAAATACGGGGAGGCCATGGTTGATTACGGCAAACGAAAGAGAAAACTGGCTGTTTTTTTTTTTTGCTGAAATTCTTAGTCTAATGTGTTCTGATATTTTGTAACGTTTCTGTATATGCCAAATTCTATCTTACCAGAGCGCATGTAACATTAGACCAGTAAACGAGATACCGGACGGAGCAGCGTCCTTATGCGCAGCACCTCGTTAAAATCTGATTTTATAATATTGTTAAATAGCTACATTTTAATATGACTTGTAACATATATGTGGTATGCCAGTTTATACGCATAATGGCCACGTTGATTTTTTAGCATTAGTCAACCTTGTTCGTTCGTAGCCTTTTTAGCCTAGTGAACAGATTTTTTAGATAGCCTACCGTAGCCGGCTATAGGTAGATTACATTGACAGATGATAAAAAATATGAGTAAATCGAGATCACTCGGTTGCGTGATTTAGTGACAATCATAAAGTTTATATGTTAACATAAGTAAACGTTTCGTTGTAATTTATTTATTTATTAATATACTATAATAGGCATATTAGTACTATAACCTATTATCGATATTTAAAAACTAGGTAGTTACAAACATTTAACCAAGAGGGAGATTTTAAACTGATAACCTCCCCTAAACATGGATATTGCATGTGCATCGCCTCAAAGGCAAACCCGTTCAGAGGCTGAAGGTGTTCAGTCCTCAGCGGGGAAACCTATAGGTGATCTGCCGACCTCCCCTTCATCGCCCACCGTCTCCTCCGTCGCGGAGATCTCGCTCCCAGGTGAAGTCAAACGTAGCTCCGGCGTAAAGAAACATCACCACAAGCACAACCTGAAACATCGCTACGAGCTTCTAGAGACGCTGGGAAGAGGGACGTATGGCAAAGTCAAGAAGGCCATCGAGAGACACTCTGGAAGAGAGGTAAACATGGATTCCCTGCTTTATTTTTAAGCACACGAATAAACTCAGTATAAGTAAGATGTTGGCCAACGAAATGTGCGTGCAGTCATGTTAAGAGCGGCAGCTGGTAGAATAATGTGTTTTGCTTGGCTCCAGCGAGTTTTTCCCCGTGGGAATTTTCTCGCGCAGAGCGTGTTGGAGGCCAGAGGACTCTTGTCAGCACGCGCGGTCCGTGTCCCCAGGGTTACGGCGCGTCTGAAGACAGGGGCGAGGGCAGCTGTTCTAAATCCCGTATTGATGGGATTGATGCGTCTTTAATGGCCCCAGTGAAACGCATCATTGGAAAGGCCAATGACTCTGCTCTACTCTCGCAGCGAGCACATGAAAAACGCTTTTTTTCTCCCTGTTTGCAGGCGGGTTGTGAGGCCAATGCAAAGTGCCAAGAGACTGGGACGAACGTACAGAAAGACCATAAATAATCTAATATCAGTACCACATGGTTTAAAATGAGCTTTAAAGGTTCAGCTTACTTGTGTTACTAACCCCCCAAATACCTTTTTGAGTACTGGTGTTTTTGATGTGCACTTGTGTTTTTGATAGGTCAAGCACAGTGTACAATCTCGTGTTGACACGATGTTGCCATTTGCAAACACATGAGCTGTTTGGTCATCTGATCAGTAAAGAGATTCCAGGGGAACATGCTTAGGTCTAGCTTGGTTATTTTGATTACCTTTATCACAGTTGTCAGGCATCTGACCCCCAGTCCTACCATATATGGAGTCTTTCTACGTGTTGCAGAATCGGACCTGGAAGCAGCAGGACTGCTTGGCAGCATGGGGAGATCTTTCCATGGGTGCGGAGTGCCTGGGGAGCTCCCCAGTTCTCTGCTAATTCCTGTTAGGTGGAGCCAGCTTACACCCATGCTTTGGCCTTCATGAGTGGTGTACAACCTTTATGGCAGTCCTGTTTGTTGTTGTATATAAAGGTCACATTTATATACACACACACACACACACACACACACACACACACACACACACATATATATATATATATATATATATATATATATATACAGAGAAATTCTTATGCAGCAAACCAAATAAAATCATGGAAACAAGGCACAGAATGAGAGAGATAAAGGCAACCATAACCACTCAATCATTCTCTTTTTACGCTTTTACACTTTTACACAACATAAGTCTCATATCTTATGTCAGTCTTATATTTCATATTAGTCTTATATCTCATATCAGTCTTAAAGTCTACACACATCACTAGTATGAACTTCATTATGCATTAATGAAAGTCTAGGTTTTCCTTGCGGGAGAGTGTATGTAGTTACGAGACCATGAAATACATGAGTTTCCATGACGACATGAATCATTGATGTGGCATGTTATGACACTACAGCAACAGCATATCCACTAGGGGACCTTTGTACTGTTTTAGTTGTGTGAGCTGTGTAGCCCTCTGTTCATTTCAAATGACTGTATGCCCAGTGTGTCTGGCACACAGCAGTGTTTGCTTATACACCACCCACCCAGACAAACACACATACATACACACACAAACACATGTTTTTGGGTCCAGTGCCAGAACTAGGTTTTTGTCCATCTCTCCAGCAGTTGAATGGGAGTGTGACTTTGATAATGAAACTAAACATACGTTTCGGGAAAATAAATAAATAAATAAATAAAGAGCTGTGCAGTCATACTGTTGCCTGGGGAACCAAAACCAAAAGAAGGGAGTTGTTTGTGTGTGTGTCAGTGTGGGTGCTGGTGTGGAGATGTTAGTTCTGCAGTAGTTACTCCCAATGCTGCATTCCCGCGTTATCTCTCACAGGGACAGAGGTTTCCTTAAACACTCTTAGCCTGTCAGTGGGTTCACTAAAGACTTCTGCTCAAGGACTTCAGGTGCCAGGGTCTAAGGCTGCTGGCCCTCAGTAACATTTCACTCCACCATGCCGTAGTGCTCTTGACCACGAGAATATGGGACGAAAAGCTCTGCATAACCTTCCCTGGGCCATGGCTCCCACAGGCCATGCCTCCCCCGGGCCACACCCCCCCAGGCCACGCCTCCCCCAAATCCTGCAGTGTTCATTATCTACAACCTGGTTGCTTAAGATATAGGTAAATAAGTGTAATCATTTTGTTAAAGTACCTCAAAGCCTTTATGTAGAACAGTGTTTTTACAGCTACATTGCATTTGGGGAACTCTGCCCGTACAACCCTATGACCTCAGCAACTGATTGGATCGCTTATCAGTGAGACGGAAAAGCAGGCCTGGTGCTTATGACTGTAAGGGTGTCCAGCCTGCAGAATCGCTTTATACATTAAGTGCCCAACTTTGTCCCACAGCATGCTGTAACTCAGACGTTCCTTTAGCTGATCAGCCACAGCTCAGTCCAACTGTAGTGCATATTGTTGGTTTGGTACGATTATATCCCTAATCCCTGATTTACAGACCTGCTCTGATACCTAGGGATTAGCAAGATAAAAATGAGACAGTTATGTAATGTCTTTACACCATATTACTTTACCATTGCTGCATTTTTAACCTTAATGGCAACTGCAGACCGCAGGTCATAAAGAAGGATCTGGAAGAGATACTGTGTATGAGAGAGTGCACGTTTACACATGTGTCTGTGTGTTAATACGCATTTATTTGGGGCAATGGAAAGTTGATATAGTGTCTCCTTTGGTTTATTAATAGACACATATGAGTTTGAAGGTGTAGTAGGTAGTTCATTTGATGAGGCACGCAGAGCCTCTTCTGTCATTCTGTGCCTTTACTGGTATGCAGTCAATGATTGGCTGTGTAGGGAGGCAGAGAGAAAAGATCGTGGTGACAGTGTAACTGAAGACAGAACGTGATGCATGAAAGGTCATCTTAAACAGGAAATGAAAATACAATGGAAAAACTAATATCCTGTGGAGGACCCGAGCTGGTGGAAAGCAGGGGGATAAACCCTACGTTCCTGATTTACGACCAGCATCCCTGATCAAAGTCTTTATTATAACTATTATAACAACTACAAAATATAAAGCAGTCATCACACAAGCAACAAATAAACTTCTCCCTAGCCAAACAGCTAGGGTCTGTCAGACATGGCTAACTAGCTGTAAAACGTACGGAATTACATTACATGCAAACACATAAACAGATGCATGCACATATGTGCGTGCAGGCATGGTCTGATCAATAGCAGAAGCACTTGGCATTGTGGGACTTCAACAATGGCTTGGAATGGCAGACATAAGGTTCGGATTGCCAGGTGGTGGATTTACATTACTTGGCTAGACTTTGGTCCTGCACAGAGGAAAAGGACTGGTTTCGGTTTGCTGTCCGTTAAAGTCTTGTCCGGATGTTTTGATAAATTAATCTTTTTAGTTTGAACTGCTGTAGGCATACCATTTTTCATGTTCCTTTTTGAATGTTACGCCTGTTGATATACAAGTTAAAATTGCTTTCAGCGGGTGTCTGAATGGAAACTATACACTTCGGAAAGGACCGAACACATTTTTGCTAATAAATCTTCTAGTTACAGGGGTAGAAATGTATAATTCTTATTGCTGCTTTCGAAGTGTTCCTGGGTGCTATAACCTGGGCTTTGGAGGTAGGAGCCAAGATAACTCAAGTGTAATATGTTACACTTTGGAAGTGTGTCGGATCCAGAGGTCTTTCACTAGAGAAGGCTGGAGTGAAAGCTTCAGCTCTGTTACAATAAAATACGTCTTGCTGATTTTGGAGAGGAGGTGCTGCCGTTCGTGCCTGTTCTGCACAGTGTGCCTGTGAAGCCATCACATTCCTGCACTCGTATTGTGAGGCTGGCAGGAGGTGCATACCTGAGCCGCCGATAAACCTCATGAGGTAATGGAAAACGGTCTGCTGTGGCTTACCAATAAAAGACCTGAAGATTTTGCAGGATTTCGACTGAGCGTGCAGCGAACGGACCCCATTTATGTATTTATTTATACCTTTTTTATTCCACATAATCAAGTCCTGAGCCATTCCGGTTGGGTTTCCTTATAGGGATGTGCTGGATAATTTACCTTCGGCTCTGTGTAACATGTGGTTTTCGTTTCTCTGTGAAAAGCAGGGTTTGGGTGCGCTGGGTGCCTCCTTTGGCAGGAACTACAGTTGTCTGTCTTCCCATCCTATCATTAGAGCAGAAGAGATGATTCATGGGCAGAGTTGCAGTGAGGACGGATAGGCAGGACTTATACTGTCATTACATTGCTTGCTGTTATATTGTATGCAGCTAAAGCAAAGATCTTCAACCTCGGTGAGGTTTTATGTTTCGATGCAAGGTCCCAAGTTATAAGATCTAGTGAGTTTATATAGAGTGAAGAGGAGTTAAGAGTAAATATAGATTTGTACATTAACCCATTAACTGTTTAATCAAACAACTCTTAATGAATGCTTATTAAAGGTAAATGAATGGTTATAACATTCAACAGGAACAAGGCATAGCAATTTTTGAAGGCTTGCAGAAGTTTTGTACCATAGCCAATTCAAGGCTTTGCCAGTGAAATCTGCTGGCAAACATTTGATACTTAATCTTAATAGTTCAACATAAGTAGTGTAGTAGTTTAGGCAATTATTTGTTTTTTAAGAAAACACTATATAAAAAATAAAGACATGACTTGTAAAATTTATTTTGTTACCTCACATACATAAGCCTGTACACTGAAGAGTTTAAAAGTATTTGTTGGTATAGTTCAGTGACTTTATAGTGTCACTAAATGTTTGAATTTTTCTACATGGTTTGGAAAGTATCATCTTAAGAACAGAGAGTAGTCAAACATGATGAAAGAAATGTTCTTGGTTGCAAAACTGAACTAGGATATCCTTGTTCTCTCTGATCATTTTTCATTCTACTTCATGCTGTTCCATCAACCCAAAAGTGGATACGCAGCAGGCGGGTGGGAGTGTGTCACAGGCAGGAAATCCCTGCTGGTACTTCCTTTTCCTCTGTATGACATCACCAATCAGTCAGCATGTTATCTCCTGTCTCCACTATTCTAAAATTAGACGTGACAAAAAGCTGAACGACATATCTAGAAACTACACAACCTTGGAACCCCTGGACTCAATGTAGGTGGGGCCTGGGATGTGTTTGTGATGTTATCCTGTACCTTGGAACGAGGGGGCTGGTCTAGCATCACCTCCCCTATTCAAGAACGTGTGTTCCTTTGGATGCAGATGGAAGAAAGTATGATCAGTGCTCAGAATGCCTGCGTTCCTGAGCCTGTTCTTCCCACCATGCTGGGAGAGAGGTCAGTAACATGAGGCTGTGCGCACTGATTACCCTAGAGAGGCTCTGCTGTAGGTGCACCCCCGTTATGTAATTAAGATGCATTTCTGGAACATATGAAACCACTGTGGTGTACTTGGATATTGTATTTACTAGGAAATATGTCACGCTCATCAGAGAAGGGTCAAAACCAATGAGATCTTTTATTTATTTATTATATTTTGGAGAAGCAGAAGCCATGTTCCTTCTCAGAATTACAGGCTATTAACAATACTGTAACTTTGAGAAACTTCAGCAATATGCCATCCACATGCATTTTAAACATTATACACTTATGCTAACAGTAGATCATTCAGGAGATCTCTAATTGAACATGTGGACCGGGGGAGAATATAGACTCCCTAGACACTGTAACATATGGTATCTGCTCTCTACACTGCAACCTGATCCTACCATTATTGCTGAATGTGTCATGAGTCCTAATTCTCAATGAGAAGTCATTCACAACAGATACAGACAGAGAGAGAAGCCTCCATTGCTGAGGCCCATGCGGACCGAGCCAGAGCACCTTCATCTTCTAAAAGCAGGCCTGGAAATGCCATGTGGAGCATGCACAGTGGCAGAGCTCGAACCACACATCTTGTGTCCCAGGTTCACCCTGCTAGATCAGGCCCTTTCTTTGATCTCTGGGCTTCAGTTGAGGCCAGACAAGGTGGTCTGAAAACCTAAAATACGCTTGCATTTGAGATTAATTTGAGATTTGAGAAAAATGGAAATGTATATATTTTTCTTATATATGTTTGATTTTAAATCCCATGGCAATGGGTTTTTTTGAGACACTCTTTTGTCATACTTGGTTACTAGCTGATGTGCTCAAGCTGTTCTGTGTCATCTCTCCAGGTCGCTATTAAGTCCATCAGGAAGGAGAAGATCAAGGAGGAGCAGGACATGGTGCATATTCGCCGGGAGATCGAGATCATGTCGTCCCTCCGCCACCCCCACATCATTTCTATATATGAAGGTTTGTCTTTCTGTCTGTCTTACGTCCATCTCTCCAGTCATGATTTTATTCAGTATTCAAATGTAAGATTTATACCTTAAGAACAATTTTTCCACTTATATCTCTATCACGTGTTTCTTCATTATTTAAGTCGTTTCAGTAACGTACTTATTTTGCCATTACTTGCAGGCAAACAGATACTGTGTATGTGTATTGGAAAGCTTCACAGTGAAAATGTCATCGTTATATCTTAACAAAAGCTCTGGGTGTTATTTATCATCTGTCTGTGTGTACTTTTGGAAATGCGGGTATGGTAGAGAATGTATGCATGTGTGTGTGTGTGTTTGTGTGTTTAAAGGCAGATCTATGTGCTGGTGTGGGGTGTCTATGGGCAACTTTCCACACATCTAAGGGGTCTCTTATTTTTCCTCTCCGTCCTCCTCGTCGTAAGGCCAGACATGTGTGGCTGGTTTCTGTCAGAGCAGCTGGGAAGCAGACCCAGGGAAGCAGACCCAGCTCTGGGAGAGGGGGCTCCTGGGCCCACCAGCTCACACTAATGCACTAAAAGTCTGGCACTGAATGAATCATCATGCTCCGATGAATAAGTAATGACCCCCTTCCCACTGGTAATGAATTGATCAGCTCCGTACAGCACTAGTTCTTTTTTTTTTTTACAGCGCATTAATGCGCGCCGGCCCGAGCCAAACGGGTCAGCCGCGGCGTCGGAGATGAACGGAGGAGTGACTGATTAATAGGCAGCGCCTCTCTGACCCTGAGCTCATCGTGCATGCGAGGAGCGTGAGCCGCGGGCTGAAGTCCACGTCTCTGATTGCAAGTGGCGTGTTGCCTGACCCCCCCCTCGTTTGCCTCCCCGGACGGGAGCTCCTGTGCCACGTCAAGACTGGCACGCAGCACGTTAGCTGACGGCGCTGTTTTCTCCACAGGATCTGTGCACAGTCTATGTTTGTTAAAGGGGGGGCGGGGTGGTGGAGTGCTATAGTGCAGGGAAGGGGGGGGGGGGACAGGGCGCTTTTGAAGAGGAGCTGAAACCCTGTGATGTGGTCGACCCAGCTCAGAGCGTCGGGGATGACGATGAGGAGAAGCGCACCCTCAAACGCACCCCCCATGGAATCAGGCTGCTAGACAGAGGCATCGCCTCAGCTGCTGTCGCCACGGCAACAGTGCTGTTCTCATTTTTCAGCGGGGTGGCTGTAGGGAGGCGGTGTGGGCTCTGGTGTACCTTGTTAAAATGTGTTTACTGTTGTGGGTTGGCTTCCTACCAAAACAGCATCGGAAATGTATAGACACAGAGCTGCATATCCGGCAACACCCTTGTCCCCCATAAAGTGCATATTGGAGGCAAAGCTGAACCAGATGTGCTTTTGACTGAGAACTTTCCTCTGAAAGTTCCCCCCCTACCCGAATGGTGCACACATGCATGTGCTCGTCACTCAAGGGCATCGTTTCAAGAAAGATCTCGTTCACGCTGTATCAGCGTCCGACTGGCCGCAGTCTCTGTGCTGCCAGCCACTGGCCCAGGTTATGAAATCTGACTGATTATCCCCTGCAGAGAAGAGAGAAGCGGGGATACAGGGTCAGGGGTCATTCCTAATGAGCACACCCGCTAGCGGGGTCACGGACCCAGAGCATCGCCCAGCACAAAGCAAGCGTGATGAGTGAGTCCAGATCAGAGGGGTGCTTCAGAGGGCCTTTAGAACGGTTCGGTAGGGTCTTTGGACCCCTCGACAAGCCGCAATGTGTGCGGCCCCTACAGGGCTGGAGTGAATTGGAGAGTGGAGGAGGGAGTTCAGAAGGGGGGAGTACATGTCATTTGAAGTCTTTTCCCCCGGGAGACTTGCCGTCTGAGAGTTACACGTCAGCCACCGAAGGGCTTAAATAACGAATGACGAAAGTGCAAGTGGAGAATTCCAAATTTGGAGACGTCAGTGCCACTTTGGCTCCGACGTGTGTCGGCCTCGTGGAGCTGTGAAGCACACCTTACAGGGGTGGCGTCAGGCCACCTGCGACATTCTCAGCTGCCTGTGATATTCCGCACCCCCGTGAGAACAGCGTGAGGTTCTCCGAGGGTGACGGCGGCCCCGTGCACCTCCTGCCCTCCCTGCACTCTGGGCTTCCTCATGCTCTTCCTCCTGCATTTACCCAGCAGACCCCAACGCGCCACGGTCCTGCTGCCGCAGTTGAAGGCCATGGGCGGGCGGGGGTGAGGCTGGACAGAGGAGGGTTGACGTGGGCAGTGGAGGAGTGGGAGGGGCATGCCTCTCTCCCTGCCCATTGGTGCTCCTTAAATGGACATTTGCCTTTTGCAGAAGTTACAGTGTTTTCACTGTAATTTGCTTTGTATGTTGTCCTTAAACCACAACCCTGTCTCTGCCTCTTCGTGCTTTGCCAGTGGTTTATGCTGTGACCGTGTGAACTCTGTGAGCTGCCCAGTCAAAAATATTTACTTTATATTTTTGAATGTCTGTGAGGCCTCTATTATTTTTCATTGTTGATTCAGCCTCACTGAAACTTGGGAAGATGGGAAGGTTTTTATTTTTGACTGGAGGACTTCCTTTGAACATTGTTGCCTTTGTGGCTATATCTGAATGTGTGTCAGACATTATGCACCATATACCATTAAAACGTGAAATGCTTGAGGAACACAAAGCAAGTATGTCAGAGATTTACTGTGTTTTTTCAAGACGAAAGTAGCTAATGGTTTGTGGGCTGTTTTCACTAAAGTTCCCAGTGTGTGTGTTTTGTGTTACAGTGTTTGAGAATAAGGACAAGATTGTGATTGTGATGGAATATGCCAGTAAGGGGGAGCTGTATGACTACATCAGCGAGCGTCGGCGTCTGACCGAGAGAGAAACACGACACTTCTTCAGACAGATTGTCTCTGCTGTGCACTACTGCCATAAGGTACAGCACCATAGCGTCTTCTCTCTTCACCCACCTCCTCTGTCTCCACCCACTTCTGCACTTGCCTCCTCTCAATGTATGGGTCTCCTCTCTTAACCTGGCTATTCTCTGGACCTGCCAGCCTCTCTGTTCAGCTCGCCAGACACCTTGTGGCCTCTTTCCTGGACTCAAGACGTTCGGTTCATACCAGTATGTGCGAATATTTAATAAAGCCCAGTGAAGCACGCGCAGGGCCTGTCAGTTGTGCGAGCGTGTTGTGTTTGGCCTTCTGGCGTCCAGGAGGAATCTCCGAATGACGGCCTGATGAGAAACAGCTTTGCGACTCAATCCTTGCGTTTCTCTATCTGGCCGAACTCTGACGGCAGCGCTCCTCCTGCCTGTCGGGCAACATGTACTGGCTTGGTGGGTTGCCCAACCACAGCGTGTCTCTTTCTGTCCAGACCGTCATCGTTGATTCCAGCACTCTAATCCCCATGCCTCTCCAGTCAGGGTCTATGCGCAGGGCAGTGCCACCACCAGCAGCCTGCTGCCCTGCTGCGATTGGTCCTGACCCAGGCCCCACACAACCAACGCCCACTAACATATTCCCCACAGCTGACAGAGGGAGTGATGTCATTTCCCAGACCGGGGGAAGCCCTCTGATGACCTCCAGTTAACAGGGGTGCGGCTGAGTCACCCGTCACCACTCCGGGCGTGAGCAGTGGGTGTGTGCGCTCTCGAGGGTGGGGACAGAGATGACGCAGGAAGCAACGTGCTCAGAAGCTGCCTTCCAGCTCGGCTGCGCTCCCTCGGAAACGCGCCGAACATGTGTTACCCTTCCACGGCGCCGGAGTTGGGAGCGCACCGCACACAGCCATGTCGCTAATGAACTCCGCCATGATAGAACCCCTGATGCTAATCTCTCACGGCTGTGCTCTCGGGCCCGCGCACCGCATGTCAACTGCTGCTTTAAAGGAAACACTAACGACGCAGCTGAGTTTTAATCCCGTGTGAGAACATAACTCACTCTAGTCGGTAATTACAGATGCGTGTTTATGGTGCAGATGTTAGTTTGTTGATCTCAATATGTTTGCCTATGACATCAGCTGATATAATGGCATGGCTCGGTCTGAGAAGGTTATAGTATTTATTTAGCTGCGTGCTTCAGTTGTTAGAACATCAAATAGCTCTTTCATTATCTATGCCTGTGGCTCTTGCACAGGACTCCTCAAAGGGTTAGTGTGTTAGGGTTGGTGTGCAAGTGCCTCAGAGACTTGCTGGAGAAGTCCATAGGTGTGATCCCATCTGTTCTGGCCTTCTCTGAAGGTCACTGTAATGTAATGTTTTTTCTCACTCAGAATGGCGTGGTGCACAGAGATCTGAAACTGGAAAATGTGCTACTGGATGAGAACTGTAATATAAAGGTGAAGTTCATTCATTCGTTCTGATCAATTCTCCATCTATATTTGATCCTGCTGAAAGCTTTTAGAAATGTAGAACTGTTGTAAGGCGGCAGTAATATACAATCATAAATATACTATACTATACTCTGGGATTCTAAAGCAAGTTGTATACCATATTTTTATATCTGAGCAGATAGCTGATTTTGGGCTGTCCAACCTGTACCATAAAGACAAGCTCCTCCAGACCTTCTGCGGCAGCCCGCTGTACGCGTCTCCAGAGATCGTCAATGGCAGACCTTATCGTGGTCCCGAGGTAGGACATTGCCTTTTACAGACTGATGTACGTATTGTTCAGCTGTAACTGTTCACATGGGTTTAATACTGGCATTAACAAAGAGTCACTGTGGTTTAATAAATGATGTGAGAAAGTCATTTCGAGCTCCTGGCGCTCATTGGGAATGTTGGCGTGATGCCGTTTGAGTCTGATGATCCTGGGGTGATAGGATTGACTCTTCCTCTCAGGCTGTCTGGGTGATGGAGCAGGGATAGAGTCTTAATGGTGCATTGGGTTGCTCTGTAATAGGATTATCAAGCCCTTGGTAGAAAGCAGGCCCACACTCTGCCAATATTTGTCTAGGATAAGATGTTCTATTCCTGTTCTGTAGTTGGCCACACACCCCCAGGGCTGAGGTAGAATCAGCCCCCCCATTCCCTGTCACTTCTGTGGATACTTCTGGCATGGAATTGTACATGTACTGGTTCACAGAGAGGTGATTTTTTGTCTGGTTCCCCCTTGCGATGATGAGAATCCTTACATGCTAACAGCTAAAACCGATTTGAAAAAAAGCACACTCCTGCTTGGAGAGTTTTTTGGGAGTGTGGAACTTTGAGGATTTTATGATAGCTGGGAACGTCTTTAAAAAAAAAAGCATTTAGACGAGTTGCATAGATGAAAGAAATGGAAAAATAGTGCTGCTCTTTCTCTTTGTGGTAGGTAGGGAGTGTGATGGTCTTCACATGCTTGCCACCCTATTTACGAAGCAATTGTTAGGCGTTTCCAAAATGCAGCAGTCGAGTGTTCTGTAACAAGTGCTATCCATATTTTTAGACCCAAAGCAGAGGTTTTCAATTTGCTTTAATTTGCTACAAGTTTCCTATGGGAACAAACAAAAAAAATACTTGGAGATTGTAATCAAAATTACAGTACGTTTATGGTAAAAGCCACAAATTACAGCCAGTAAGGGGAATAAAAAGCACACAATGGCAATGTCACCTTGTCATGATCAGAATCTCTTCATCCTCTGACTGATGAGAGGAAGGCCTTGAGCTAAACAATTTGTGAGGAAGTCCAATCAGTCTGGACTCGCTATCTGATTTCCTGTACTTCAACACCCATACAGGTCGAGACAAGCCATCCAGAGATGGCGTGTCCCAACCAGGGGACTCTGCCTACCAGAGAGTTGGAAGGTTTTCCGCTCTTTGAGCAGTGGGGGCATCGGGAGGATCTGGAGCTGCACTGTTTCCCCATTCCCCCCCTAATGCCCCCCCAACCCCCCCAACACTGCAGGTCTTATGGAACTGCGACGATATGGCTGATAACATTAGAGTTCCGTATCAGTGAAGTGCACGAAATGGCTGTACACTGACACTCTGCTGTCTGGTCATTGCAGCAGGATAACAGCGTAATTGTGCATCGACCGCTGCGCCAAAAGCTCCAGAGCTCTACACAGTATGGGGGTTGATGCAGTGCTTAGTAGTCCTGGCTGGTGGAGGCAGCCCAAGGTCGTCCTAGTCATGCACGCCAGCTATACTCCCCCCGCGCTTATCTTATCTCTGAGCGGGTCTCTCTCCGGCCGTGTGGAATGTGGATCTCTGCTGTACGTTCTGCCGTGCGGCTGGTTGTGGGGAGTCAGCACATGCCTGTGTTATCTCGCCCCTGCAGGTGGACAGCTGGGCGTTGGGAGTGCTGCTCTACACACTGGTCTATGGTACCATGCCCTTCGACGGGGGAGACCACAAGAACCTCATCCGCCAAATCAGCAATGGCGAATATAGAGAGCCCAGCCAGTCATCAGGTGCAGGATCGTTCATTCATTAACCTTTTGGTGCTTCTACAGTCTAGAGCAAATGGAAAGGTGCGATTACGCAAATGTTGCCAAGCTCCAAGGTTTTCGATACCTGGGTTAAAGGGTTGTAAGCGTTGTATTGTATAGAACTTTTGTCCAAGTTCCCTAAATGTTATTTAGATTCTGTGTAGGGCAAATGCAGATGCTAAATGAAATCATCAAGTGTGGCGCATATTCTGACGTGCGAATAACTGTGCACCCATGCAGACGCTCGCGGCCTGATACGCTGGATGCTGATGGTGAACCCTGAGCGGCGGGCCACGGTGGAGGACATCGCCAACCACTGGTGGGTGAACTGGGGCTGGAAGACCAGCGTGTGCGACTGCGAGAGCCAACGAGACGCCGGCTCCCCCATGCTGGCACGCCTCATCGACTGGCAGAGTCGGACGGAACCGCGGGTGGCCAGAGGTGTTCGGCCCGAACCCCTCCTACTCATCCGGCAGCGACCCAAGAAGAGCAAGAAGGAGAACGACGGGGGCGTGGCGCACCACGGCGGTGACGACAGCCTGGGCCTGAAGAGGCCGAAAGGAATCCTGAAGACGCGGCCATCGGAAGAGCAGCAGTCGCCGAGCCCGGAGGATGTGGAGCTGCTGCCCATGACGGGGGAAGCGGAGAGGCCGGTGGCGACAGCGGCCGGCCAAGAAGGAGATGAGCCCGTTCTCTCGGGCAGCTCGCCTGCTAAGATCGTGCCTGTTCTGCCTAAAAAGGGCATCCTGAAAAACAACCAGCAACGGGAATCAGGGTACTACTCCTCCCCCGAGCGCAGTGAGTCCTCCGACCTGCTAGGTGGCAGCATTGCCCCTCTCGTCGCTGGCTCCCCGCCAAAACGCACCATGGGCAGGAAAGGCATCCTGAAACGCAACGGCAAGTACTCCACCTACAGTGCCATGCCTTCCGCGGGGGTCGCAGGGGAGCCGCCACCCAGTGACTCGGGTCTGTCCCGCAGTCAGAGCCGCCCGTCCAGCATCGTGGGTGAAGACAGCAGTGTCCTGGCAAACAGCTCTTTCAGTGTTGTGGACTGGCCACCCGTCGCCGCCCGTCCCAACATCCGAGGCTGCGTGTCTGCCGAGAACCTGCTTCAGTTGGCCAACTTCAAAGGTCTCCGGGCTGCCCCGCCCCTGCACGGGGGGAAGTTTGGGCGTGGGGTGCAGGGCTCACCTGGAGACAACAGCAGCTTCTCCCTGCTGGGAGACCTGGATGACATGACTCAGGTGTACCAGCAAGCCCTGGACATCAGCAGCAACCTGTCGTAGACAGAGAGGGGAGTGGCAGGGAGACAGAGGGAAGAGAGCAAGAGAGGAGTACGTGTGGATGTGTTGGCTTTGTGTATCTCTGACGACCAGTGTGACGCTGGGATAATCTGAATGGGAGGCCGAAGTGTTTGAAATGGGAGGGGGGGGGTGTTACACACTACCAAACACACTCACACCTCACTCACTGCTCTTGATGGTTAGTATTCTGTCTTGTATTCTATCTGGTGTTCTGCCTGCTTTCAACCCTCACAAAGAGCAGTGCTGATTTCAAATGTTTACATATTAAAAAGGCGAATCACACACAGACACCAGGCAGTGGAAGGCTCCCAAACAAAGCAAAGAGCCAAGCTGAGTTTACAAAAGCACCTTAAAACTCACACTGAGCACATGTTGTTGTGATCTTTCCTTCCTGTAAAAAAAAAAGAGAAAACCAGGGTCTTGCTCCACAAGAACTGTCAGTGTCATTTATTTATTAATATTTTGCATAGACTTAGTGATACAGAACTGGTGTGGTCTGGCTGTACTGGAAGAGTGGAAAACTCAATCTCTCCTTTAAATCAAATGGAACTGACATATATAATTATTATGCTATTTGATTAGTTATTAGCAATCATTACAACTGCATACGCAAGACGTGAGGCCTCATATTTATCGTGACAAATTCCTGCAGGTCTTATATCTAGAGTCATATATATGGGAATATGTATGAAGTGCCTTTTGATTCATATGAAATTATGTATGTCATTTCCCAAAGGTGGAGAGCGCTGCCAGGTGGAGTCATCCCCAGATGTGCTGTGTTCTGTTATGTATTGAATGTTTGGAAGACCCAGGACCTCAGTGCAAAGCCTCCACAGGCATATATATGTCAACTGCCACATCGTCTGTTTGGTCTTTGCAAAGTTTGCCTCAGCCACTGATGTCTGATATTTGTTTTCATATTTAGCTTGGCAATGGTTGACGTTTAGATGGCAGGTGCTGGTCCTACAGCAAGATGAAAGAGAAGCTCCTGACCCCTTCTGACCTCTTTACCCATGACTCTCTGTCTAGGGCTTGTCCTCAAAGGCAAACCTCTTGGACGACCTGCCTGAGATTGTGCTTGTGTGGGTTCTTGATTGAACTGAATTGCTGTTTAGGCCCTCTGGACGCCATTGTCTTAGCAGGGTTTTTACACAAGGCAGCAGTCAGACACACTCTCAGTTCACAGGAATGTAACAGGCTAAAACAGACTCTTTGAATAATTCTGATGTTTTTCTTGGAAAGTTGAAGACCCTTCCTTGTGTAGTTCCAGTGCTGTTGACTTACTGATTGACCAGTATTTAATGTCACCTATTACAGTTCATGGGCTTCTTGGAGGTTTAAATCATAGCTAAACATTTGTTTTCAAAAAAGAAAAAATTCTGAAGCAGACTCTTTGCTATGGACTATATTGGGTTCAGATGTAAACAGACTTAGCTTTAATCCAATCGTAGTCATTAGTATTGATGTACTCATTCTTTTAGTCTTGATGTTGTACTGAAGAGACATAGAATGTGTTGATGAAGGGGTGTGAGTGTAGACATACGGCAGGTAGAGAGATTTTTTAGAGAGATGTGCGTTAATAGTTGTAGCCATTTCTAAGATGTAGGTATTCTGAAAGATCTGGTAGAAATGGAGGTGATAGTGTTCTGTGAAGTTGTACATTATGAAAGATGCTTGTAAGTGTTGACAAGGTAGGTAGAGATTAGGAAAGTATGTAGAACGTTTTATGGTGTGATGAGATCGACATGTCTGAAAGGAAAGACTCTTGAGAACAGGACCATGTGCTTGAACTTTATTGGACTCCCCAGTTTGCCTGTTCACCCCCAGCAAAGGCCCCAACATGATCTACGACAATTAATACAGCTTACAACAGGACAGCTGCGAGGAACGTCCAAACCATTGTAGCGAAGTGCACATATTAAATTCATTTTCAACAACAACAATAAACAACAAGCTGGCTGACATCTGTGGAACATAAGAAGGTGTGCCACAGAGGTCCTGGGTACCGAGAAAAAAATGACACACCCTTTGTGTATTGAATTGTATTGCATTTTTATATTGCATCGTATTGTCAACTGGATTCACAGTGAAGAAATTATACTATGTTAGTATTTTGTTTTTATTACGCTTCAGTTTTTGATTCTCCAAAATATTGAATCTTTTTATCATTTTATTTTTATTTTATGGCGGAAACATGGATGTGGTGATCACTGATCTGACTTGGGCTAAACTTCTCAGAGCACCAGGGCTGATATAAGACCATCTCCTCATTGCTCATGAACGGTAGTAAAGTTTACTTTGACAGGAGAACATTGACCCTAGTTCAGCATTCATTGTCTGTTGGCTACAAGCTCTGCTTCTACTTCTGACTGAAGGGGATACAGTGATCCATCCATAGTAGAGAGGTCTGGCCTTTAATAGTCAGGTAGAGGTGCTCAGATCTAGTCAAACTCTCCCCTAGACAAACACAAAGCAAAGTAGCTGGGTTTCCACAGCTGGTACAGTCCAAAGATCCTCTGAAATAAGATGGCCTCACCCCGCACTGAGATTCAGCTGGGGCTTACTGGTGTCTGCTGCAGAACTCCAAGAAACCATACTGTAACTTGGTATACTGTTCCAGTATGCCCTCATGGTTGGGCAGTACACACTTCCCCTGTGCCACAGACTGACACTTCAAAAGGTGACTGCCCACCACATAAATGATGAGCTGCAAACATGTTTTCTGCCAAACTGGAATTAACTGGTGCATATCTGTTAGTTACTTATAGGAAAACTTGACTGGATATTGTTATTGACAATAAAAAAGATAGTATTATGTTATTTAAGTATTATTTTTGTTACGATTCATTACCGTTGTTGGCTAAAGCCACAATAATCTTTTTTTTTTTTTTTCTATTGATTTGAAAACCTGGACTGCCAAGGTGGTTTGTTTCAGTGCCTTTGCTATCTTTTAGGATCATGTTTAATTTTTTTGATAATGATAATTATAACAATTGTTTTTATACTATATTTATTGGTGGTGAAGCCATTTTGCTTGATGTAATGCCACTTCATGCCTTGTCAAAGACTGCGTTAAGAGCATGTGTTTTTAGAAATGAACAGAGTCATGTTGACATGGAAACAAGAGACATTGGGACAGAGAGAGAGAGAGAGAGTGAGAGAGAGAGACAGACAGAGAGACAGATAAAGCAAGGTCTGCAGTTGTGTCATTGTGTTCTACGGGCTTGGGTTGAGAGGGAGAGGTGCTGCTGATGTTGGAAGGCTGGGAGCCCTATGTGGTCAGCATCTCCTTGGGACAGTGGAACCGAGCCGCTGTAAAACCAGCTCAATAAATGGATAATTTCGAAGCAGCTTTTGTGTCTGTTTTTTTTCATTGTAACAAATGGTTTTTTGCTTCAAACAAGTTTATCTTCAAATAGCTATTTCAGTCAGCAATAAATGTTTTAGAATGAACTCTCATTATGTCAGAACGTTTATCTTTAGTGATTGAAGATTTTACGGCAACGAGGTATGAAAGAACTATTTGATTATTTCTGCATATTTCAGCATAGAAGAAATATGGATGAGATGTGAGCTTTTTATGTTTTAAAACTTCGTAAACTTTTAAAGAGTACTTTTAAAAGCACTTTAAAGAGAACCCTGACTTTTAAAGAGACAGCATTCAGTGTCAGGTCACATTTTAAGCGGGGCTCTGTTCCTACCCCTACAACAGCCCAAACCAAACGCATACGTCAAATTCGAACGGGAAAAGTCATACGCTTTCCAGCGTGAGACAACAGTCGGAGAGAGGAGAGGCCATAAGTGACAATGTAGAAGGGAAGAAAGGAAAAGCAATCAGACCTCTACTGGCAGGAGGGGTCATCTGGGAGGGAGACACTAATTCAATCCACATTTACAGCAGTGGGAGGAGGCGGCGGTGGAGGAGGAGGAGGAGGAGACGGGCTGGGTCTACGGGCCGGAGCAGAGCAGCAGCAGAACACTCCTGGCTCGTGCAGCACGAGCAGGGAGACGCCGGGTTTGAGACGGAGTGAGTCCAGCAGGCCTGGACGGCGTCCCTTAGCCAAACTGATCCCTAAACAACATAATGACCTTCTAACTGTGGCTAAAGAGACTGCATTCACTCACACTGATGTAAGATCGAATTTATTGTGCGCCGCAAAATCCTTCTCACAAGCAGAGCTGTGGAAATGAAACTGGAACTAAACGGCCTCTCGTGAATGTGGGTCATGGGAGTGCGGAGCTAAACTACGCGGAGCCGAGAACTGCAGACGTGCTTTCGGCCGTGCCGTGCTGTGCAGGCTCAGATCGATCAGGACAGAGACACGTTCTCAGTCAGTCACGGTCCCTCGAAAACCACTTCTCAAAGGAAAAATTATGGGTCGTTTTTACTTGCTGCCTTCCCCACTGACATGGTACTGACCTGAAGTTAAACTGGTGTTTTCTTTTCACAAACATACCCTCCTGCCCAATAAAAAGGTGGCATCTGAATCCCAAACCATCCAACACTACCCTGACCTGGGACAGCAGTGGTTCTGCTACCCCATTAAACATGGACATCAGGGTTCATGATCAGGCCACCCCCCCCCGTGTTCTTCCTTCAGCTTTGAGCGAGACATCAAACAAAGCCTCAGATTTCAGCGGGCAAGAAAAAGCAGCAGCATGAGGAAACTGGAGGATGACCTCCATGGCCCCTGACAGTGAGCCCTGGCGGCCATGGGCAGGCTATCGCCAGCGGGGTCTCCCCAACCCCCCCCAGCTACAACCAAAGGCAGACGTGCCGAGGGTGCAGGAAAGGGCTGTAGATAGGAGCGAAATTTGGTTGCGCTGGGGTCCAAGCTCTGAGGGCCTAGCGCTGGGGAGAGGTTTCAGGCAGCTGAACGTTGGACTCGGCTGGCCCCAGGGCCTCACTGCGAGGCTGGGAATGGCAGCGGCCAGGATGTTTCACACTGAGGTGTTCAGGCCCAGGACGAAAGCTGAGCGAGCTGCCTAGCACAGGACAAATAAACACCGGGACAGTCTAGGATTGGTGTGAGAAAGCGAGTTTGTGTGTGTGTACGTCTGAATGTCTGAGAAAAGGCTGATTGACTGTTTAGCACACGCCAAATGTCACGAATCCAGAATCCAACTGCGCTGTGACAACACAGTATACGGTGACTAAAACCAAACCTCCTCCTTCCTCTTCTCTCCATGCTTTCTTTCCATCTCCCTTTATTTCTTTACTGCTCTCTCTCTCTCTCTCTCTTAGTCTCTATTTTTAGTCTGCTATTCTGGAATTTGTTGCTAACTGGCTGCTGTTGGATGTCTGGGCGGCAATCCTGTCAGGAATGTTTGGCCCCTTCTCAAACCACCACAGAGGCCGTGGAGGGAGAGCGAGCCCGAACCCAGCGAGGGAGAGAGGAAAAGAGAAAGTGCAGATGCGTCTGTTTTTCTGTAGTACACCGCAGTCCAGCCTGCACGTGTGCAGTCGCAATTTCATCCCAGTGCATGTGTGCATAGATGTTTCGGACTTTCATTAGTAAATGTGTATTGTGTGCGTTGCGTGACCGGCCTCTTTTTTATGTGCGCATTCCTGTTATGTGTGTGTGTGTGTGGATATGTTTGATGAGTCCTCTTTTAGTGCGTGTGGTCCACTTAAAGCAAATAATCTGTTGTAATCTTACCCTTTTTCCCGGATCAGCCCAACAGTTTCAAAGAAATGTTTAGAGTAAAATGTTTAGAGAAAAAGTTGTCTCCTGCTGTTCTTGAGAGAAATCCACTCTTTTTCTCTCTCTGCATTTGAGTAAGCTAATGAGATAGGACTACGGTAGCATTGCAACGAGCTCATTTGTATAAGGCCAATATACTACTTTGGACTGTTTTTCTTCTACATGGCTTCTATATGTTCAGTTAATTTATTAAATAAATATAAAGCAAATCTCCCTGCAGGTAGAATGAATTTGAATGAGGCAAAAGCAATACTGAAAACAGGATATGTGCACAAATTGACCCTTAAACCTGCCTTCGAATGAACAACTGCTAAAAGAATCTCCCCTCCAGTCCATTTAGTTTGCACTGGGTGTTGTGGTTAACCTACGTTCCCCATTCTCCTCTCTTCTGTGTGTCTTGGCCAGCAACACCGAGGATGATCTTGTGAATATGTGAGCCTTTTCTCTTCCTTCAAGTTCTCAGGAATTTCTGCAGTGTGGTTCATTGTACATGTAGACATTTTTTTAAGACAATGATCTGCATGACTTTAGGTGTTTGTCCTGTTATGTTTGTGTCATTGTGTCCTGGTGTGTTTGAGCTGGTTTGTTTGAGCTGGTGTGTCTATACTGGTGTGTCTGTCCTGGTGTGTTACATTTGTATGTTGCTGATGCTCTTAGCAGGACCATCACCCTTGAGAAAAATTAACCTGCAACACATGTCAGCCAGTCAAAGAAATATGTTTACCCTATAGATAAAAGCATGAGCAGCAGGACTGACAAATTCCGTTTTTACACCACAAAGTTCATGTGTTGATTTATACAGAATTTTATGTTTGTCTAATAAACGTGATAAAGCTGTATGAATTTTCATGTATGAAAATTCTATCCAGGATGCAGTTCCAGTAAAAATATCAAATTACATGTTTTACATTTAAATTCCATTCCAAAATAAATTTCATGACATTTATTTGGCACATGATATTCAAGTCTCAGGTACAGTAATCAGGAAGCAAATGGATATTTTTGAGGACTTCACAATAACGAAAAAACTCTTGTGGTGGTAGAAAATGAATAATGTTGCATTTCGCCAGCTGTGGAGTGACTGAATCAGCCTTTCTGTGTGAATGTGACATTGAAAGCCTGAAAAAGTGAGAAGTTTGTGCATGAAGGAAATAGTCATGAAGGAGAAAAGCAAAAAGAGAAAAAGAGAGAGAGAAGAATTGTGTTCGTCAAAGTTCACTAATGTGGGAGCAGTTCCCAGTCACTGGGTTGAATTGATGCTGGGTTTTACTCACCCTGCAGTTTGGTTTGTGTTTAAGCCCCACCTCTCCACGGTCTGACTCTGGACCCAGCGTGACGGTCTGAATGCATCTCCCAGCTGAGCTGCATTCCTCCCCTCTCAGGTTGTGTCTGATTCTCTGTTTTTTTTTATTCTGGGATTAAAGATCCTTCCCTCCCTTCCCCATTCCTGCTTTCCATTCACCTTCTCCTAGCACCAGCCTAGACTCAGTCTTGTCCAAATGAAGCAGACTCTGCCTCATTCAAATGAAATTAAATGTCGCAGTATGAATGGGGAAAAACATTTAAGCTGGGACCAATTTAACAGTGTTTTTCAAAGACTTTATTCATGGGAAAGAATTGTAGGAAAGGTATACTTGTTAATCTAATGGATTTTACATGCATTGGATTTAAAGGCAGACATGAATAGAGTTGGCATGCTGAGGCACTAGGTAAGCCTCTCTTCACCTGGCTTATGGGTAATGGGGAAACTTTAGACCAACAAAGAGTTCGACCATACCCACTATAAACTGAAGAAACGTCCTGTACAAAAAACAGCAATGGTGATTCCATGATAGAGCCAAACTTGTTAGATTCCTCTTTAAGCAGCTTTTAAAATAGCCCACATTTCCAAATCAAAAGGTTTGGATCTACTTTTTCCAACTTCATGACATAACTTCCCATTTGGAGAAGCAATCAAAATCAAATAACATACCTCAGGGATGACCAACACATTTTCTCACAGGTTCATTTTGTCAAACTAGAAAGTAAATAACAATCCCTTCATCACTTTAATTAAATTCCTTAAAAATGATAGACAAAAGCACATAGGTAAATGTTGGGCAGGATCAAGGAACATGATCAACAGATGCAAAACTGATATCAAGGTAAAATTAAATATACATGTGTGGTATGGCTGTTGGTTCTAACACTCCATCGAGGCTTCAAACCATCTTGTCTTCATGGTGGTCCTTACCTGTCACCAGTAAAGTGTTTTTATGAGCCTTGACTTTTGGAGGTGGGTCCAGTATAACCCTGCCATCGTATAAAACACAGCAGAGCTGCAGATGATGAAGTACTGAGGAGTGAGGTTACCTCCCATGGGTCGAGAGACCTTCTTATCCCTCCAACTGACACTTTCCCATGAAGCCGTCTATAGTGTGTGCGTGACCTCCTTCTCATGATGTTGAGGACCCTTTCTAAACATTGGCCATATTCTTTATTTCGCTAAAACTTGACAGGAAACTAAATGCGACTGATCAACCACCACTCCCTGACTACCACACCCCTCAAAAAAGGTTATTACATGCTAAAAATTGCTTCTTGAACTGGACCGACACATTTGATACATGTATGTGTAGACCTTAGAAAGCATTATCTCCCAGAGATAAACTATGTAGTCTCATATTTACTTTAAGCGGGGGTCTCAGTCATAGACTTCTCATCAACTTAATGGCCAACATAATGGGGAAGAGAAGCCTTTTTAAAAAGGTAGAGTTTCAGGCAAGGGAAATCAGCTTGTAACTTCAGATGAACTTCACTTAAGTTCAATGAAGGTAAGAGCCAGTGTACATAAATACCTCTCTGGTGGAGATACTATCTTCCTTAGCTGCTATGCCAGAAAGAACAACTCTCCCACAATCAAAGAGGAGATGCCCCTGGAAAAACGTCCCTTTATGAGTGATGGCCATCTGCTTTTTTCCTCCCCTCTTATTCTCCCTCTCCCTTTTTTTGGTCTTAACCAGCAGTGAAATGTTGAAGAAAAACAAACGAAAAGATAGCCCTTTGAAAAGTGATCCCCGCGTCAGTGGCCTGCCCCCCGCCTTTCACTTGTGCGGGCTTGATGAAAGACTATCCCTCTCTCCATCGCACGCAACCTCTCCCAAACCTGTCTGGACTTTCAGAGGGGGAGGGGCACAGAGCAAAAATGAAAGGGGGTCCCAGGGAGAGTGTGGACTAGAGAAAGACTCGCAAGAACGAGTATTTGAGGGATACAGAAAGAGAGAGAGAGAGAGAGAGAGAGAGAAGCTAAACTAGAACTGCTAATTAGAGATAAGAATTCAAACACCATTGGTTGCATAAAAACTTTTGGTGACTGTGAGAAATTCCCAGTCTTAAAGCACTTTTGGCCACTGTTCAGTCAGAAATTACAGCAAATTTCAACAAATGCCATGAGTGATGGACCAATAAATTCTACCTTCATCTCTACATCATATCAAGTTTAATATCCCTGCCACATTGAATTAGACTTGAAGACACAGTGATGGACAGACTACATGAGGACATGGAAATGTTAAAAACAATATTTATTGTTTTCTCACTATCACATCTTATCTTATGATAACATCTTTATAAAAAAACATTGAAGTGGCTGGGTTTTCCTAAAGTTGCTGGAATTATTTAATTTTTTTGAAGACAAATGAACAGTAGAAATGTTATTGTCCTGTCATTACAATTTAAGTGTCTGTTTCAAAATTCACCACACTTTCTCTATGCCTGAGCTTGTGGAAAACGTGCAGCACTGAGCAAAGAATCAGTCACATCTAAGACAACATGTAGGAGTGAGAGGACGATGAGGAGGCTCTCGGATTCACTTCTGGTTGGATCCTCTTGATTTCTCCCACTTTCTATTGGCTTGGTGATTGATGAAACTTAAGAGCAGGTCCATGGCCCACTCCTGCAAGCTTAGCTCTGCCCCTTTAAGTTTCGGGATACTCTTAGTGGTTAAATGTTAAAGCAGTTTAGTCGTGACAACATCAAAGCGCATAATGAAAGCCTCCTGCTCTCCAAACAGGCATCAATCATATAGTAATGATATGCTTCTATGTATTCAGAGCAGCAGAGATTAACACGCTGCCTCACATTCCTTGCACCTGACTTCAGCCTGCCTCTGTGCTCACCTACCAAGATATGAACATGCACCTCACTGAGTGACTGCTGCGCACCTTCACGCGTTCTGGGACAAGTGCGTGGCTCCAGGAAGGGAACTGCCACAGTACATGTTGAAACAAATCTCAAGAGTTACATGAGCCTGGACTTAACCCCCCCTCCCCCCCCCCCAGGTTAGGTCAACTGGCAGGAGCTGGAAGTGCATCCAGGACATGCTGTCACCAGTCAGTGGAGTCATCTCAACCAGCTGGTGCCATGCGGCAGAAGATGTGTAGAGAGTTCTAAATAACATAAAAGGCCATTTGGTCTATAAGGCCTGTCCAGTTTTCTTTTAAAATTGCTTATTGGGCATTTAAACATGGCCTATGTAAATAAGGTTTTAAAGCTTAATTTACATCACGGTTACAATATAATGCAGTCAGTTAATACTCTAGGTTTTAAATCTGGGTTTAGGTTTGCAATGCTTATCAATGCAGTGGGATATGCGAATCCCACTGGCTCACACCTTCATTCATTCAGGCCCACTCCCTCATAACTGAGCAACAACCCAAGAACAAAAGGAGAGTGAAACAGTGTGAGTGAGTGAAAGAAGGTCCTGGAGAATTTTCACATTCCTACCTCCCTCAATGGCAGTACATCTACTCAACTAAACCATCTCTACTCTCTGCCTTCTACCCATATAGTGTGAGAAGAAAAGAGAGGGAGAGAATCTTAGTTTTTAAGGTTTTAAAACCATAAGATGCCTTGGGAGACAAAGAAGGCGTCTTGGCTGAGTTCAGATGAGCAATTATCCTTTTCATCACCCTAAATGGAGCCATACTTACAGAACCACCCCAGTGATCATTTGTCCGGCTGCAGTATTTGATCTTCCTGAGTAAATGCACATTAATCAGCCTGCCAAAGCAGTAAAATGCCCCTGTACAGAAGTATATTCAATTCATCCTTAAATGTCACATATGAACCTTACATGTTAGGTCTTGAACTACACATGTTATGTCTTGGAAAGTTTACAATTTAAGTTCACCAAACTCATTATGTTGCAGTAAATCATGTTTTTCAATCCTCAGTAATAATCATTTATAATTGATACCACACACCAGAATGTATATAACACATTAAAGTGCACTATTTATTAGAGCATGTTAAATATGTCACAGTGACAGAACCCCCAGTACTTGTGGATATGACTTTACAAAATGCAATGTACACCTAGCCAACTTGAAATTTTACTTTATATTTCATCAAATCCAAAATGCTGATTTTATTTAGATCAGGCAGGCATGAGTACCTGCACATCAAGTGAGGTAGAACAATGCATCAACAAGCAGTGCAACAAAAGTAACACTTTATTAACACTATTTATCTCATTCTCAATCTCCAGAGATGGCTGATCCAAAAAATGCAGTTAATTACAATTAGTGTCCTCTATGTCAGTAACAATTGCTATTGAAGTCCCGAAGTCTTTTACTGTGTAATATTTATGTGACCTGCTTCTGCTACGTCGATAAAAAAATGCTTTTAAAATTACGTTTCCTAAATGGGCACTTCGCTGTGTCATGCCTTCTTAGGTGTAATACTAAGTGGCTGAAAATTTGCTTTTCATTACTAATATCTTTGTAATCACAAAGCTCACACTTAAATGTACCATTTTGCGATGACTAGAAGCTTTAGTATCGCATCTTGAGAGATGACATCACAATGAACTCGCTGTTTTAAACGAACAAACACAATTAGAATGGAAACAGGGCCAGCGCTTACCGTTAAAATCTGTGTGCTGTGGTGCTTCAACAGATCTGGGAATTGACTTGTGAATGAGCAGATTTTGCAGTGTATCTACTGCATTCTGAAAAAAGTTTGGTCAAGTTTGTGAACGCATTCAAACCAAAAGAACATCATATGTTATTATGGATAATATAATATTGCAAATACATTTAACACTGTTAAAATGGAACATGAAAAGGTAGATACTGCACAAAATGTCTTGATTATGCAGCGAATATTTTCGTGGCCTTAAAAAGATTTAACCGAGCGGGGGAAAAGTCGCCCCCGTATTGGTTTATGTATGTGTGCTCTGTTGAGTTTCCCACAATGTTTGTGAATGTGAACATCCTTCATGCCATGCCCTAGTGTTGTGTGTAAGTTTAGTTTAGTCTTGATTGTTCGTTCTGACGCAATTAATTGTTGAGGCGATTAATAAAACCTGTTCCTGAGTCGACATGGACTTGCCTATGACTCCTCCCTCCCACACAACGTCATAATCTAATCAGAATAACAGGATTCATGCATCTTTTCCAAAGTCAAATTAAAGCACTTTTTCCAGCACCTTGGAGCCGGAGTAAGTTACATATTTATACAAATATATACATACTCAAAATGATTCATTTACTTTTTTATAACATTGAAAGAGATCGTGTTTGGTAATAGCAGAAGAATAAGTGTATTACATACGTTTCTTGGCGTATTAAAATAGCTAGTTTGGTTTGTTGGCATATTAAGATAGCTAGCTACCTTAATACGCCATTTTAATATATGCTAGCTAATACGATAGCTGTCTTAATATATGCTTAAAATATGCGTGTTCGGTTAGGATTTGCTGGTAGCTATCTTAGCTACCAAGATAGTATATAGTTTATTTTTAAAACGCAAAATCTTCACGTGCTCTCAAGTTTCCCGCTGGAATTACAAGAGGTGGTTCATTTCTGGTTCGTAATACAAGATAACTATTCAGTCAGACAGATATTTGCTGTGAAATGAAATAGTTACAATGTCAAGCATTTTCAAGTACTCAAGTACAAGTACAAAATACCAACACTTTAAAACCTGGGAAAGCCCTTCAGCTTTGCTAACGTTAGCTTATTTTCATAAATGGAAGACATACTGCAGTGCCAGTTTGCCTATTACATGAGGAATAAAGCACATTTCTGACACAATTAGGCAAACATAATCGTTTTTACAGTGTGTATAATCTATATTCTGTTGTATGATTTTAAATATAATGTAAAAATGTTTAAATTATCGGATGTATCTAAAATTACTCTAAAAAGTAAATGTTTGATTGTCTTCAAAATCTGCCAAGCCTCTCAGACACATAAAGAAATAATGAACTAACTGCAGGCACAAAGGCCTTTAAGTTTCTCACACCACAGCTCACTGATTAGCTACAGAATCTCCAGGTAGACAACAGATCAGTGATTAGGTGCAGACTCTATATGTAGATAACAGATCAGTGATTGGGTACAGACTCTGTTAGACAACATCTGCAACACTACAGTTATAGTCTATTTATCACATCAGATAAATTCAAGCCCGAAGAAAAATATCACAGGGCAGCTGTTTCAGTGCTTTAGGTCTTACTGCTGTGTAGGCCACTGTAAAATTGCATAATTCCATTAACAGAAGGAATAAACAGGATTATGTACTTTTAATACACATCTTTGATATGTCAGATATGTCTTATTGGTGATGGAAACAATAAAAAACACTTAAGTTATGGTTAAGGATAATTCACATGATCTCCCTGATTACCAGACATGAGGACACTTACTGACTCTTATGCAGTGGAAATAATGGTGCAACTGAATTGTACAATACATATGGTATAACTTTGGTGTACTATATAATTAACCAGCTCATGCATTTCTTCTCATTTGTACTCTAACAGATGTTTTAGGACTAACCAATGAAATAGCAGGTGGTAATCCGCTTGGTTTGTTTCTCACAGGTTGTCTCACCATTAGGACTCTTGGAGCTTCGTTCCCGTCTCTGTTGGGAAAAATGAAAACAGCTGTGAATTTGGGAATCATTTGTAAAGCCACACTGAAGGAGTTCCTCTGGCTAAATAAATACAAGATCTGTTGCATCAAAGATGGTCTCCCAGATAACTTTCAGAAGGAATCTTACAGAAGTGACAAAAATCAAATATATATAAAGTATAATCTGTTTACATTGTTTCATTGTAATTAGGGCAAAAGGCTTAATCTTTCCAAAGTAAAAAACTATTCTGTAACACAATATAAGAATGAGCATTGTTATTCACTATATTACACTACCTTTGTAGCACTTTGTGTATACAATTATTCACATTATTTCTAGACATTCTATTTTAACCCAAGGTATGTAATTTTGTTTCTTTCATCTTCCATGGGGTATAATCACATTGATATTCAACTAATACATCTTTTGTGAGCTTGTATTCAATAACAGTAATATGTTTTAAAAATGTACTTCATAGAACTAAGATAATCATTATGACAATTGTGTATCCAGTGATTCTAATCCCTTTCCTGATATTCTTAAAATCACACATAATTCATTTGCCTGACAAGTTGTCCAGTGATTGACACACATTTTAGATGTGGTGTCATTCACTGGATCAGATGCAACTTGATGCTTTCATAATGTGGACACACATTAGTCCACTCACCCCTGTTACATAAGCACATTATCTTTAGCTTGATGTGTCATTAAGAAGATATGCTGCTCTCGGTAATGGTCGTATGTTCATTGTTTACTAATTAGATTTTACAGACTTGCATCATCACAGCTGGTGCTGGGAATGACTTCATTAACGGTCTGGTCAGTCATGCTGGTACACTGCATTATGGGTTTAGCTAGCAGTTTGTTCCCAGAGAGAAAACCTGTATCATAGCCTCTACTAGAATGCTTTAAGAATTGTATGGCATTATTTGCTGTAGTACATACAGTTAGATAAATAAGATACATATACAGATGTATAAGTCAAAGATTTGACCACACTATCTGAATTAAAGCTGTTTTTTAATCAAGATAACAGAATGTGTTATGACATTGGTATCTCATAGAAAATATATGCAGGAAAGTTCCAAAATGTCAAAGAATATTGGAAATTATTGAAAATTTTTTGCAACTCAATTCTTTAAAGGAGCAATAAGTCATTTTCAAAGTGATTCTTCTTCATATTACAAAACAGCCATTATTCTGACACCTAGTGGCCTGGATTTGCCGGAGATTCTATACCAAATCTATATTAAACATCGCAGCTTTGATGTTTAATATAAATTTGGTAGAACCTGTAGAGCATAAACTGGGTCATTTGAGGACTACAAAGCAATTTGAATCCTCATCTCATATAAGCTTTATAGAAAAAATGTAAAAATAATAATTACAGTTCATAAATATTGTTTATTTTTGGTGACAAAAATGACTTACAGGCCCTTTAAAATCGCAACTTCTCCCCTTAAGAACATTTTTGGATAAGATGATTTAGCAAGAAATGTATAGCTCTTATACAGCACATACTAGAGATTACATTTTTGTCTACTTTGTCCCATGTACTGATATATGCACTTTGGGAAGTGCAGCACAATGAGTCTGAGTTGTCCTTCGTGTTTTCTCTCCTGCAGATAGTTGTTGGAATTAATTTGAAGTGTGTTTCAAGTTGTTACCTTGCTGAGGAATGAAGGTGTGCCCAACTAGCTGACTGATGAATACTAAACTCCTGTTGGTTGTTGGTCATTGCTTGACTTTGACTCTGACTAACTGTAACCAGCACAGCAACCTCAGAGCAACTCAGCCTCCATGTTTGACAGAACGAAATGAATGTGCAGGACTCATGAGCTCAACCTCGCTGCATCTTACAAATCCAGTGTGGTTGGACCAGAGTAATTTCTATTTTGACTCAAATTACTTTTTTTTCTTTTTTCTGTTTTTCTTTTCCTTTTTTGACCTAGCAAGTCTTTCTCATACGCTGCACTCTTACGCTGTGATTTCTTTGAGTTTCCCCAGGGTTATGCTATTTCTTCTGAAATGCTGATTCTGAAACACCGGTTTCGTTATTAGTTCAACAGATTCATGTTGAAAATGAACTTGTTAGGTCCTCACTGCTAGTTTCAGATTCAGTTAGGTTCATCATCCAAATGTCCTGGTCATAGGATGTACAGTCATTATAGCAATATAGTCATTATAGTTCTGTGGTTTGACTTAAAGGTTAATTTGGCAACTGCTTAAGAAGCACCTGAAGACCTGATCACCAGAGATGCCACATCTGTCACTAGGATTTCACAGGATCACAACTGCAGATGCTCTCATTGGGTGGGTAGGATGTCATTCTATTCAGAGTTTCTATGGCAGCCAACCAAGGGTGTCTATTAGGTTATGTGCTCAAAACCAAATGGTTACTGCTCACAGCCTTTTGTCTGTCCTATAAGAAAGCGTGAGCTATCTTCTTCTTTGTGTAGGAACATTGGCTCTGATGAACATCAGCAGAAAAAACAGTCAAACAAACAAAAAGCATTGATCTTATTGATTGTTATTTTCTGAAGTAATTCTAAACAGTCTTTTGGTGGATCTTTATATTGATCGGCCCTTTTAAGATTAAACACTCAACAGATTCTCAGTAACATCAATGATATAGCAGTCATGAAGAATCTGAAAACATTCAGTGGAGTAATCAAAAGACTTAATTTAGGTTGTAATTACGATTTCTTTATAATGTGATAAAGTGAATGAATTGTAATTTACTTTATTTGTAGTGTCGAAATTCATGTCTTTAGACGTTGACCTTGGAAGTCTTTGAACGTGTAACAGAAATAATACATAAACATACTCAATATTCTGTTATGTTTGGTTAGGGCAGGATCTAAGAGTCGCAGGGCCCCTGTGTGTGACACTTGCCACATGTCCCTCCACATACAACTGTCCATTCCATCAGGGCCCTCATCAGGGGTCCTCACACTGGGCCTCACATCCCCTCTGGGGGGGAGATCATAGGACACACTCCCAATGGTCTCACCGACATCCCACTTCTGACACTATATGTGATGAAGGGTGAAGGCACCCACCCCACCCAGGACTCGAACCCAGATCTGAAAGGAGGTAAACATGAGCTCTGACCACTGGACCAAAAAGACGGGTTAGGATTGGGTTTTGGGTTGAGGTTAAGGTTTGTTTAAGGGTTAGTTTAAGGTCTGATTGCTGGTGTCTGACCCTTGAAATTAGTAAATGTGTCTGTGATTATATCCAAACTCTCATCTGATTCATTCATGACAATATACAAACCGGATTCCAAAAAAGTTGGGACACTAAACAAATTGCCATTTCTCAGCTGCCTGCAGCCTGCAGTCCAGATCTTTCACCTATAGAGAACATTTGGCGCATCATAAAGAGGAAGGTGCAACAAAGAAGGCCCAAGACGACTGAACAGTTAGAAGCCTGTATTAGACATGAGCATTCCTATTTCTAAACTTGAGAAACTGGTCTCCTCTGTCCCCAGATGTCTGTTGAGTGTTGTAAGAAGGGGTATGCCACACAGTGGTAAAAATGGCCTTGTCCCAACTTTTTTGGGATTTGTTGATGCCATATTTTTCCCTTAAATTGATACATTCTCTCAGTTTAAACTTTTGATCTGTCATCTATGTTCTATTACGAATACGATATTGACATTTGCCATCTCCACATCATTGCATTCAGTTTTTATTCACAATTTGTTTAGTGTCCCAACTTTTTTGGAATCCGGTTTGTAGATACTCTGTTGAGAGTATATCAATGCTCTATAAAGGACCATGATAAAGTGATACTATTGTTTTGCTTTTCGAATTATCTAGCTTGCTTGATCTTTCATTTTGATGATTTAACTGATATTTCCATTTTCATTCAACCAATGTTTCTAATAGTATTTTTTAAATTATGAGAAAAATATTTTTTATATTTATATTTTTCAGAGATATATTCTAAAGTGATACAGTATAATGAAATATTCATTCATTATGAACAGGTTTGTACAGTTAAAACATAAGTATGAAAACTAGCTGACAACAGACAATAAACTTTTAAGGTAATTTCAAGTTTTAGTTGGTATAGATGTTGGTGATCAGTTTATTCATATATCTGTCCCATTTGATTCATTTAGCCTAGTTGGATTCATTCAGCCTAGTCTCATTCAAAACCAACAGCTAACTTTCAGAATTTTTAGCAAGCACTCATTCTGAGAAATTCAGAACTAGCTGGTACGTTTGGCTTGGCTGAGGGTACTCCAGCTCTTTGGTTGAATACAGTCTAGTTTGTTTTTGGTCTAGTTGCAGAGTGCAGACACATTCTCATCGCGAGGGCTGTCTGCTCCCCCAGCCCATCTGTCCGAGATGAAAGAGGAACCAGGCAGTTGTGCTAAATTATTTCTCCGCTCGTGAGCCAGGCTAATGTTCCTTCCCCCTCGTTGTTCCTTTCCTCAAGCATATGTGACCTCTCGTCTTTTTTCCACTTCCCCCTTCTGTCATTTTCATTTCATCTCTGGCCAAAGCCTGACTTGCTCTCTCTTCTGTGGTTTCATTCGCTCGCTGCAGAGTGTGTCTTTACACCAGTCCAGTCTGTGCATGTGTGTGCATTTGTGTTTCCCTCCTGGGGAAAACGAATGCGCACACAAAGAGGTACTTTAACCATATACACATGGCGCGCACGCACACACACACACACACACACACACACACACACACACACAGCCCCCTTTCAGAGGATTTTGTTTTTCATAAAAACATATACCTTCAATGTGCTGCATCAATGTGCATTCATAATGTGGACGTCAATAGTTTCCATGAGCACATACACAGGTAGACTAGACAGCACCTACAGCAACGCTACTTCTTCTTCTGCAAGGTTGTTGGTAATAGGAAAGACACCGGAACACGCACCTTTTTTGAAATGGCACAAAGTACAGTAGTCATCAGTTTGAGCAGGAATTTTGTGGCTCGTCTCAGGATGTGAAATTCACAGAACTGTCATATAACATGATAACTCAAAAAAGTGAGTAAATTTACTAAATGAAATTTGTAAGAAAACATTTTTATACAGTTTTATAGTTGATTTAAGTTGCTTACTTATAGCATGAATTGGTGGAAGCAGCTATGGTTTAAAGCAACGTTAGGTCACGGTCACAGTAAGTTATAAAGATAAGAGTTAGTTATAAAGATAAGAGTTAGTTAAGAATGCTATTTTTTCATCTATTCTTACTAGAAACCCTTCTGTGAAATAGACATTCCAGTAAGAGCGAGAGAAGCAGGAAAGAAATAAGGAAAAAAGAAAGAAAGTCTGGTTTAGGATGCATAACAGCCTATGGGCATACTTCATCGTTCCTGTCATGTGTGGAATCAGTTTATATAAATACAGAGAGAGAGAGAGAGAGAGAGAGAGAGGGGAATGCTTACATTTCCAACCCATTTAGCCAGTTTCGCTCCCACTTCCTTTCTTCAGGTTGCTCCTTGGTCATGTAGTTGTTGCCCATTTTTAGTTCTTTGCTAAACCTGAATTCCAGAGCTCATTGATTTTGGCAGATTTGTCACACAACTATGCTGCTTTGAATCTCACACATATATATTCTCTGCTCACAACAACTCCCTCTCACTCTTCCTCTCTCCATCTCTATTTTGTACTGACACTTGCCATACAGCTGTAACCTATACTGGGTCCAGGGGCAATAATGCACATCTGATATTCCACATGCTCACCATGATGCTGAGCTTTAGTGCCCCTGTCCTTTGATAATGCCACCCTCTCCTACCAAGCATTTGATTAGCTCAGGCCAGTCAGTCCCACCTGAAAATAGCAGTTTAATTTATTTTTCCATGACCAATATTGACAAGTTTTTTTAGGCACAAGCACAGCTGTGTGGATGAAATGTCAAACGACACTCCAAACAAATTGGTGGCACTTATTATATTTCCATCCAAGCCTTGCAATCTGGCATCCATTTAAGTCTCCTATAGAAAGAGATGGAGGGAGAGAAGGACGGAGAGAGACAAAGCAAGATGGATGGATAGACAGATAGGTGGTCACACTGAGACACTTTCAGTTCAGAATAACTGCTGTTACCGCTCGGCATCATGAACATGTGAATCTAAATGTCACAACTCTGGGCTTCCACACATGGACAAGCAGCTGAGAAGAGTCCGCACGTGTATTCCATGTGTATATACAGCCCACTGAACAATATTCAACTCTGAATGTTAATGGGGTATTTTTAACTCTGGAAGTAGGTTCTTACCTTACGTGTTCCACCTACCATGTGCTCTGCTGAAATATGCACTCCATTGGCCTGTGTTCAGAGGAATGGTTTCCTATGTGACCAGTGGAAGACTGATGGAGGAGAGGTACTGTAGGTAACGTAAGGTAAGTAAACAGTGACGTACTCATATTTAGTCATTCTAGCGTAGAAGTAAATATTGCATTTTTTTAGCAGTTTTATAGCATTTATGATACATAAAGATACCCTAAAAAGTTTGTTGCCTATGATAAAAAGGCTTACATAGTTGGTGACGTAACTGAAATGAAGTATCCTTAAGTATTAATGTCTGTAATGTGGACCAAAAGTAAAAGTAAACACCACAAACAACACAATGATAATGAATATAATGGCATAACAAATAAGTAGTGCTTTTCCTAGCCTAGGTTAGCCAGCAAATCTGGGTATCTACACAGCTAGACACTAAAACATGTTCTCAGCCATGTGGTGTCATGATATCTTAAAAAAATCACACCTGAATACTCTTAACAACAAAGAGTTGGTTCCCAATATTGGGAGCACAGCCGATATTTAACATCACATTGATCTACAGCATTTCCTTGGGTATTACAACATTAACTGTAATTACAAAACACATCATATACCCTCTTTGGAAAAGGATGTACTTGAGCAATAAAGTAAAAACAAAAACAAAAAATTGTTAATTTGTAACATTCTGATACACAATTCAGCTTAAACAAATGCTTATAGGATACAATAGACATTTCAGCAGCTGCGAAAATTTAAAAAAAAATCTACAATCTAGTTCTGGAAAACCAGTGCAAAATGACCCATTTCCTGGTTTTACTATTCATATGCATGTGTTTGAGCAAAATTGACATTTTCCAAATGAAAATATTGTCATTTACAGAATTCATTTGCAGAAGATAACTGCTCAAAACAACGAGAAAGAATTTGTTCATTCATGTTAATTTTTAAACATCACAATCCTAATGTAGTCATTTAGGAAGAGTTAAAAAAACAATCTTTGCTAGATGACCCCAGTGTTCTGTCCCAGCTTTCATGTATCTGGGGATGTTCTTCACCAGTCAGTCACATTGCCCATTAACTAAGATTTGGTTCAACAGATCACTCAATCATTACCTCATTCATGAGAATGTACACAATGCCTGTGCCATGTTTGTGTCTGGTTTGTGGGAAACTCATGGAAGGACACACTGTAGTGTATGCATGGGGAGGCGTGATATTGGAATGCCGATCCTTAACTGTGGGAGGGATGAGAGCTGATCTGTTGGTGTTGCATTCCACTTTATCACTCAGTAGGAAGATTCCAGGACCATCTCTTTCCAGACACCTTGGGTGGTGTCTTGGGTGGTGTCTTGGGTGATGTCTTGGGTGGGCTTTGGGAGAAGAATGGAGAAACCTTATCCTTATTGTCTCCCCCATGCTGAATAGGGGATTGCGAACATCATGTCTTGACATCTGTATAGCATTTCATTTTATCCTTTGACTTCATCAGGCATGTAAGCTTCACAGTGGAAGGTAGGAGCAGGATCTTCCTGATGTACATCAATTCATGGGGTGAAATGAAGGTAGTGGCATGTGGTGAGCATGATACTTCTGCAGCCATTCCATCACAATCTCTGTCTATGGTCACAACTGCAAGATTAGCTTACTAGGGCACGACGGAACCTTTCAATGGCGCCATTAGCTGCAGGGGATAAGACAGTGTGTGGATGTGATGTATACCATGTGTCTCCATGAACTCGGCATATGCTGGTGGCTGAAAAACAGAGCTTGAGAAGATTGTGAGTTTGTTATAAGTGCTAAAAGAAAAGACAAGCTCAGATCTCTTGGAGTAGTAATCAGTCAGTGTAAGAGCATACCGAGAGATAGGAATGTCAGTTTCAAATGCCTCCAGTGTCAAGGCCTTCGTTCTTCCATGGTCCATAATTGCAGAAGATGTAAAGGGGCAAGGTGGGGGCAAACAGTTTTATCACTGGACTGAAACATACAAGGATATGTTAGCTTGAACCCAAGAGTCCATCCTTGGTCATTGGTCACACAATCATTGCTTTGTTGATGGGGCCAGTATAATGAGTTTGACTAGTACCAATAAAAGCTCCAAGAGCTTTGTACCTGTAAAAAGAGCTCAAATCATACCTCGTATCAAATCCTAACTCACTATCTCAATGGAAAGCAGCCAACCGCATCTTTCATCCTCATGTTTGTGTTGAACAGGGTTGTATTTAGTGATCTGTTCATGGGGTACAATAATAACTCCATTGATAAATTCATATGTTTTTCAATAGCTAATATGCAAGCCAGCATCTCTTTTTCAACTACACAATACTTGTGTTCTGTTGCAGTGTTGCAGCATAAGAGGCAAAGTTTATCATTGCAAATAAGAATTATAGAGTGCCACTATATGTTCAATGGAAAGGTATGTTGAATTGCACCATATTGCACGGTGCTGATTCCACCATATTGCACGACGCTCCCGGACCCCTCCCTTTGGGCGTGTGTTTATGTCGTCTATGTCCATATGTGTAGTTCCGTGGGTGTGTGTCGGTATGGGTGTGTTCAATAGTCTCACCTGTGGCTCGGCTCGTCATCACTAGGGGATAGTGTTGTTAGTCTATTTAATGTGCATTTACGCAGTGTCTTGTGCACGTCTTTGTTTGGTGTTGAGCGTTCAAATTGTTATTTGTAAATCCGCTACTGAGGTGGCTTGAGTGTGTCAAATAAAACGTTAAATGTGAAAGCTCTCCGTGGCGTTCTGTTCCGCATACTTACCCATTACAGCTGAATGATCTGTAACTCACACTTTATTTCTAACACTTCACTAGCCAAATAAGATCTCACCCAATTTGGCACCAAATACCCTGGTATTTTGCAAAGGTTGTACAGTAAAGCCTCTTCTAAGTGCATAAATATCTCTGCCAGGGCAGCATCTGTTGTTGTCACAAGATTCAGCAAGTAAAATCGTTGGTCGGCATTGTTGATATTCCAGATATTGGAGTATTCACCAAGGATTGCACTTATTAACATATGCCATAATTTCACTCAGATCAAGAGCATCTGGGTATGCTTCATCTTCATATACTTCAACATCAGTCTGTGCCATAAACACAGGGAAAGCTTTGATGAAGTTGGATCTACCATTAGATGTGGTTCTTCCAATTTAGTCTCTAAACTTGAATCATCAGTGTACATCATCAAGAGCACCAGCAAGTGTGTCAAATGTGTGAGACCCTCTCAATGTTTTGTAAGCTAGTGCCTCAGCTCTATCCAGGAACTCTTCCTCTGTCCAATGTGACATCAAGGTTACTTTTCTGATGAGCTGACCTACAATCAGACAACTTTATCCAATTCTGCAGTCAAATTGTCTTCACGTGAACAGCAACTTCACATGTTCTAGTTTGAACAATGGGTCTGGAACTGAGTTTAGGGTCTGGAAATGAATTTAGCTTGAGGTTGCAGTGTGTTAACTAATTCTTTAAAAGCTGTCTGTTCTACCACTGCAAACTCTAGACTTTCACATATGAAATGCATGACAAGCTTGTCAACAATTGCTTGTGGGACATGTTTGCAGCTGCCAACATCACATCTGGTAACCTGGCTTGCTTTCTTGCTGAGAACTTGTTTGGTGTGGCTGTGGTATTTTTTTGAAGTCCTGCTGTCAGTGATGTCATGGTCAATCTTCGATGTATGTTTTCTCTTTAAAAATAAATATTATCTCAGTGCATTATCTCATCTCATTGCTGCTGAAAAACTGAGTAAAATCATTCAGCCAGACAATTTATTTAAACAAATCATTAAATGTTTAGCGTGATATGAGTGTGGTAAGTTTGGTTAAATTACAGATTTTACATTTTGTAATGAAAGTGGTTGGTGTAATATTTTATGATGTCCTAAAATGCTTATGAATTGTAGTTTACTTGAGCATACGTTAGCCAGCTCTGTCCTATTTGGATCCAATGCTAATCTATGACATGAGTGTAGAGTTATGTTAGCTGGCTTTATGTTAGCCAAACTAATTACCCTAAACATATCAAAGATGGTTAAAGCAATAATACACATAGCTGTAAATCCTCTTACCTCAGCGTGTTGTTTTAGATTAGAGGCTGAATTCCTGTAAGCCAATATATCACCGCACATGGCAAACGAAGATGCGCTGTATTTGGACGCTGTTTCCTTGTCTCCCCCTTTAAGTGACGAATCCTCCAAGGTGAAGTCATGGGCAACCGTTGCCTGGTCATTGTCATTTTCATTGTTTTCAATGGTACTGTCCTCTGTCTACATTGGTTTGTTTCTCCAAATCTTCAGTCCCTAAAATATTCCCAGTTCTAGCACTATTCCGGTCAGTTGTCACTTCATCATATTTCATCCATATTTTATGGTTTTCATTGGCCCATTTGCAATTGATTGATAGCCTTATTGGCTGCAAAATGCAGGTGAATATTTTGGATACGGTTCCGATTGTTCATAGCATAGGAACCAAATGGAATCTGCTAACTCATAATATATTTGTTCTAGTTGATGTGCTTTGGTCTGCCTGTTCACTGGATCTTCTCAGTAGCGAATTATGATTTTAAAAAGTAGATAAGCAGATTACATAGTGTCCATGCATACTCAAGTAAGAATAAAATTACAGACAAGAGAAAATATATGTACCCTCAAAAGACTTAGTTACAGTTCATGAGTTACAGATCATGAGTCTATGTCATGCTTGTCACCATGGACAGTGAGGTAATCCAGGTAGCTCTGGGTACAAGGCACTGCAAGACAGTGGCCATTATGCATAAAAAGGCAGAGGGCTCAGATGCCAGGCCATAAGTCAACAGGTCAAACATTATCTTATAAAAGTCATCCACTGTTTTCATTTACCATTTTATATGTAACAGGATAAAAACAGCTAAACGTGTATCGCACCACCTATCTTCCATCACATTTATGCAGTTCTGTCAAAGAGCACACAGGGATATTCGTGGCACAACAGATTATGCACTGCTGTGAACGCAAAGCTGACGAGACTACAAGTAGTATTTTGTGTCCTGTGATGACTCGGTTGGACTGCATATCTGTGCTGAAACACGCACTGCACTCATATCCTTTGTTTTTATTCTTTTCTCCCCTTGGTTCAAGCTCATATATTTGTGCACTTTGTGTTTTCTTTGAATTTTGGAAATGAGTTTTATGTAAGGGCAAGTGAGTACGCCTGCACATTTTTAGCACTGGTAGGGGCTTTGGGGGGAACCCCGCTGTAACAGTTTGACTGTCCTGTTGCACCCATATGGGGGATAGTCAGGATCTAGTAGGACTCCTTAAGGCTGTTAGAATCGGCGATATGCTTCAGAACCAACAGATGGTTAGCTAACTTACAATAACGACTGCTACATATAAATCAATTCAAATGTCAGTTTTTTTTTGAGGTCATAAAGATTTAGACATGATAACGTTAAGAAAAATGAATATAGCTAAACTACTTTCAATCATTTCAGAGTAATGACAAGTTTTGTTTATTTGCTCTCTTAAAAAATGTCAGTCAGTGTTATATAGTCAGTGTTATATTCTTCAGCATTTCTGATATTTGCACTGTAAGACGTTTTAATATAAAACTAAATAAATAAATATATAAAAAATCTACTGTATCAGGGAAAATAAAAGCCCGTTCTTCTGTACTGCACGCACACAACTAAACTTGCAGGCGACAGCTTTTTGCTTTATTTAGAGTGACATCGTACCAGTGTAGTTTCATATCAGAATGTGTACAGATTGAAAGGTCTAATGTGGGAATTAAAGAGAAGCAGGAATGGGGAACAGGTGGAAGGAATGGCCAAAGATGAACTGGAGTGACACGCCCGTCAGTGCCCCTCTTTCTTTCCCCGTGTGCACCCAGAGGAACAACCAGGGAGATCCAGCCACTTTATCCAGGAGGCCAGCCTTACAGCAGCTGGTGCAGCACAGTACCAGTGTTTTTAACACACTCTACATTAGAAGCAACTGGAGTTGAGGTAGGTTGTGTTTGTGTGCATCGCAGACATGGGTGGCAGTGGGCATGAAGGCCGCATGCTCTGGCGTTGCAACGCACTAAAGTTGCAACGCAATAATCAGGTCCATGTAGTTGCTTTCTCCAGTCCAGAGAATGTGGCTGCAAAAGCAGTGGCCACACATACTTCAGCCTGCAGGAATCCCAGTATAGGATTGTCTTATTATGGATGAGTCACCAGCTTAGTGGAAAGTTCAGACAATAGAGTGACAAAAGAAGTGCTGATTCTAAACATGTTTCGGCATTACGGACATGGCAGAACCACAATGAACTGTGGGTCTTTGATGCCTGTGGCAGCTTGGTGATGAATGGCACAAAACGACCCTTTTCATTACAAGACTTGCATTTGGCTTTGGATGCAGGGGTGCTCTGGGAGGTTAACTAAACGTCCTTCAGAGTCCAGTGAAGCAAGAAAGCACGAGTGACAGGAGGGAGGCTTAACTGAATGGAAGTGCTGCTTATTACCCCCAAAATTCATCCTTATTGTTCTCCTCTTCAGCACCATTACAAAAGTAACTTGACTAAAAACTTGGGTACTGTAGTTTTTTTCTTCATCGCTGTTCACCATTAATCATATAGTGATAGTCTTGTCTAGAGACCAATGCTAGTTAGCAGGTTATATCAGCAGGTGTTATGCTCTGATCCTGACCCATAGTGAGTGCTTCCAGAGGAAGCGGAAGGGGGAGATTTCAGAGTTCTTTATTAGATTTGACTGCCTTTAATTTGGTAAAATTGGGGTTGTATTTGGGCCTAACCAGCCATGCCTTTAGGTCACTCCTCCAATTGAATGATGGCGACCTCAGGTGTCAGACCTCATGTCCAACTGCTTCTACATCTGTGTTTACCACAATCAATGCAAAGTTCCCATCTTTTCTTACGAGAAATGAAAGAAATTGGTCTATATTTGTGACTCTTAATGGGTTTTTACTGTTAAACATTCATTTGAAAATGACTTCAAGTGATCACAAGGGATGTGATTGACATTCACAGCAGACAGGCTTGTGAGTTTGTGGTTGAAAAGTTAATTTTGTTAAGGGATTTATTTCACATATGCCACCCACGATTTTTTTTTCCTAATCATAAAATTAACTATTACAGGTTGTTGACTTTGATGCCCACCACACATACACACACACACACACACAAAACAACAACAACCCTGGCCAAAATTTCCATTCGTACTCTCTTGATAGATGTAAGTAAATGAGGGGTATTAAAGAATCACTATGTGTGCAGTAAGCATTATCCTTGTGGGAATACCTCGAGAGCTACTAATTAGCTCTGGATTAGCCTAAACCACAGTCAGCGTTTATTTTGGTGACAGCAGAGCTCCTCCTCCTTCCTATCTGCTCAGATATCAGTTGGTACAAACAGACTTCAGTAGCCCCCATCTATACACACACTCCACCTCACTGGTTTTATTGCAGAGAAGGAATGATCGGCATGTCTGCAGGCCCACCCATTGGTTTAGGAGAGAGGGGAGAGACAGCATGCTCCAGCTCGCAGGCCCTTTCATCTCCAGAAAGTGTGTGTGTGTGTGTATACATCTCTGCTCATATCTGCTCTACTTCTGGCATTCACACAGGCAGACATGGTCAGGGCAAATTTTACCAAAAACCCTGATGGGCAACGGAGCCGCCAAGTTCCCTGCCAGCGAACGCCAGCAGTGGGGACTGGCAGGTCGCAACAGGGAGAAGCTTTTCCCGTCACACGCCCTCCTCCCCTCCCACTCCAGATGAATGCCTCCCGCTGTAGAGACTGGCAGATCAGAACCTGTGCTCTGCCTTCAGGAAAATTCATAGTGTCCCATGGGGGTCATTCCCAGAATGCTCCCGCAGGCTTGAGCCAGAAAGCAGCACGCCTTGGGGATGATGGATTTACCAGCGCTGTGAACCCTTCCGGTTATCAGTACTCATGGAAACCATTGAGACGTTGTTTCTATATTTTGGCCAGCATTTCAACACACACACATGCAGCTGGCAATACAGCATGGTACGGATGTTTGCTTTCCCAATAATGTATTCTTAAGCTAAACGACCTCGAACGGAGAGTAATGAAGTAAACCAAGCTTCCCCTTTTCCCTCCTACTTATTCACTACTGACGTTACTGCACGCGGAGCCGTCACCCTGGCTGGAGTGCTAGAAGGGTGTCTGCAAGAGTTTCAACCTCAACTAAAATTGTACTAATTGTACCCATTATGTATTTTAATATATAATATATTACTACACAGGGCGGCATGGTGGTGTGGTGGTTAGCACTGTCGCCTCACAGCAAGGCGGTCTGGGTTCGATTCTCAGTCTGGGCTGCTCTGTGTGGAGTTTGCATGTTCTCCCTGTGCCTGCGTGGGTTTTCTCCGGGTACTCCGGTTTCCTCCCACAGTCCAAAGACATGCATCCTAGGTTGATTGGGCACTCTAGATTGCCCGTAGGTGTGAGTGTGTGTGTGCGTGTTGGCCATGTGGTGGACTGGCGAACTGCCCATGGTGTACCCTGCCTTCGCCCGGAGATGCTGGGATTGGCTCCAGGTGACCCCGACTAGCGGGAATAAGCGGTACGGATAATGAATGAATGAATATTACTACACCAAAGTTCACCATTGTTGTTTGAATATTTGCATATCCTCAATGAAAAGGTAGCAAAACATACACATTCAACCAATGGAGACACTATGCAAGATGTAATATACGAATTTCTTGGTCCGATTAAATAGGGAAACATAAAGGAAGGTAAAACATGTATGTTTAAGGTTGTGTGTAGAAAAACACAACTAATCCCACTTACAGTGTCATTCTGTGTCCAGCAGGACATAAACAGTGTAGGAGCTGCTTCAACGCTTGGCATTTTACTGTGTTTGAGACGAAAGATCGTGCATGTTAGCACACATGCAAACGTCTAAGTGCAGTGCGTGTCCTTCCGCTGAGTGTCTGAGTCCTCACTTTTATTCTGGGCTGTGGGAATTTGTGCGCTGGGATTTACTGTAGCCTGTTATTAACTAAACTGGAGCACAGTGAGCTCTCAGTGCCAGAGTCTGAGCCCTGCTGCCAGGAGCAAGTCTTCGACAAAGACACACTCCAGTACACACACACACACACACACACACACAGATCATGCTTCAGATCTGATGACCTGCGAGTGGGCAGATTTATGCAGTCTGTCACAGTCAGACTGGTCACAATCTGATACTTTTGCAGTAATTATCCAACTGTGGCAGATGGCATTAGAATCTCCCTGTGAACCCTTGAGAGTTGACACTTACAGTGCCATTCTTGAAAGTGGTCCTCCGTGATGAGGACACCACCAGCGGCTGTCCAGGTGGAGCATGTAGTGTCAGTGAAGTGAGTGGAGACGGTGAGCGGAGTAGAGATGGTGAGGGGAGAAGGTGAGGTGAGGAGACGTTGAGGGAGGAGCCGGTGATGGGAGTGGAGACTGTGAGGAAAGTGGAGTTGGTGAGGGAGATGGTGAAGGGAGCAGAGACGGTGAGGGGAGTGAAGTCGTTGAGGTGAGTGGAGATGGTGAGGTGAGGAGATGGTGAGGGAGGAGTCAGGGATGGGAGTGGAGATTGAGGAGAGGGAGAATGGTGAGGGGAGTGAAGTCGGTGAGGGGAGTAGAGACTGTGAGGAGAGGGAGAATAGTGAGGGGAGTGAAGTCGGTGAGGGCAGTGGAGACTGTGAGAGGAGACAGTGAGGAGAATGGAGATGGTGAGAGGAGAGAAGTTGGTGAGGTGAGGGGAGACAGTGAGGGCAGACGGTGAGGGGAGTGGAGACTCACATTTGCAGCGGCTGACTGTTCCTCCTTGGCATTTCCCTCTCACACGGACAGTGTAGCCACACTCACCACACTAATTTACTGTGGAGAGACAGAGAGCACAGACCACGTGCGCACACACACACACACACATACACACACAAAAGGTGTGTGGAAGTATGGAGTTACTGCAGGAGTTGCTCTTGCATTCTGACTCATTCACCTACATTCATCTATAGAATGGTTTTAGTCAAGCATTTCTCCAATTCAGGCAACGTTGACTCAGGCAACAGGCAATGTCTCTCATTGCTGAAGCAAACTGTTTTCCTTTTCATGCAGAGGGAAAGAGAGAAAGAGAGAGAGAGAGAGAGAGAGATGCCAGAGGAGATCTGGTTAGGTTAGAAAACTGGGTTGGAATCTCGGGTACAGCCCTTTCATGGTTTAATTCTTACTTAACCAATCGCTATCGCTTGTAGAGCTCGATAATATTCCCTCCAAACACTCAGAAGTGAAATATGGAGTCCCGCAAGGCTCCATCCTAGGACCACTATTATTTACATTATATATGTTACCATTAGGAATAGTTATAAATAAACATGGTGTCAACTTTCACTGCTATGCAGATGACACCCAACTTTATATATCAGCCAAACCTGATGACAAATCCAGATTAGGAAAAATTGAGGCCTGCGTAAGTGATATTAGATGTTGGATGTCGCTAAACTTCCTCCACTTTAATGGTGACAAAACGGAGGTTCTCCTTCTGGGCCCAAAGGCCACAAGACAGAAAATACCAGATCTAATGTTAAATCTTGCAGATTATCCCATTACTCCTGGCTCGGTAGCCAAAAATCTCAGCGTCTTATTCGACTCTGACCTATCATTTGATAAATACATAGATAATACTACCAGGATAGCTTTTCTACATCTCCGTAACATTGCCAAGTTAAGAAATGCATTATCCCAGCATGATGCAGAAAAACTAGTACACGCCTTTGTTAGCTCCAGATTAGATTATTGTAACTCGTTACTGTCAGGATGCTCAAATAGGAATATAAATAAACTTCAAGTAGTTCAAAATGCCGCATCCAGAGTTCTAACTAGAACTAGGAAATTTGAACATATCAGCCCAGTCTTATCGGCCCTGCACTGGCTCCCAGTAAAATTCCGTATTGATTTTAAAATTATTCTATTGACTTATAAAGCACTGCATGGACTTGCTCCTGACTACCTCCAAGAGCTTATCTCTTATTATGAACCCCCGCGACCACTACGATCCCAAGGTGCTGGCCTCTTATTAGTTCCATCAATTAATAAGGTAACAGCAGGGGGAAGAGCCTTTTTTTCTTATAAGGCCCCCCAACTATGGAATAGTCTTCCAGAATGTGTCCGGGACTCTGGCACAGTCTCAATCTTTAAGTCTAGGTTGAAAACTTACTTGTTTGATCTAGCATTTGGTAATTAATGTGCCCCTTTAGATAAGGTAACAGATCCAGGGGTTCATGGGCAAAGGGTTTTTATGGCAAACTGGGGCGCTGGTGCTGTCATCCTATCACTGCACGCGGTCACTCAAGTTTGTCGACGGTGTAGTGGATGGATGCCAGTGTCTCAGGATGCTCCCAAGTCTGTGTTACCTTCTGGTTCTGCCCTTTAGCTAGGCTGTAATAATTTAATTGCCGGAGTCGCTGCCACACTCCAGAAATGTTTACATTTACTTTGTCTAACATATTCCATATAGAACTAATTGTCCCTCTTCTTCCCAATGGCTGCCCGAGAAATACCGGGACAAGGAAAGACGAGCCTTTCCCGTTACCCACCCCATACAAGCATCTAGGAGATGGTCTGGCTTGCCAGTGGATGTGCCGATGCCGTGGTTGGATGTGCCATTATCGCAAGAGGACGCGCTGATGCCAACTCCCACCTGAGGCTCATCTACTCTGAAGGGACTGTGGCTACTCGGCCTGGAAGTAGAATCATAACTACAGGATTATATCTGGACTATACATGAACTGTGAATGTGGACATTGCTAGCGGGCCGCCCAATGGAGGATGGGTTCCCTTTTGAGTCTTGGTCCTCCCAAGGTTTCTTCCTAAATTCCTGCCATCTTAGGGAGTTTTTCCTTGCCACTGTCGCCTTTGGCTTGCTCATTAGGGATCTGGACCCACGCAATTTGTAAAGCTGCTTTGTGACAACATGTGTTGTAAAAAATTGAATTGAATTGAATTGAATCTTTGTATCTGAACATGAGTGCACGAGTCCATACAACAAACTCATATGTACCTGTGAAATTCAATAAATCAAATTGGAATTGGAAGAAAACTTGAGAGTCCCAACTCTGAGCTCCAGAGTATCTGACTCACAAGCACAAGCTCAGACATTCTTGTCCTTTCATATCTTATTTTGGCAGACCCAGCAGATCAAGCACACACCGTATCTGGGGAGAAGACCAGCGCCTCAATGAACCCCAACATTCAACCAGCACTGTAGCACACACACTATGACAACAGCATACTGTATCCAATGTCCCTGTTTTTGTAAAGCTGTTGTATGTGTGTGTGTTGGACAGAGTACAACTGTTTTCCACTTTGGTAGTATACTTTTCTCTTAAGGTACGACACAACCGTATATCCATATGCCTTAGCTCTTCCTCCATATTCATGTATGCCTCATGAATAAACTTACAGATCTCAAGGTATGAAACACCAGGTATAAATGTTTTTAAGATCCAGGTTAGCATTCAGTATGCTTTACATGTCATATAACTAGCTACTAGTCACTTTCCATAGTTTTGCATGTTTTTTTGTTTCATGTGAGCAGGTTGTACACCCACAGGGTGTCCATTTTGAAATCATGTATTGTTACCCTGTAGTGTAAAGCATGTGTTTACTGTTGTTATGCTCATCAAGTTTTATACGGCATGTAATTGCAGTGTGTACGTACTTTTTTATGTGTATATGTCTTTATATGCGTATATGTCTGTCAGGGCAGTGTGACCATAATACCTCAGACATCTGATACTACACGCCTGTGTTGTGGCTGTAGCAACTAGGGAAATAACCAGGCAACCAGTTCATTGCAGGGTTGACCACTTTTAAACACAAGTATGCATTCACACTTACACTTCTGGCACACACACACACACACATGTACACTTACTTACTCACGCCCTGCCGTGAGAAGATAAACGTCTGTACAGAACAGCTGATGAGTGTGTCTCGCCTGTCTGCTCCTGGGCTGCCCCTCCAGCCCTGAGGAAATGGCCCATAAATCTTTGCGGCGGGCTGAGCGGGCAACTCCCACTTACTCCCTCCAGCAGCCTCCGCTACACTGTCCTGCTCAGCCATTATCTCCAGAACACTAGAGCACACCGAACAGAAAGACTGTAGCGTAGAGGCGGATGAGGAGAATCCCCGCACCTTCTTTGTGTCTGAGCGCAATGATACACTCTTGGGAAATGCGCGAGGACCTTGGAAATGTTCTCCGGGGCTCGTGTAAACAGTGGCGCTGTGTTTCTGCTAATCTTTGTGTCTTCAGCCAGTCTAGGGTGCTCAGACTTCTGTGTCAATGAGGTCAACCAGGACAATGGCCGTGCCATGTAAACGCTTCTATCTTCAGTGTGGACAGAAAGGAAAAGGAGAAAGGAAGTTGAAAAGGAGTATGCTTGACAGAATGACGTACAGTGTAACAACAAAAAAGTCGTCGTTGTAGACGATCTCTATGGAACGTTTCCCATGAGATAGATCCACAGAAAAGCAATTTATGGATATGAGATCCACAATCACAAAGAATGAAGATTTATCTGACAGTACAGCTTAGTTGGAAATTAAACTACATTGTAAATATCTTGGTGGTGAGCGTAGTGCTGTAGGAACATGTAGAACATGACTAAATTTGGAATAACTAGCTTTGGTCATAAATCTACAGAGGCGATGTGCCTCATGACTTGCAGAGTCTAATCAGTTATTTAAATCTCTTCCCCCAGATTTTGCAAGCATACTGTAACTTGCCTATTCCATTTAATTTAGCCTGGATGGATTTATGAGAAATTATTCAATTATTGCAATTTGTTTCACTGTAGCAGACATTGTAGAAACGAGTAGCATATTTCTACTAAGAGGCAGTTGTGTTTGTTAGTCATTCGACTGCAATGTGGAGATATTTTATGACACACCTGTTAAATTAAAGAATGTTTTGACTATGACTTTGAAACCAGTATGAGTTCCAACCCCCACACCCCTAGTTTAAAGCTTTGGTCACATTTATACATTTGAACAACCCACAGCTTGGTTTTACTGTAAAGCCCACTGGTGTGTTTTTGAGTCTATTTGGTCTCAGCTCCTTTAAGAAATGCCCCATATGGCCCCAAAGACCCCTGGACCGCAGAGTGTCTCTACACATACAGTCAGTCATGGCCGGCCTGCAGCGTCACCTCACGTGAGCCAAGAGCTCTTTGCTTTTCATTTTCCTTCACTCGTTCAGCAGAGTGACGGTGGGTTTATTTTCGAAAAGCCTCGGGAGGAGGGGTTTGCCCAGGCTGAACCATTTGAAGGGGCAAGCTGGCTCTGGTCTGGATTACAGAAACGGTGTGTTCACTCGGGCCTGTCAGGGCTGGAATGGTTTACAGATACGCTTTGTTCACCATGCTGCCGCACTATGGCTGGGACACACAGTTTCAACAGCCTCCTCATCTCGTTATGCAATTTACGTCCACTCACTTGCAGAACCTCCCGTATAGAGCGTTCCTCTGTTCAACTACCCCCTTACTCTGACACAAGAAGTAAAGTAATGAAAAGGATAGAGCAGGTAGGTGGGACAGAGTTGTGCCCCAGCCCCAACCCCAACCCAAATGTACTGCTTTAGCAATCATCCATAGAGTTCAACACATTGGAATAATGAAAACTTGGACTAAGTGAGATATGTTGATGACACATAAACCTTATACACTACTCACATAAAGTAGGGGTATTTGGCTTTTGGGTGAAATTTATGGAAAACGTAAAAAGTTCATGCTACAGTCATAAAAGTCATAAAATTTATTGAAACAAAAGCCAACAACAGTGTTGTGTATACCTCAACAAAAAAATGTCAGTCTCTCAGTAACTTGCCATGTGCCCTTGAGCATCAATTACAGCTTGCCAATGACGTCTCATGCTCTTCACAAGTCAACTTATTGTCTACTGAGGCATAACATTCCACTCTTTTTGAAGGGTACCCTAGTCTTCAGTAGCCATTCCTTAATGATATGAATTCGATGAGCTGGAGCACTGTCATCCTTGAAGATGAAATTAGAACAGCAAGTCACGCAAAAAGTTAAAGATTGAACAGTTGGACATGTGCATTCAAAAGTTTACAGGTCACATGCCGTTCACCTGTAAAGGTTAGGTTTTAGGTTCATGCTGATATTTCAAATATCCCTAACTTTTTGTGAGTAGTGTGTGATCGATCTTCATTGATGTAATTTGAAACTGTAAAGAATATGAAGTATTTCCCATACCGCTCAGCTGGGATGGAGATATGAGTGATGTTTCACACTTCATTAGTGCAGATACTGTTATGGTGAATGCAAGTACACAAAGATTAAAAAGAAGGACCTGCAGTAGAAGTTTAAAAAACACATTACCTCCATCCTGCTTCTCCAGTTTACAACTGCAGTCTAATTTAGTTACTGCTGATTGTTGCAATCAAGCCTCGCTAAATCAGTGTGCATTTCAGTAATGGAAATATTAGCGTAAAGTTATATTAGCTTTTAGTGCCTTTGAGTTGGTGTGCAGCTGAGAACATACTTAATGAAGTCGTCTGGCTTCTCTACTCTGTCTGCTCCAATTTGAGTAATTGAATGTGACTCCAGCTCCATTTTCTACTGTGTTTCTTTTCTCTGTGTTAGCAGAAGGAGACTTACACACGCACCCCAACCCCCACACACATATACTCAAGATTCTGAGTTTCATTTGAAAAGTAAAGACAGGAACATAGTCATTTTATCATTATTTTTTCCATTAGTCTCCTGAACATGCTTGTGCACACACACACACACACACACAAACACACAACCAAGTAATAAAGTCTTTCTGTTCTGAAGATGGTTAATGGCAATGTCTACAATGGCATCAGCCCCTGCATCTCCTCCTACATCGTCAACAAATCAGCCCACTACAGACTATGTCCTGAAAAAAACAGACAGTGGCCAAAAATGTCAATAGGTCAATCTGAAAGTGTGTTTTTAACTGTCTTATTACATTCTTGGTGTACTAAAAAGCAGGTCCACCACCCAAGGGTGGAGTAGGACTGATGTTATTTTTCTTTTATTCCATAATGACCCTGATCTCCTGCAGCCATGTTTTTCCAGGTGGCTGTTTCACACCTGGCACATTTAGTGCTCATTACCACCGCATGACGGAACAGGAGGGCCCCTGCTGACATGTGACATGCCTGTTTTCACATGTCCCATATAAACAGGATCATGGGCAGAACGTGGTTTCAACCTGACAGCAGCATTCAGAGGCTGCACAAGTCAGCCAGCACCTTGCCTAACACCCTGCCAAACACCCTACACACCACCCAGCCACTCTACCCAACACCCTGCCAAACACTCTACATCACCCTATCCAACACCCTGACCTACTCCCCGACTACCACGCCACATGAGGGAGAAACACACCAGCTTGGCCTGTGTTAGGTGTGGGTGAATAAACACACCAGACTGGCCTGTGCTTTGTGTGGATGAAGAAATACACCAGACTGTTCTGTGCTAGGTGTGGGTGGAGAAACACACCACACTGTTCTGTGCTAGGTATGGGTGGAGAAACACACCAGACTGTTCTGTGCTTTGTGTGAATTAAGAAACACACCAGACTGTTCTGTGCTAGGTGTGGGTGGAGAAATACACCAGACTGTTCTGTGCTAGGTGTGGGTGGAGAAACACACCACACTGTTCTGTGCTAGGTGTGTGTGGAGAAACACACCACACTAGGTTGTGTTAGGTGTGGATGGAGAAGCAAAGAGCCAAGAGCCAGAGAGGAACCAGGACAAAAGGCTATTCAGAACCATCTGGAACCGCTGAGAGCTTGTGATCTGTAAGGCAACACCTTTGAAGCAGGTTACCGTATATAACTCTGCTGTCTACAACCATGAATGAAAAGTAAAACATGGTGGATGAACAAGATCCCAAATTCCCAGTACAGTAAATCAAAGACTAAGTAAATCTTATTAGGTAGATGAACTCTACTGCACAGTCCTGAACTCTTATTCACATACCTGTGACAGTATTCTGGATGTCGAATAACTGTGTTAAATTAAAATTTCTATAGACAACTCCTACACATAACATAGATAGTATTTTATACAGAATAGTGACTGAACTGTGACTCAGAGAGCCATGACTGGCCTAGACCAAGAGGAGGTGAATAAGGCATCAGGAAGCCATGTCTCCCTGCAGCCACTACATATGGTCAACATACAAAAATACAGCCCTTGAAAACATGGAATAAGTGAAAAGAATAAGTGTAATGGATTTGACAGTATGAGTCAAGTCAAAGTCAAATTTATTTTATATAGCGCTTTTTACAACACATGTTGTCACAAAGCAGCTTTACAAATTGTATGGGTTCAGATCCCTAATGAGCAAGCCAAAGGCGACAGTGGCAAGGAAAAACTCCCTAAGATGGCATGTATGAGAAGTATGAAGTATGAGAAAGCATACTTCAGTCTCTCTTTCCCACCCTTTCACCTTTCCATTCTCTTTACTACTGTAAGTTTTAAATAAGAGAATTTAACCAAGGCCTAATTTAATAGGGCTTTTTTTCCCCCAATCACACAGTCTAGCTTATTGGCCATCATACATGGTTGCACCTCTTAAATGCTGTTTTCATCATGTATCACATGCCTTGCTGTGCCTGGTCCCTTTTGTTTAGTTCAGTTTGTGGTTAGATTGTTACGAAGTGATGATTGCAATATATGGGAAACAGTGGTCAGGCTTCCAAGTCCAGCTTTGCTTGACTGAATGGCTGATACATTTGGACTATTACAACTACATTAACACTTGTGTATTTAGCCAAAGTCAGTGTGATGCCAGTGTGAAGTTAATAGGGAGCAGACAACGAGCTGTTTGCAGCGAGACCGTGTAGGGGAGTGACAGAAGTGTAATGCCTCCAGAGGCCCCTTACCTCCCTGGGTCTTGCCTCACTACCTAACTGCCTTTACCATTACTAACAACAACACATGAGCACAACTCAGAGGTGTCTCCCACATGCAACAAAAGCTCCTGCACTTAAGACATTTCTCTCAGCCCACCCAGACATTTGTAGACAGCGTGCTTCACTCTGATGGAGGACAAGGCACCTCCAGCAAAGCCAAACTGGGGAGGAGGTGCTGATGTTTTACTTGGTTACTGAGAGAAAACAAAACAAAAACAAATACACTGAAACTGTACACCTCACCGGTCGATGAAGTCCTGTCGATTGTCCTTACCTTTCTAAATGATAGCAGGAACAAGAGTGGTGGTATGCAACCCTACAAAAACTTGTAGACCAAGATCTGAAAAGATGAAACAGCTAGTGCCAAACTGAGGCACATATGAGACCTTTAAGGCTACAAATTATGTGTCTTTATTATGAGGTTGCATTTGGAATCTTAAATATGCTTAAATTTGTTAATTGATACTTTGGAGGTTCTTAACTTTGGCTTTATTTCTATGGAAACAACAGAGGAGGAGCCAAAAGCTGCACTCAAGTAAAAGTATTGTTATTTAAAAATAAGAATTACTCAAGTCTAAGTAGTCATTGAAATTATTACTGAAATAAAATGTTTTTTTCTTGAAAGAATACCAGAGCACAGAACATTCAGTACTGGATGCCATGACTTAGTTCAGCTGCTGCATTTCCAAATGTTTTAACTTGCTTAGATGGTTAGCTTATAGCTAGCTTGATAGGCCATTGCTTTTTGCTCAGAATATCCTTCCTTGATGTTGGATTATTTTATGTGCAAATACATGAGCCTTAAAAATTGTATACAGCCACATAAAAGGTATTGTCAAATCATATCAAACTGATTTGTTGAACATGACAATATGAGTTCACTGTACTCAAATGGCCTCCACAGTCACCAGATCTCAATTCAACAGATCCTCTTTGAGATCACCTAGAGTGGTGGAACAGGAGGATCCCACTATGGATGTTCACCCACGAAACTGCAGCAGCTGCGTGATGCTATCACGTTAATATGGACCAAAATCTCTGAGGAATGTTTCCAGCACCTTGTTGAATCTATGCCACGAAGAATTAGGCAGTTCAAGGTCTACCTAATAAAGTGGCTGGCAAGTGTGTGTAGATAAATATATATATATATATATATATATATATATATATATATATATATATACACTACAAGTCAAAAGTTTGGACACATCTACTCTGTTTATTTTTTTATTAATTTAGATATTAGATTCTTTAAAGTAACTATCCTATTTTGATGGTTGAAGCAGCAATCTATGATGCTTCTCCTTCAGTCCTGAAGACATTCACACATATGCAGAGCACTTGTAGGGTCAGAAACTGAAGTTCAAAAATAAAACTGAGGGTTTGCTTTAAAATTGTGTGTGTGTTGAGAATTCTTCTTCCCAAATTTATATCCATTAGATTAAAATGCCTTTTTCTTAAGATTAGGAACATGCATTTAGTCAGGTGTCTCCAAACATTTGATTGGTAGTGTGTGTGTGTGTGTGAGTATACACACACACACACACACACACACACACACACACACACACACACACACACACATATATATATATATATATATGTGGGCGAAAAGCACTTTCTTGCAATGCACTGTCCAGGAAAGATTTCAAGCTAAAATAAAGTCTATTTAAGGGCTTCAAAACTTGGCCAAATGTGTTCTGATGTTCTAACAGTAATTCAAAACAGTCATTTTTCTCTCTCTCTCTCTCTCTCTCTCTCCATCTCTCTCTGGGTGTCTCTCTCCCATTCCTGGTGGGAGGAAAGGAAAGGCGTGTGAGGGAGAACGACAAGTCCATAAATAAGAGTCAGTCCGTCTTTATCATGTTCAAGGTGCATTGCGAGATCTCAGATTGACACCCCTCCCCTCTCAGCTCCACGACTCCTGTTTGACTTCATTAGAGAGGAATTCTCTGCTTTCTACTGCCCTCCTGCCCCTTCAATCCCCTGCCCCTTTCATTCCCTCCATTTTTGGTTTTAATTCCGCTCTGTGTTCTGAGGCATCCAATCCCACCATGCCTGGACCATCTAAGAGCGGAGTGCATTCCTGGGTCTGAGCCCCCATCCAGCCCCCCGTCCTCAGGTCTGTCTCTCTCTGGGCCGAAGCCCGAATCCCCCCCTTCCACGCACTCAGGAAACACAGGCTGGTTTTGGCGTCTTGCTAGTGGTGCTCTGGAGCAGGAAAGGATTTCGCGCTCGTTTCACTGACCTACTTTCTGCCGCCGTTGTGCGTGCGCTAGGGGGCCGGAGTAGGCAGACGAAGGCCTGTGTCGTTCTCTCAGCATATCTGCAGCTGGCTGTTCACGTCTCGGACTCACAGCCACGGCTGCCTCGGCCAAGATGGGCATGAAGTCCTCAGTGTGTGAGGGAGCACAGTCTAAAAGAACTGGAGTGCCATGCTAGAATGTATTCTGTTCCCAATGGTACTGAAGCAAGATATGTCTGAATATGCTCTCTGGGTCAATTAATGCCCTCTTGCTCTCTTATCTGAAGTTATTCCTGGATGGAATCATAAAAGGCTTTACTATGATAGCAGAAACCTTTGATAGTAGTCACACATTTGTACATTGAGAAGCTAATAATGTGCTAATGATGTCTTTACATAGGCTCTCACATATCTGGTGACAATGTATTTATTTCGAGTTCCCTTTTTCCTGTCACTGTATCATCCTACCACCAAACATCTCCAGAGTCATCGAGGAATGCTTCAAGTGACAGCAGTGACTTTGTTGAATTGTAAGGAATAATGAGGAATGATTCAAGTCCAGAAAGTGTTTTCAACCTCATTTGTCCAAAACCTCTGAATATCAGTTCGGAAGACAGGCCTGCCTACTCTCCTCACTGGGGCTGTGATAACTGTTTTTACACTCATGTGTATCCTTTCCCACACCCCCTGCCCCCTCCCACACCCCCAGCTAAGCGTTTTTCACCGTGTCATCTCGAAGGGGAAGCATATATGCTGAACAAATTTGTCACAACTGCATGTGTGTGCCATGAGGTAAAAAGCAAGTTACATAAGTCACTGAACTGACGGCAGCTCCTGCTAAAGTGTTTTATCCTGACAGGTTTGTCTGAGCAGGGTCAGAGATTACATGTGAAGATAGCTATCAGATTACATGTGAAGATAGCTATCATATTACATGTGAAGATGGCTATCAGATTACATGTGAAGATAGCTATCAGATTACATGGAGGAGACTGGGAAGGATCTCCTGCAGGCCCAGACTAGCACGTAAGCCCTCATTGCTGTCTGCTATGATATGTTTTCATGTTACATGTCTCACTACATGACAGAAGTGTTCCAAAACCCATTTCAAAGCGCTCTTATATCCTGAATCACCTGCATACACTGTAAAACAGAATTATTAATTACCTCACCAAATGGAGCATGTAACCATGTAGCAAGTAGAACAGACAACAGGTGAAACAGGTGTGTGAGAAGAGACCATGTCAGGGTTTAAGCAGGTGCGATCTACCCAGGTGTAGTGCTGGGGGCACTGCCATAGTCATGCAGTGATGGGATAATAAGAGGATGAGAGAAGTTAAAGGATATGTAGTCATAGACAAAGGTACACATAGCATCTTGTGTAGGTACACACATATACACACACACACACACACGCACATGCATACACATACACACTTCAAATCACATATTTTCACATAGTGCATACATTCCGATTTAACCTGTATGATGAAACAAATGAAGCTATGCAAGTCTCCACACCTTAGTTTTAATGCTCGTCCAGCAGTACTCAGTCAGAACATTGGCTGTAGCTGTGGTAAACTTTGACTCTGTCATCACATCAGTTCAAAGGGTCTGTCCTCTCTCCAAGCATAAGTACTACTTCTGAAATGAAACACAGCTCACAGCTCACCTTCTTATATGATCCCTTCAACACAGAATAACACAATGCTTGAAGAATAAAAAACAATAACGTTCTTAACTGCTGAAAGTTGCTGCTTTTGTGTTTGTGAATGTGGACTTTATACATATTACACTTATTTCAGGCTATCCTTATTGTGGGCCAGAGCAGCACTGCCTGTGCTTGAGCTGTCCAACACTGCAAGACTGCTAACCTATGACCTCATAACCATTTTAGTGCGATTTAGTAGGATTCAAACTCCCATCTCCTGAGGCCAATGGGTCAATCTCTCCCATTTCCGCCCCAGTAATGTCAGACACGTGCCAAGAGTGCCAGGTTCCTGTTACAGCTCCGTCCTGGTCTCAGCTGCGAAACGCCAGCCCTTCTACACACTATTTTAAGGCCGGCCACAGCCATGCCTGCTCCAGTGCCCAGATCCTGCTCTCTCTCCGTGAGACGCCATCCGAACTACGTTCCTGCCACGTCCCCACAATTGCAGAGCAGAGAGCCAAAGCTACCAGGGCATCGGTCTGGGGGAGGAGTGTCGTCTCGGGGGAGCGTGTGAGGTTTGGAACGGAGGCCCAGACACCTCTGACGTCAGCTCTCACACCACTGCCGAAGCCATGCTTTCCGCTTCATCCTGGGGCCTGACCGAACCCGTCCTGTTGCTCTTAGAATGAGTTTGGTCAGCCTCCAGACTTCCACACTAAACCCAGGAAGAGTTTGCGTTTTAAATCAAATGTATAATCACTCATAATCACTTCTTCTTAGGTGGACTCAAAATGGGTCTAGCATGATACCCATCCTGTATTTTAGTTTTAAATAACAGCGAGGCAGACTTATCTGAAAAAAAACCATCCCCATTTCTGGTATGGCAGCCTCTTCATAGATCTAAACGCCTCTGATGAATTAATGAAGAACTATAATGTCAGAATTAGGTCACGTCGTAGAGGTTTTGTGTTTGCTCTGGTTTGGTATGTACACAGTGTAATCCAACACAATAACTAATTATTATAATTATAATAATAATTATTATTATTATTACTATAAATGTTCAAGGATCCTCCACCATCCATCTCATCGCATTGTCTGTAATGCCTCTGGTGGACCATGCAGGCAACTGTGTCTTTTGCGTATGATTTTAATCTCGGTACCCATCACTTCTCATGTTAATCTGGGGAAAGGGCACCTTTTGTCTCAAAACAATGGCATCTCTTCACACCGTCAACTATGCCATTTGTTTGGATTTTTGCCCTTATCCACTCACCACCATGAGGAGAGCGTACAGGAATGAGCAGAATGGAGTGAAGGTGTTTATAGGGGTTGATAAATGTGGATTTTTCATGGGTGGGTGCACATGAGGCAGCATAGTGTGCTAAGAAACATCAGATTTACTGAAGTTAAAAATCTAATTACAGGAATTAAATTAATATTGAAAAATGAAAAATGAAGTTTATATTGTATGATCCTTTGCCAAAGAATAAGAATAACTGAACTGACTACAGTTATTTCTGTTTTTCTGGTTCAGATCTTTCTGGTCTTTGTTGGTTTCAGTGTTTACATGTATCAAGTAGATTAAACAAAGAAATAAACAAAACTAGCCAATGGAGTTTCGTATGAACAGAACTTAATTGTTTCTATTTTTTGTTGAGAATTTAGTAGCTAGTAGCATGCTTGGATGAAAGGGAAGACCACTGTGGAATTTTTTCTATTCCACAGATTTTGGGGTGTGAGAAGAGAGGAATGGGTCACGGGTCCTGGAGTCCAGCAATTATTTTAAAAACGAAACAAAAACTTTTTTGTTTTAAAAGGGAAGAAAGAGGAAAGAGCCATGCATTAGTCTTTGGCAAGGTTAATGCAAAGCTCTGGTTAGAATTACCTGTGCAGTTAAACAGGACTGTGTTGACGAGCAACAGGTGAGGGAACTTAATAAATAACTGGGTGAAGTGACTGGGATGGATGACTGGAGTGGGTGTGTCTTGCTGATCAGTGTGTGACAGGGGTACGTCAACCTCACCTCACTGCATATTGATGGCAACAGATATATGGAATCTGTGGAATATCAAATTCCATTTTGACTTTAACTCTGGTTGGCTGACGATGAAGTTTTCCAGCATCCGAAACGTTGCATTCTTCATAGTCAGTTAACACTTCTGACCCTATGTAATGTCAATGAAAACTGCCAGCAGTAAGAACCCATTAAAGAGATTACCATGTACAACAGTTAACGCATATAGACCTGGGGCACACAAAACAAAATTCTGTACTGTGCTGCTGTTCAGTCCAAATCACAATGCTAGTAGTAGTTTCAGTAAACTAACTGTTGACAAAGTCTAACTACTTTGCATTATTAGCTAATGCTTAAAGGTAACTCTACACTACACCTTCAGTCAGAGGTATATTTATCTTAGAACATCAAAACTTTCTGTAATATTTCTGTAATATAACTATGAACAGTTACTCTTTATCTGTTGTACTGTTTGTAGGTGATCTTCACTTATATTTTGCTTTGACTCAAGTGAAGAGCAAGCGTCTCCTCCAGGGCTGAAAAGGGTGTTTTCAATTAACATCTACTGGGATGGAACATAACCTCTGGATTGGAATCTCTCTGTAGGCCTTAAAAGAATCCTTCTGGCTGTGAATGTTTCACTTATGGAAAATGCAGGATAGTGGTAAATTTCTTAATATCATAAGCTGGAAAATCCTCAAACTGCTGTCCAGAGAACTGTTGACCATTATCTGTTACATATAAGAAGATCTCCATCTTATGAATGTTACTAAGACAAGACCACACACTTGACATGTTTGGTAGATTCGTTACAGCTTTCTTTGGATTGCTTAAGGCTTTTACTTTCTTGATGTATGGCCTAATACAATTTATTCAAACCACGTTCGTGCAAGTATTCTATGATGCACCAAGGGGAGGAGCGGGGTGTGGTGGCATTAAGCCCCGGAAGATTTGTCAAAAGCCCCCCCAAGACTACTTTGGATGCTAAAGTAAATAAATAAACATTAAAAATTCTCTAATTGGACTGATAAATGTTTAAAAAAACATATAACCTTCTAATTAATATTACAGAAATTATATATATAGACAGCTCATGGTGGTGAGTGGATAAGGGCATATATATATATATATATATATATATATATATATATATATATATATATATATATATATATATAAACCAAAACAGAAGTTTTAGCTAGTTACTATATTGTTGCCTGGAGTTCTGACAGATGGGCAAATAAATCTTCAGAGGTGAGCATGGTTCTAAGCCCCGGATATTTTAAGTATTTAGCTCTGCCCGTGGCTGCACTTAAAAGAGTCCTGTAGCATGACTGAAATTGTAAGTTGTTCTGAATAATAGAGTCTGTCAATTGGGGAAAATGTTGGTGATGTGACCAAGGAATTTCAGCTGCGTTTGTAGAAACATTTCTCTTTGCTGACCTCAATCTAATAATCCTCAGTGTGGTCAAGACTTTGTGAAGTTGCTGATCATGTTCTGGAGTTGAACTATATATGGTTATATTATCCATATATGCACACAAAGAGTTGGATGGCTGATGCAATAGTAAATTGGTAGCTGAGGCCACCAGAAGAGGCCAGTCTTCCATACTGGTGTACCCAATACCAGTATATCCTTACACTGTTTCTGCACAGCCTTCCAGTGTAAATTAACATGAATGTGTGGCAAAAGGTGCACAGGTCTAATTGGGACACTTTATAACTGCGTTGTTCATACTCTATGGAAATACTTGTTAATTTTTTTTCTAATTGCTGCTATCTATGCAGCATTTGTAATAGTCATTCTTAAAGTGACTTTAATGTTTTTTTAGGCTAATTTATAATAAAGATGCTAATTTATCCTCTTTTTGATTGTGACTAAGTGAATGTGGAATAAAACCCAGATTATTTAGATCACTAAATATTTCAAACAAAAAGAATAATTGCATTTTAAGTCAATGCAGCTATAAATGAAAAATCCATATTCCTATTAACAAATTACAACAGCTGAAATGTCACAAGTAATTACAGCTAGATCAAAGCAACCCTGGATGAGGCCACCTCTCACAACTGGCAGCACACTAAACATCTTTTCATTTTCCTCCACTCATTCTTTGTCCATCCTCCTATAGGAATCCATACAACTCCTTCAGACAGAACTAAACTAATGATAGAATAACTAAACATGAATTCATCCCCTATAACTCCATTTATTTTAAAGTTATAGCAATCAAATGTAGTGAAATGATTCAACGGCTGATTCCAAGTGATTAAAAAAGAACATCAGAAAACCATCCGTTGCCAGGAGCCCAAGACAGCACAACTGAGCATGCTCTCAGATGCTCTCAGGGAGAGATGGCATACTCACTCTCCTTATTCAACTACAACCACAGACCCTGACCCCATATACAACCGAAAACTGGCCAATCACGGGCACTGTTCTCCATGCACGTTATTTCTTTTTGAGCTTGAGCTGTAGCTCAAAAAGATTGAGGTGTGGCTGTGTGTGCTTAGGAGTAAGCACCTGACAGCCCTGTCCCTTCCCTGATAGCAGCAGCACAGTGGTTCGATAGGGGAGATGGTCTGAGGGGAGGGAACTGGCTATGTGTGTTAAACATATTACTTTGGGTATTTCTCAGGGCAGGATTATGTTTAACAAAATAAATTTGGTAGACATTTAGTTCCCAACAGCCTAAGTTTCGTCCGCAACATTCAAGTGAAACCTGTGCCACTGTGTGCATTATTTTAATGAAGAAAGGAAATTAGAAACTGGTTGTTATTCATCTTAATTTGTTGACATTTCAGTGTGAGCCTGAATGTTCCCTGTGCTCACTCAACACTCAATTGTACAAGGGTTCTGGTTCTTTTGAAAACTGTACTTCGCCTTGTTCATGGTGCCTTCCCCAAATCTGTACAGGAAATCAAATACACAGCACACAAGGCTACGTTCACTAACGAGACTATTAATCACTGTGTTCAAAGGGGTTTTCAAGCATCATTTCACTGCCCACAATAAAGGAGTTCATTCTCTTTATTCTCAAAAGTGCTTCCTCTGAGTTTCAATCCAGTACACATGAAACCAAATGAGCCAAAATGATTGATTATATATGTTTTTCCTGTGGCACAAAAAGGGCCATTAATGTGTGTTAATGTTTTTAATTTGATTTAATCATTGTATTATTGCAAAATACTATAACAATCTATGATTTTAATAGCAATTGTTGGATTACTGTAGAACAAAGTTTTTTTATATCTTTTCATCTTCTACAAATGTTGGTAGGAGACAAATATAATGTTCATGAGAACAATAAACAGTAACACTCAATTATTTATGTACTTTTTTTTATATTTATATTTTATATATATATATATATATATTTTTTTTTTACTATTTTGTCACCCTGTGCACTTATAATATTTAATAAAATTGAAAGGGATCATAACCCCAAATAATCTTATCCTTGGTCTAGTTTGGTTAAAACAGATTTTTAGTTTTCAAGAATTTTAAGAAACTAATATAATCAAATACAGCTTCAGAAATCAGAGTGTGGTTTGTAGAAATCACCATTACGTCCATATACATTACATGCTAATCACGCTGGAGCCCAGTGGAGTGTCAGACATTAATCAACACCTACCTCAAGTGGCAAATTCAGCCACTTAAAGTGGTGGCACTGACGCTGTACAAACAGCATGATATATGGCTGTGGTTAACTCTTTAGGTCCAGGCATCACAAACACTGTCTAGCTCTGTTTCTGCTGTCCCTGTTGAAAGAAACGCATCATCAGCTTTTTTATTGGATTTGTGCAAAGAAGCATGCACTGTAAAACAAAAAAATAGCATTTTTTTACAGTCAAATAAATTCAGAACAATAAGAGGCCATAGTTTGAACAACATGATGGCTCAGGATGGTTCTTGCAGTATTGCTTTATGCAAGGAGATGCCCATGGATAATGTACACCTCCTGCTGAATTTAGCCTCAAGCTTACAAACATCCAGGTGTATTAGATTATGACAACTAAACTGTGCAGTACACTATATTTCAAGAAACAGCCTGGAGTTGGGTACTAAAATAACTAGGCATATACAAGTATTTCACTTGCTCTACCATGCCATGTAAGCCATTTAGGTAAAATAAGATGCCATGGCAAGAATGAAAGCATGAGAGAGACAGAGAGACTGAATGAGAGAAAGAGAGAGATACAGAGAGAGAGAGTGAGACAGAGAAAGTGAGACAGAGAGGGGGACAGAAAGAGAGTGAGAGATATATTACTGTTTAATAGTGAGGCATGCTTATGGGGTAATCAGTTGTGGAACTCAAGCCTAATGGCCTATAATGTTCTGTTTCCTGATATTAAGTCCAATCAGCAATCAAAGTGCCCAGCTATTCATGATCTTATAAAAACACATTTTAGAACACTACATCCAACACGCTCCCCATTCTTTACCCTCCGCCTATTTCCAGTGAAATGAAAAAATAAAGAAAAGCAGCTAGTTTAGGCAGGCCAATAAGAACAGACCTCGTTTAGGCAGGCCAATAAGAACAGACCTTGTCTTTTTTTTTGTTTTTTTAGGAAACAGGCACATTCCTTGTGTTCATTAGCCTAAAGAGAAAATAGACTGCAGAACAAATTAACGTTAACTTTAATTTCTGGTTTTACATGAGTATAAAAACCTGGAGTGGACCACGGAATGCAAGGGGAGAGGGAGAACGCCTTCAGAGGACAGTAGAGTGGCTGTCTTTAACAGGGGGGGTCTGGCTTGGTTTTGGCAGTATAGCTGTCTCTTTTGACTCCATACTACCTTTGTGTTTCTCATTATGCTATTTGGCACATATGAAAAAGGTTAGTTGCTGTAACTTTGTCTGCAACATGCTAATCATCACCGCAGCCTCCAGCACTTTCGAATCCTATCAAGCCTGTTCAGCAGGCTCACAAGTTCATCTGGCTTAACCATGAATAGGACGCAGCGTATGAGGATGTCTGTGACTTGCTGGTATAGACATGAACACCTGCGAGGCAGCATGGCACATATGCTTACAGTAGTAAGATGTCTAAAAGTTAAGAGCAAGTACTTTTGTCACAAGCCATAAATGAATAAATGCTATAGCTGAAAGGCTGGCTTCCCTGTTCAGCTGTGGCCTTCGTTCAGCCTGAAGTGGAGTTCGTAGTTACATGGGGAGGGTGGCTAGCATACGCTGCAATTGCACCTCTTCTTTCCCGTTCCATTCAGCATGTGTGGAACAGCACATAAGTGAAGCCTGACACACTAACATAGCTAAGCTTCAGGACTGTGGCAAATGCGAGAGTTTTAAAAACCCCTTCCTTCCATACTCACCCCAAATCAAATTAAATACTTCCTAAGATGTTTTGAGGAGAACCACCTGGGAGGCCAGACCCGGGGGGGGTGGTGGTTCGTATCTGGAATAAGCTGCAGGTCCTCCAGTCATAAGCATAACAGGAATTCCACTCTCTTCGCATTGCCAAAGAAATAAATAAATAAGATCCACGATGATACCGATACCAGGGACCATGGGGCAGGAGTCCCGTTAGGCCCCTGCAGAGCTTTGAAGTGCTATACCCATTAAGGCCAACGTGGTCTCCGCCTCCGCTCCCCTCCTCTTCCCCGAGCCTTTCTGGGATTAGCTCGGTATGATTTAACACTGCTCTCTCCTGACCTCTGGAATGCGGCGAATGACGGATCTATTTTCCTACATTGTTTCACCTGCTCTAAGCGGAACCACATGTTGCGAGGGACGGCCTCGCCGCTTTTGTCTGTAATTGGAAGCATACGGAGTGTGGCGTGGAGCCCTGAGCCACTGAAGGGCTCACTGTGGGTCCGGGGCACGGCATGCTTTGAGATGGAAAGAACACAGGGGTAACGGGAATGAAACCGGAACGGGCGTAAATCTAGACAGATGCATTGGTGCTTTCGTGAAAAGCTTTAGTGGGAAGGTGTTGATGCTCTTATGTTTTTGAACTTGAATCTGTCCCTAAACTGTACTGCAGGGAACTGAAGAGAAATGTAGAAATATGTAACATCAAGCCTATATATGGTAAACACACAGGAAATGTATTTAAATGAAACTAATTTCTGCGGTCAGCACTGTTCTTAGCAGAAAAAGACCCATTCGTGCCAGATTCTAAGACAAGACAAGCTACCTTCCCCTAAAAGTAATAAATGATCCCTTTTGACAAAATGTACATAAAGAAATCTAAAACTTTTCCTGAGTTTTGTAAAATATACTAAAACGTACAGGATACCTTTGTCATTGGTGGGCCATTCCACCATTACACATTTTGAACAGTGCTCCTAGAACAAGTACCTACCCATTAACATAGTTTAGGATGATTGCACATATTAAAATTTCATTACAGCCCAGATGCAGTGGCTGGCTACACATGTAGGAGGAAGCACATGCTAGCCTTCAACCTCCTGGCTTGGTGGTATTGTGAAACTGGAGATGGTGGAAAAGAGTCTCTCATTTCAAATATTAAAGTGATCCAGAGTGTAAAAGAAATCCTGGGTTTTATAGAAAATGGTGATAATGTGCCAAGTAGTTTCTTCCCCAAGTCAGACTCCTATCTGAGATCAGTAACTACTGTCTCTGGATCCAGCAGTGGTATGTGTGGAGAGAGAAAAAAGCCCATTATTTTCTAATCTCATCACATTTGTCAAGCCACACCAGAATGTTAAAAAGTAAACATCTATTAAGGATTTAACGAAATATTATCCTTCAAATAGTCATTGACAACCTAACAGAATTATAAATCAGAAAACAATATTGAAACAATAGAGACAATCAATTCCCAGATTAGTTTTACACAATCAAACCCAATTCCCTGTACTCACGGAAAGGCAATTCTACTTTAACACAGAGCTTAAAGCTAAAGACAGTTCAGTACCCTGAGACAGACAAATGTAACACATATTTAATACATACTGTAGTTGGTAAACATTGGTGAGTAAAAGTCACCACAACAATGAATGGCATCTGAGTTCAGCGTTCAGGTGGGAGCTGTAGTCCAATCAGGCAAAAGTGACCAACACCTCCCAGCTGTTTCTGGTCCTTCTGTCTGCCTGGTGCCCATATTGACCCCAGAAGTCTAATCTTGTGCTAATAAGTAGCTTGATTAGTGTGTAATGTTGTCTGCCTGGGTTTGGGCAGTGATTAAATTTGCAGAAAGACCTATTTAGCTAGATTATCTGAAGCCAGTGATTACTGCTAATCAGAAATAATTTGACTATATGCTTCTCTGCTGTATTTATGTCTCGGCAAGCTAAGAGTCTAGAAAACATTTCCCATGTGTAGTTTCACTGAAGAACAGTTTTATTCCTCCCAGAATTGCTTTTATCCAAGACAAAGTTTACAGATTAAGAAAAAAAATCCCACCGAGGATTTATTTGGCCAATAGTGACACCTACTGCACAAATATGAAAAAAGCAGCTTACTGTCTTACGTCAACTTCTGTGATTAACGTGTTGTTTTTTTCCTTAAATATATAGTATGGACTATATATAGCAAGTCTTCCATTATATATGTACAGTATGCATTGCTTTCGTTACACGGCATGTGACCTCTGTCTCACTCACCTCTCACATTAGACCAGTGCTGGGACAGGCAAATGCCGTTCTTGATCGATGACAACAGAGAAGCACACGGCAGGCAGATGGCTGGAGGAGGCGAGTGTGGTGGTAGAGGGTGTGTTTTGCTGTGTACATCGTAAATTTACTCATCAGATCCTATGATCTCTACCCATCTGTACTCATGGTACCGCATTTCCTTCTGTTTACACTTCACGTCCTATGTGGGTGCACGTGCGCACTCTCCCTGTAATCTCCTAATCTCTGCCTGAACGTGTGGTGAACTATTTTTTGCTGTGGTGCGGTTATTTTCCCAGCTGCTCCCATTCTGCGCGGGCCCATTCCTCCCCGTCCCTGGACATCTTGTTACTGCGCTCCGGCAGGGCTCCCTCCGTTACCCAGCTTAGCTAGCGGAACACTCTGATGAGCCCACTAGAGACGGCGTTCAGGCCCTCGCTAGGGATAGCAGCTTCTCTCTTACTCTTGTGGAAAACTAGCCTGCTCATTGATCTGCTCCTTTAATACACCGGCCTCCAGAGGAGAGCTGTCCAGTGGTGACAGAATCTGGGGCAGATTGCCTTGGTGCACATAATTACATGTGCCCTTATCCGTTATCCATTTTTTTCTCTCTTCAAATGTTTTAAGAAAATGTTACTATATTTTTAACAAGAAAGATTGTAATCCTGAATTACCATCAAAATGTACATTTGGCACACAAGAATACATTCTAAATGGATGGGTACTCCAATTCACACCTACACCAGCAGTCAGTAGGATATACTTTAAACTTAGTTTCCTCAAAAGATCTGCATACAGCTAGACACAACCGCAGTGCTGCTGTAGTTGAGGGAGCTCTCCTCTACCACGTGAGAGCCTCTAACCCTTCTGTGGAGAGGCCAGAGTAATTGCACCATTACAGTTCACTGTTGTCCTCGTTATAAGCACAGCAGGTGCTGTTGCTGTCTGCTAAAATAAAAGGAAAACGATCGAGATCATTGTTATGGTTGAACTTGCACCTCAAAAAGATCCAATATATAGTATATGCAACTTCTAATGGTGCCTTTGGTATTTAAAGCTAGACGTTCCAGAAGAATGGGCCAATTGTTCTTGAGCATAGTTGTTGCTTTACAGCACCTGGACTGTAGTCTATGCAAGGGGAAACATCAAAAGCTGGTGCTCCTTTCAACACAAGTAACATGGAAGTTGGGGAGAGAGCATCTGCTCTACCTTGGCAGACTAATGCACTGTGAATGACTACGGTGTTGGACTCTCTTCCAACAGTTGGTACTCTTAAGGTCTGCTTAAAATGGAACCAAATGATTTCCAAATTAAATCATTTAAAGTACGCTCTTATTGAAGTTTCACACTTTAATTTCTGCTTCCACCTGAGGCTATAAAAACACAAAGACATTCATCATTCCATATAAGCTATGCTTACAGAACTCGTACCCAAACTACTTTTAAAACCATTTGCTTTTAGCAAACTAAACCAGGGAACAAATGAGCACTTGCGTACATAAACAGACTAAATGGACCACACAGTTCATCATTCTCCCCTGCTCACCATCATGCACAATCTCTGATGTACAGAAACATTTCAACTTAGTTGCAAGTCATATCCTTAAAATGGTATTAGTATAGCAATAAACAGTATATATGCCTAAAGGATCCACCTTAATATTTGATATTTCATCCAAGATAATGTACTAATGAGGTGATCATGTATTGAACGATTATAGAATATGTAACTACTGTAGTAATGCAATTTTCATTTGGCAATAAATGGTGATAAATTGTTTAATCTGACAGCTTGTCAGTACTACATAAATCTGGTCAGTACATCTCAACTAATCTTTCCCTCCATACAATAATATCAAAGTACAACTGTCATAATTTGCTATAAACCTAAAATCCCACAAACTTGTGTAGATGCATGTAGTCCTTTATTGCAGAGTCCTGGTGTTGATCAGAGGTTTGGATGTTGACAACTTCATTGTGGTCGAAGTTCAGGCACGTTCCTGAGCTATGAATGCCCTGCCATGTTGACTACAGTGTCGTTTCAACGCTGGGACCATCTTTTCTTATCCGAACAGCCTCTCTGCTGGCGGTACACAGGACCAGAGAGGGGAGTCTCCTGTATGGGCGTAGTCCTAGAGGAGAGCCAGTAACAGCTCCTGGAAATCCGCACCATGCACCACTCCCTGCAGGCCGCGAGGTCACCCAAAGGTCATTTTTGCAGTGTTCATTTGAACAAAAACTCTTCAGACACTATTCCGCTCATCTGCCAGTCCACAAAAAGCCGATTGTCCTTTGCTTATGTTTCCAGCTATCCACAAGAGATGGAAAATTCAAACCAGCTGAAATTGGATAATTATGTTGATACTCAACCACTAATTTCTCTAGGCAACTTGCAAAATGGAAATGCAGTCAAAATTTGGCCCACCTGTATTTTGGTTTCTTGCTGTTACTTCAAGGACATGCTAGTCTGTAAAAGAAGAAAAGGACCCATCAGAACGGACTTAAATTGATTAAATCTAATATTTCAGATTTGAGTGTGGTTTGAGGTTTAGTAGATGCCTCCAACTGGTAGACTCATGAACCACCAAAGACAAACCTGTGTGATCTTCCCTGGAACCCTTTTTAAAAGTCATTGAAGAGATGGTGACAGGTCATGTGAGGTGGAGATCACAGACATATACTCACACACACAGGGCTTCATGCCCTGCGGTATTATGAAAATACTAATTAGTTGCATCTGGTTCAGAGAGGTCCAGGAACATTTCATCTCCTGCAATTCTGAAACGACACTGTACGTACAGCTCATACAAATAGTTTAGGGTCCTTAGCCTGGCCTCATTTACCAAACAGATGGAACATGGCTTGGTAAGATCCTGACCATCCAGATTCCACACTGGTTTAACAATCCATGTCATTTCTAACTTGTGTTCAAAAAAAAAAAAAAGGCAAAACAAAGCCGTGTAGACAGTTTGTTTATGGGTCCAGATTGTGAGAGGAATCTGCAGGAAATCCTCAATGCATTAATGAATGAGAAGTATGAATTGTCAGAAGAAAGCTGTCCATCAAACTTGTATAAATTATCTTAAATTGGTTTTGCATCCATTCCAGCTCAAGGGGTACTAATTTCATCCTTACCAGTCACCAAAAACCTGAAGTGAAGCAAAACACTAACATTGACTTCCTAATCAGCAGTGTCCTTTTTATCTGGGCTTGTATAATACAGAGGTAATGCCCCCAGTTTTAAGCTGCAGAGTTGTGTTGAAGCTTTGTCTTAGCGATTCCCCAATACACTGTTAGTAACTATAGTGGCTTACCTTTCCGGGAGGACTTGGACTGGCTGGATGCTACTGTGGTCATATCGGTTGGTAAGCCCACATAAACCCCACCATAGTTCCTACAGGAAACAATACAAAAGGTTTTAGTCGGGGTCCCTCATCCACACACACACTGAAGCTGTTAAAGAAGTCACCTCACTGACCTCCTTTTCTCATCATCTTGTGTGGGCTCTTCTGTCCTGTGAGAAGAGATCTCATTTTAGATTTTTTCATCCATTTATATCCAAAAGGTGGGCTATATGTTTTACACAATTATCGACACAAACAGGACAGAGGAGATACTGGTCTGTCTGGTCCGTGCCATGAAGATGATCACACTTTGGTAATATGAAAGAAGTAAATGCTAAAAGAAACATTGTATGAGGATGACAGACGTCCCAGAAATACTCCATTTCTAAACAAAATACACCTTAGTTCAGTTCTCCGATCTGCGGTCCTTACGAGTTCATTTAGATTAACTTATGCTTTTATAATCAATTTAGAGTTTGGACCAGAAGCACTGTTCCCATAACAGCATTTAGAGAAAAGTGTCTTGGGCCTCGGAGGTTACAAGGTGGTGCTGATCTGAACGCTGGATTGGGCAGTGTGTGTTCAAGGCCCCCGGGCACCTCAGCCCAACACTACCACACAGATTGTGTTACCAGTGTGGTGAACACAAGCTGGAGCAGGCTGCCTCTCAATCTCTCCCACAAATTCAGTTTAGAAAATGTCTAAATACCCACAGAGATTTACTGGGTGAACAAGTACTGGGGTTGTTGTGCACTATTGCACACAGGGGTCATTTTGTTTTGATGCACCTAACTTTAGCTTTGTCTGAAATGGACTTTGTCTGCCATAAATCAGGCATGGTCAGCAGCACTGTCCTCTCTCTACCACCACTAACTGAAAAGGGTAGGATCTGCCAGGCTTTAAGCTACTGTACACAAATTTACTTTACTTGGATAAACGAAGCAGGTTGACATTACTAGGGTTCTTAAAAAAAGGTGTATATGAATTTAAATTCGCTACCTAGCAACTTTTACAATCAATGTTAGTATTGCGGAAGATTTTCTGGTTTCACAAACGGTCGATACAGAGTGCAGTTTGTGGCAGCGAACATGGGTAACTTACAGGTAACTAGGGGTTCACGTAATTATGTTTTCAGTATTTCGCAATTTCGTGATGTTAACTATTTTAGCTAGGTACAGATATCAAGTTACGTGCTTCAAGTTTTAGCTACGCTTACGTGGCCGCAGTAAGGCCCGCTTAAATCATCGCCCGCATAATAAAGGCCGCAAATACGATACCTACAGGATCCCGCACAAATTAAGCACTGAAGTCGTATGGGCACTTCGCAGGAAAGAAAATGACGTCTCACTACCACAGTATCCACCGACAAACAGCTCCTACAGCCTTCCATCTGGTTTACGCTTGTTTTCATCAAGCCTGTTCAGCAGTGGATAGTGTCAACTTTTGGTCTTTTAATGGCTACAAGACCGTGACAGAATTAAGCTTGTGTTTTAAGAATACTGGAATACACTCAAAGCATGGGGTCTGGAACATGCAGTGAAGAATTCTCAAAGTTTCAATATTTTAATTGTTTAAATACAGAAAAAAAAGTACACTTACACATCTTTAGCAGCCTCAGCAGGACCTGTGCAGGGACCAAAAAATATACTATTAATATAATTGGTTCTGTAAAAAGAACCCTTACAGCACAGAGAGAGAAAGGTATTGTCTGAACCGAATAGCAGGTGAAGGACTCCTCACACAGGCCTTCTAGCCTCGTCCCCAGCCCAACTCACGAAGCCTCTGTGCCTGTGAGAGGAGTCTTGACACCGATTTATAGGGTAGAGCACAGCATTCCCATTATGTCTCTCAGTAGCCACAAGTCCAGCCAACTACACTTTCACCAACAAGAGCTATTGGCACTTACAAAAACCTTCAAAATATGGGAGGCCCGGATCTCGGATACATTAACCATTTAGTATCAGCAAAATGTGCCAGCAGTTGCATTTTTTCAGTGCAATCAAGGATATTGGATTGTTAAGATTCAAGATTTTTTTTTTATTTTTTAGCATACAAGTGTCCTTAGTCTACTATGGTTCAGGAGTGTTGTGCAAGCATGTAATAAGAGTTCAGTCAATTGTATAACATGTACAGATTTAAAATAATATTTTCATTGCATTCCTGTTTGTAAGTATAAAGAAAAGAGACAATTCAAATACAAGTTAAAAAAAAAAGGAACCAAGATTAAGTATCCGCCTCATTGCATTCCAAGAGTATGATCAGCAAAGTGACGTGAGGAGTTGTAAACATCATAATTAAAGTGCACATCCAGCAAAGAAACAGTAGTGCAGGATGAGAAATGTTGCATATACTCACTAATTCAACCACACTTATTTTGTGCCGTCCATCGAGTTGATGACTGAAACCCTGGTGGGCAGTTCTGCTCTGCAGTTACAAATGTGAGATTGTAGAGCGACTCCGCTTAGCCCCGTGTGGGACCGGAAGCTCTTACAACAGCGTGCCTGTTCACACACCACCTGGATCTCTGCCACAGGAAGTGCCCAGAGCATCACTGCCAGGCCTGGAAATGTGCAAATGCATTTATTTGCTCAAGTCACAGTGCCTGGGGCTTCTGTCATGACTGAGAAGCTTGAAGAGCCTCGCCTCTCTGAAGGGTCTTTGCTCATATAAACTCTAAATGGTTTCCAAGTACAGCATACACAGTATCTGATGGGATGTACAACAGAATAAAACAGTTGTTGAAGAGCACCATCTAGGTGTTTAAACACACTCCAGATCAACCCACCAAGTCTGAGGTTTACATCTGAAAACGGTGAGAAATAATGAAAATTATCATAATTTTTAGAGGCTCAATGTACCCAGGCTGTCCTGTGTAAGGAATACATTGTCTAAGAAATGTTTCTGAAGAAGCAGATGGACTCCAGGCTTTCTGGTGAATGAATGGCAATGTTTTTTTTTTTTTGTTTTTTTTAACAGGTTGGTTGGGACTGATAAGGTCAGTGCACGAGAGCCTTCCTGTTCAGCATGACTAAGAATGAACAGCAATTGTGCTTCAGAAAGGTTTCAGCTGTTATTGCATCACCAAGGCAACACATGACCCCATGACATCAAGATAAAGCTACAAACCATGGCTTGATAATAGCAGAACGTAATCACTTAAGAGATTTTAGTTTGCCACACCAGCTAGCGCCTTTGAAGTTGAATCAATGGATGGTGAGAAGACAAACACCGGGCTAGGACGACAGAGGGAAGACAAGGACATCTGTAGAGTGGAGGGACATCAGTCACTGACAGAGATTCACTTCTGTGAACAGCATGTACTGGGCAACAAATACTTATACGACTATGGAAACCCAAATGACCACACACACCAATAAATTAAACAGTGTAACCACAAAAACCAGTTGTGTACCCTTCTAGATGGCTTGTCCTTTCTGAAAACCAAAATGTCTCAGTGTGCATCGCTGAATAAGACTTGGAGTATAACTGGGTGACTCTCCCCTGCCAACTGACTTTAGTGCAGACACACATCCTCCTTCATGTGAGGCCTCCTACCACCATGAGGTGCTAACAGACTTGGGAGCTATAAAATCTCAAATGTGACTCATACAAGACACTACAGTCAACCATATAGACTCTCTGGGGGACAACGTTTCAGATATGCTGACTTCCAGAAAGACTTCTTGATAAACACAGCATTACACCTACACTGACTACACTGGCAGACACACTCATGCGCATGCGTGCACACACAATGTATTTATGAATCCATGATTTACAGAGTGTATTTATGCAAGGGTGTGATGTCAACAAACACTGTTGCTCTCAAACAGCACACAAACTCCCTCACACACACACACTCACCTGCTGCTGTGGTGTTGGTGGCAGAGGAATTTCCACAACCCATTCTGGCATTCCACTTTGTCTGTTGGTAGAGCAGCTTCCTGGGAGGAGGGACTGGGAGTTAAGAAGTGCAGTTAGAGGCACAGGAGAGGACAGGGAGGATAAATGGAGGACAGCACTTCTCCACTGCACGGGGTGCCTCGCTCTCTGCCTCTCTAATGCAGCCTGGAATGGTCTGCAGTGCCACAGTGTGCAAGAGAGAGAGAGAGAGAGAGAGAGAGAGGGAGGGAGGGAGATGCTCTCCCCTCTTGATTGGCTTGTCTCCTCCACCATGACAGGGTTGCCATGGAAACAGGGTCTGATGGGGAGCAAGATCAGCAAATGAACAACAAAAGGATCTTCAGAAGAGCCCAACACTCAGGTTGTGTGTGTGTGTGTGTCACACTCATAACCCCTGACCTCAGCACTCCATGAGAGATTGCAAAGACAAGACTATGCTGTGTCTACAGCTCATCCAGGCTGATGCAACCAAAGACACAGGCTGTGCAGTTGTACAACACAGGCATTTCATTCAAATCAAGAACCTTCAGTTTCTCACAGAAAATTGCTCTCATTGGTATTTGCAACTATTGACTCCTGATAGGACTTTCTTCAGTGATGAAATAATCCATATTCCATATTTTAGCCTTGTTAACAGAAATCTATATTTAAGATTACAAGTTATGGAAATATTTCAGGCAAAACTGGTGCAACACCAAGGTGAAGGCATTGGAGGACAGAGAAGTGCGAGGATGTTTTGGTGACACATTAGAGCAGTGGAACCCAGATCAGTTGTTTGGCACGAAGTATGAGAATCCAGGAGTGAACAATGTGCTGTTGTTGCAGTTGCTCTGAGGACACCAGCCTTGAGATGGCCAAATTATAAGAAATTTTGCAACTGTACCAGAGAGAAGGAACACATTTGAATGACCCTTGTAAAGTCAGACAGCTCATTTTGTTATTGATAAATACTCAAAATGTTAATAAAATGCTAAATTCATGAATACATATTAATTCCTGTGCAGTACCTTTGAAGCATTCAGTCCCAGGGAGTCTGGTCCTGGATGGCCAGAGTCAATCAAAGTGGTGATCACGCTACTCAGACAGGTCTACTAAAGCTGGAACTTGATTGATGAGTTGAATCAGGTGTGTTTAAGTAGGCCATTCACCTGATTTAGTCGTCTATTAGTTGTTTACTGTATATATAATTACTTTCTTACTTTATTAAACTGGTTTACGTGCATAAAGGTAGCTAGTAAGATGGGATGCCTGTATACTAGGATTAACCTGGCTAAAAATGGTGAAAACACAACAAACGAGTAATCTAAATGCGTTTCCAAGACCGGAGCATCCAAATACAACAATATCGTCCACTGTGGGGCGCTGTTGGCTCAGGGGTCCCAACTGCGATCTTTTTTGTTATCAATGGAAATTAAATCATATTAATAGAATTTAAGATAATTTAAGTCATTTTGTAATTTTACCATGGACTCAAACCCTTAAAAAAATAAAATGTTGTGAAGAAATTAAGGGGTGGTGACCGTTTACTTTTCAACAGTGGCTCACTGCTTCCTGGGAAACCGAGTCCACATCCTGAATAATTCAAGCACCGTCACTTGTTAGTTAGCAAGATGCCGGCCGTACATAAATTACTGCTTGAAGAAGCCCTACAAGATAGCCCTCAGGTAGGGTAAATGTTTGTTTGCTGTAATATATATCCTTTTACAGAATACGTTAGCTGTTTAACCAGGCTGCAGTTTATATTTAACTACAGATTACGCGTAATGTTAAGCTTTGTCGAAACAGCAGGATTCAATTGATGACATCTCGCCGAGATCGACTAATTGTCCAATCCCTTTCAGTGATCCAAATGGAATTAAATTTGTCCAACGTCGACGAAACGACTTAATGATGATAAACAGAATGACCAGATTATTATACAGATGTGTCACTTTCTTCTTGAGGAAAGGCCATAGGCGGGAGTAGTTAGACATGACGGATTCTGTACAGTTATTTTAGAATTGGCGTGCTATCAAATGGCCAGATCAGCGCTGAAAGAGGATTTTTCTCTTTTTACAGGCACGTAGATTTATTTCCGAGTCATTTCTGTAGTAAATGCATCATTTGCGGCTGGTCAGTCAAAAATAAAAGGGGCCGTTCTGCTGTATGGGAGGAGTCTGGGTTTGGGATGTTTGTGTCCTAGACCAGGAGCGCCTGATTGTCAAAAACCGTCTGATCTAGAAGTTACGTTTTAGACAGGGTGCTGTATGTTTGCATCGTATTGGAAAGGTCCAATACGAACTAACTTTCGTTAGCTGGAATGTCATGGTTTAATGAAAAACACGTAAAGACCAAATACTGTGGCTCCTCTTCAGAAACAGAAGTTGTTGTGCACTGTCCCCCAACATTGTATCTGAAGTGTGTTTTGACTGAAGCGCCTCGATTTGTGCAGTAGGGAAACAAATGCAGTGTATGCAAAAGAGGGTTTGATACAGATCTTTGATATGGCTCTTACAAAAGGTGGTTTGAATCCATGTCAAGCACTTTGCAGCCCAGAATGTGATGAGTCACTGAATGGACTATTTGAGGCATCTTACATCTGCCAACATTAGACTTGAATTTGTGAAACATGCTAAAATTGAGAATGATCAAATTTAAACAGAACAAGTGTGTATCAGTCTATAAGTGGCATTTAGCATGCATTCTTGTCCAGAGAGATTTACAATAGCTCTTAGTTATTTACATGGAAGGAACATAAAAGGTGTTTGCTTTTTTTAAAGAGGTGGGCATTCAAAGTTGAAAATGGCAAGGTGGTGGGTGTTCATTCCCCTGTTCTAATATTCAGAAAGGTCAAAAGGCATGTCTGTCCTGTCTCTTGAGGAGTATTGGTTCAGGACCTGCTGTGCTTAAGGCGTGAAGGGTATGAGATGTGGTATAGGGTGAGACTTTTCATGTAGGAGGGAGCAGGTCCATTTTTGGCTTTGTAGGGAAGCATCAGGGAGTTAGTTAACTTTAAAGCAGACGGCTAGAGGAAGATGCAGATGGAACACAGCAGTGGAGCGAAGGTGTGTGAAAACACTTCTATGAAATATTATCTGAAAATCTTGCCACCTAACAAGGGTGTAACAAAGGACCGTTTTAGGGGCTGGTACCCAGTTTTGTTTGTTCAGGAGCTAGTTCAGGGTGTTTCTGTCTTTTGACTTAAATAGTCATAGCATAATTGGCTCATTATTCAGAACAGCTTAGAATGAAAAAAATATTCTGAAATCAGTTTAAATTGCTTAAGACTTAAGATACTTAGATGATGTAATTTGCATTAGTCTTTTGTGTTTGACTTTTTAAAAAAAGCACCTTAATTGTTTTGACTGGCATTAGGATTTCAAAAACTTTATTAGCTAATCATATCTTTGAATCAAACTCATCTTAAACTTCACGAAGATATTTATATAGGCTACCTCTTCATGCTGAAAATGTAAGACTTTAATTGAGTCATATGCTCTGATATAAGACCTGTGCTGTGAGGGCAAGACAATATAGTGAATAAATTACTACTTTCAGGTCATGTACTAAATACAAGAAGGTATAGCTTATAGTCATCCTATTGACATATGTAATAAGGATCCATTATTAATGTGTGAAAATGACTTCCTCCAGGAGATGCATGTAGGATTGGTGGTAGTGTGGCGGACTGGTGTTAATGCATGTGGCATGGTGCTAATTGTGTACACTGTGTTCTTGTGTCGTGTACTATTCCCTCCAGGCTACACACAAGTATTATTTACCACTCTCCCCTACACAGAATATGAACCTCGTATCAGAATATGTATTTGTTAGCAAGAGAGGAGGGCAGTCATATCTGAGGTCGGCTGGCCAGCTGTCACATACAGTACCATCTCTGCACCTACTTGCCACACACAAAAAGGCCCGGTGTGTAGCTACACATGTACACACACACAACCACTGAGGCCCACTAGCTCCTCCTGGTGCTGCTCTATGACACAGTAACGCCACTAATGTGGGATTTACATTTTAGTGCACCGTACACATGATCAGCCATGACTTTCCCTGGCCAAAACCAGCCCAGTACTCACTGGGAAAGGGGCTGAGTGGGAGGAGGAGCAGGACGTCCGGGGGACAGGCTTCACTCCTATTGTCTGTCTGCTGAAGTAGCCTGGAAACAAGCTTCAAACGGCTGACGATAACTGCCACACCAGGTAGACGCTGTGTTAGGCAGCGTTCCAGACTTGCAAAGTTCCTGAGTAGTTTGCATTAGTCAATCCATTTAGTGCACCTTTAGAGCTGAGATGTTTTGCAACTCGATTTGAATAGTCTAAGCCTAAGCTTGAATAGCACATTGTGCATTGCGGCATCAAAATAAACTGCTCCTAGTTTAAAAAAAAACATGGCCTCTTCTGATGAGTATGCATAAAGCATGCTGACTGAACTGGAGTTACCAGGGAGTGTTCTGATGAATCACAGGAATTCTCCCATTTCTGACCAATGGCATTCCTGTGGGTTAATACTGCTGAAAGGCAATACGAATATTCGTACGTCAGATTGTTTAAAAAAAAAAAAAAAAAAAAAGCCCAAACTCCTCACAACTACCCCCCCCCTCCAGTGTGAACAGCCTGGCAGGCCAAACCCTGCTGCTCTGAGCAGGGAGCAGGGATCTGCCAGCAGGTCTGGCAGGTTTGACGTTTGGGCTCCACCGCAGCACTGCATCCGCAATCGCTGGGTGCTGCAGGAGTTGTAAAAGGCCGATCGTCTCCTCCTTTGTTTGCATCTGGAACCGCACCCTCGCAAGCGGCTGCCGTGAAACAGACTCTGAACCTCCGTCTGCTGTGTCCCTGCTCACTCGGCCACGGGCAGCGTGAGTAACCCTTTACTTGTCTGGTTGGCACTCTGCTGTGTATTTCAGACACGCTCACTGCTCAGTGTGTTTGAGGAGGATGCTGGGACTCTCACAGACTACACCAACCAGCTCCTGCAGTCCATGCAAAGAGTGTTTGGGGCACAGGTACACACATATATACACACACACACACACACACCATGTGCACATGCACACAGTATGACAGCAAAGAAGTGTAGGATTCTCCCAGATCATTTATAAATTCTCTCTTTTTGTCTGGATGTGTGTGTGTGTGTTTAGAATGAAATGTCCCTGGCCACAGAACAGCTCTCCAAACAGTTACTTGAATATGAGAAACAGGTGATGTGTGACTGTTCTATTACCAACAGTGTAACATGAATGTAATCACTGTGCATTGTTGTCATAATCAACATAATTTATTGAGTTTTGCAAGTTCAATATAGTCTAACAATTTTTAAAATTGTTGATGGCTTGTAGCCATCTTCCTAAAAAGGGTTATTTACAACCCAGTTGGGCCAAGATGGAGTGGGGTGGATGGATGAGTGCAGAAATATTCAGGGTTTTGAATTTCGAGTCATTATAGCTTTGTTTGATGTTGCAGAACTTTGCTTTGGGGAAGGGAGATGAAGAGGTAATCAACATGCTTCAACACTTTGCCAAAACAGTGGAAGAGGTAAGTCCTGATGTGTGTGTGTGTGTGTGTGTGTGTTCGTCTGTGACCAAGTCTGTGCGTATGTCTCTGTTTGAGCCTATTTCAGTGTATGTGTTTAGGCCTAGCCTACAATATGTAAAACAGTATATTTTTAAACATATGTAGGTAAGTATATATGTGTGTGTTGATTGTGTAAGTGGGTGTGGCGGTAAGTAGGCTCAGCATGGGTGGAGGCACCCTGCAGTAGCACAGGTGGAGACAGCGTGGATGTCCAGTAGGGGGTGAGGGAACAGATGGAAGATGCTTTCCTAGCCAACAATGTCAAGGTTGTAGGTAGCCTGGCCTAGACGCTCCCACTCTCCCACAGCCTGCTGCCTCTCCATCTCCTACTTATCACAGATCTGAATGTGATCTGTTTTTTCAGGACATAAAGAAATTTATTTTGATTGCTGCAGGTTGGTTTTCCTAACAAATGCATGTCGTCATTTTTATTCCCATCTTCATGGTTTTCTTCTCTCTCCCCCTCCCCTCCCCTCTCTCCCCCTCCCTCCCTCTCTCTTCCTCCCTCCCTCGCGCTCTCTCTCTTCCAGTTAAACTCCCTGCATGCTGACTTGGCCACCCAGATTGCTAACAAGATGGTGTTTCCAATGGTGCAGTTCAGAGAGAAGGACCTCACTGGTATGTCAGTGTTAAATATTGTAAAGGTCATGAAAAAGAAATGAATTGAAATGTCCCCCTCAAATGTACAGTGCTGCAGTCAGAGCCATATTGTACTGTGGACTGTGGATTACCTACACTGTAGCATTCCTGTCACAGAATGAGAAATAACTAAACACCGGCAAACATTTCAACAAAGATACGCCTATACATATCCTGAAGGAAGTGTGAATGTGTGCACTGTGTAAAAGCCTTTTGTTTGTCCTGAATCTACTTACAGAAATAAGCACACTGAAAGAGATATTTGGAATCGCCACTGATGGTAGGTGCAGAATATGTAAAAACAGATGGGAATACTTTGGACTGGTTAATGGGAATGATTGGGAATGTTTGGTTAATGAGAATGATTTTTAATATTTTGGACTGGTTAATGGGAATGATGGGGAATATTTTGGACTGGTTAATGGGAATGACGATGGCTTCCCTCTGTCCCAGAGCATGAGGCAGCTATGGTTAAATACAGTCGACTCCCCAAGAAGAAAGAAAATGAAAAGGTAAGAATTTAAAGACTGTTACATATAAAAAATCTTACCATATAAAACACACAAGACAAATCCATCATGCTTATTTATGTGAAATAACTTTGGGAACAAGGACACAAACATGACAATGATGCAAGCTGATAATTATAATCTTTGTGTGTGTGTGTGTTTGTGTGTTTTGTTTGAAGCTGAAGGCTGAAGCAGTCCGAGAGGTGGCATACTGCCGGAGGAAGCAGCACCAGGCCTCTATGCAGTACTACTGTGCCCTCAACGCCTTACAGTACAGGAAGAGAGTGGCCATGCTGGAACCCTTGCTGGGCTACACACAAGCACAGGTGCACGAGCACGTTCACACATGCCTCTCGTGATGTAGCGCTGACTGGTCACAGCTCGTCCTAGGCGGGGGGCTAATGTCTAAAAGCCAGCAAAACGTGACAGGAATTAATGATACAAGCTGACTTACAACGCCACATACACAAATGTGTGTCTCCTCTTATCAACTCCGAACAGATAAGCTTCTTTAAGAAAGGAATGGAACTGGTCTCCAAGAAAATGGACAGTTTTCTGGCTTCTGTGAACAGCATGACTCAGAGGTAAATGGTCAGGTTTCCAAAGAAATGTGCCTTATACATGCAAGATATTAATTTCATGCATCATTGTAAAATCCTAAGGAGTTAGGATTTAAGCATACTCCTTGCATTACTCCCTCTCTCCCTCCCTCTCCCTTCTTGTCGTTCTCTGCAGTATTCAGAACCAGTTGGATGTGGAGGCAGAGAGCATGCGTTTGTCACAGCGAGAATTGTTGTCAGTGGAGGACACGGTCTACATGCCTGATCACGACCGCGAGCCAGTCAATCGAACGCTCATCCAGAAAGCAGGCTACCTCAACATTAGGAAGTAAACCACAATCCTCCTTCCACGATGTGGCCAGTTCGGCCTCCGTACTTCTGATAAGCTACTCAATCAAAAGTGCACTGAGTAGCGTGTTGTTTTATATCACCTGTTAGCTAAATTTTTCACAAGATAAGAAATGTCTCCCTGATCATCACAGAAAGGATGCAGCACAGACCAGCATTCTCACAGACCAGCATACAAGTCACCATGTGACATATAATGATATTACATCCACATAACTTTCAGGAAACATGGAAATAATAAAAAAATACTTTGCTGTGAATATGAACTGTGGTCCTCCCCCCTGCCCCTCGCCCCTAACCATGTTCTGCCTACGCTCTGCTGCAGTAAGACGGGCCTGGTGACCACTGCCTGGGACCGGCTGTATTTCTTCACCCAGGGAGGCAACCTGATGTGTCAGCCGCGCGGAGCAGTGGCTGGGGGCATGGTGATGGACCTCGACAACTGCTCCGTCATGGCCGTGGAGTGTGAGGACAGGCGCTACTGCTTCCAGATCACATCACCTACTGGGAAAACGTATGGCAACAAGCTGAGTGTGTGTGTGTGTGTGTGTGCGTGTGTGCGCGTGCTCATGCGTGTACACAAAATGTGCAGTCTACCGAGGGCACACTCCGAAAGCACTGTTTAGCCTTGCAGAGGTGTGTCTTGTGGTTGGGATTACAGGAGGCCCCACTGAGCCACTTGATGTCCACGAGACCATATAAAATCTATTACTGTACACTCACGCAACACAGCAGCTAGTGAAGCATGTGCTCAGTTGTGGATTCGGTGGGGTTGAAAATCTTTTCTTCTTATAAGTAGACTTGCAAATTCTCACAGGTAGACTTTCCTTACAGGTAGACTTTCCTATGAAAAGCATTTCTGTGCTACTCTCCAACATCAGTAAAGTCCATATTTATCTACACTGTATGGCTACAGGTATGTGGACACAAACCCTGCCAACAGAATGGGTGACACCGAGGAGCTCACAAACACGGACATGTGGTGCCACCTTTGCCATAAGTCAGATCGCAACACGTCTGCGTGTTGTGATTATATCAGACTGATGCACAAATCTATGCTGTTACTTACCTATCTATTTGTTACTTACCTTGTTGTTGACAAGGTTACTTATCACATAGTTCTAATGGTAACGTTTAGTTGAGGAGGGATAACGGTCTAGGGTTTGCACTAGGTCCCTTAGTCCTAGTGAAGGGTGGTGTTAATGTTACAATGTACAGACATTTCAGACAATCTATGCTTTGGACTCTGTAGGAACAGCCCATTCCTGCCCCAGCATGACTGTGAACCTGTGCACAGAGTGAGGCACAGAAAGACATGCTCTGGTTCATTTGAGTGAAGGAACTCCAGTGGACTGCCCAGAACCCTGAGATGTTCAATCCCACTGAACACCTTTGGGATGAACTGAAGCTTCAGTCCTTCTGTAGCAATATCACCTCACAAATGAGCAGCCACACTTAAGTCTTATGGAAAGGTTTCCCAGAAGATGTTCAGGTGTCCACGTATTTGTGTCCAGCCAATTAGCAGCGTAGGTTGCGTGTTTAGAGTAGACTCGAACGCCTCTAAAGGAGATGGGTTAAAGCCTTTTAACCATTCTTCCCACCCAGCTCTTCATCATCAGTCAACAACTTTTTTCCTCCTTTGATTCCATGTAGCCCACAGTCCTGTCTTGGGCTACACATAGTCAGTTCCTGAGGTGTACCTTTCTCTTTCCACACCTCAATGTATAATTTAGCGACCAACTCGAGAGTCAAGTGCTCAGCTTCCATAGCTCACAAAGAGCCAGTGTAACCCAGATGGATACAACACTCTCCATTTAACCTGAGAGTGCTTCATCACCACACACATTTACAGGGCGTTTACACACATTTACATACATTTAAAGTGTGTTGAATGTTCCAGCTCATTTGTGGTGATTGTAAAGGCAAATGTGACAACTTGCTAAAACATTTACATTAAAACATGAGCGTCAGCATGGGCTGTTTTAGGCTCTGACATTCTGATCTCTGTCTGCTTCCCACACTTCTCACCTGCTCAGTTCCCAGAGCCGTCTTCACAGGACCATGCTTCCGAAATCAATTTCCTCTCACTGTATTAGTGTTGAGGACAGGGGAAAGGCTCAGTAAGAACTCTGTGCCGGGGAGGAGAATGGGAGAGAGAAAGGAGAGCGTTCGTTCCATTTCATCTTCAAAGCAATCGAAATGTTGTTTAATCCAACTGTAAATAATTACACTGACATTTCCTGTGATCTCTGCTCTGGTCTGTTACATCCTGTGCAGTGAGCCCAAGCAGAAAGTTTAGCTACTGAATACGCTCGGCTGCAGAGCAAAGATAATAGACAGGGTGAGATTACGGTGACCTCTTAGGTACTTCAAGATATTGACATTACACAATTGCTAACGTACCTCTGTCCCAGCAAAACGCCTCACAGACCTGCTCATGGCCTAACTGAGCCTTACCCATGCTGTGTCATCATCACTCTGAATCAGCTAATGTCCTCTTTCTCCTTCAAGGTCTATGATTCTTCAAGCTGAGAGCAAAAGGGAGTATGAAGAGGTGCTGCCTAGCTTACATTACTTCACATTTTCATTAGCTCAAGTGTTTCACTTATTTTACTAACAAGTTTTGGTTTTCCCACTACAGTGGATCTGCACTATTAACAACATTTCCAGGCAGATCTACCTAACGGATAATCCTGAGGTAATCCCAGTATCATTTCCTGCACACATTAATCACTGTACACATAGAATGACATGCCTGCTGTGGCCAACTATAGATGCAGTGTCACTAAAAATACAGCTAATGTTAGTTTGAATGTACTTGATGTATACAAGTTTACCTGAGCGTGGAACCAAACTTATCTGTACTGACAGGAGAGAACATTTACACACAAGTAGGGCTCTTAGTCCATAGAGACCATGAGGCCTGAGTTTTTGACAGTGGAGAACCTGATTATGTATTTAGATTGAGAGAGCGTGTAATCATCCCATAGCAAACAAACTAATAGACTTTGACCTGCTCTCCCCAGCTGTGTCCTGTATGAGTGAGCAGACAGCCCACTAATCACTGTGTACTTAAGCAGGTCTGAATAAGCAGATAGGAATATCCACTTACATTAGCACCTTCGTAGGCATGAATCTAAGAATGTCTGATCTCAGATCAGGACGGCTGTTCTGAGGATGGCTACTCTTTGCTTCTCAGGCCGTGGCCATCAGGCTGAATCAGACGGCCATCCAGGCGGTCACTCCCATCACAAGCTTCGAAAAAAGAGCAGAGGGCTCCCCCAACCCTGACAGGTGACAGTGATGTCACGTTAACACCCATGAAAAACACACACACATCTGCATTTCGAAAATGGGGGTTAGTTTGAGTGTTCAAGAGAGTGGTTCTGATGCATATAGTCCTTGGTCAGGTCTTGATATGAAGTTGCATTTATTCGAACATTGCACATTTGATGGCCCTTTGACTTGGTGCTACACTTGGGTCAGTATGTTGTGTCTGTGTAGGGCTAGGCCTGGTGGACTGGCCCCTGGGAGCAGTAAAAAGGTCCCTGCTGTCCTCGAAGCCGAAGACCTGATCGCACCGGGAACACCCATCCAGTTCGACATCGTGTTGCCTGCATCGGAGTTCCTGGACCAGAACAGGGCAGGAGGGAGGTCAGAGGACACCTCTGCCATTACATACACTAAAAGCACTGTTCCAGATTCCCAGGCTAAGTCTAAGCTTGGACTACATGGATGATCAGTCCTGACTCAATACTGGCAATGCATTTAGTGCAAGAGTGAGAAATGAATCCCAGTCCAAGACCAAGACTGGGAAGTGAAGTAAAGTTCAGGAAATTGGCCCACTGTTTTTATAGCACCAACCCTTAATAATTGCATGTACTTATTGCACTTTTGTCTATTGGAGCACAGGCTTTGATGTCAGGGTGTTTCTTGTCATCTGTTTATTATTCATGTAAAATGCTTTTGCTGGTGGTGAATTATGTTCTGTTACGTCAGATAGACAGTTAAGAACTTTTGATCCTGAAGGAAACGGCATCTGTAGGGATAAGTGTGACACTTTGCTTTATATTACAGCAGCTATCTATCTGATGCTTTACTGTGTGTGTGCACTTTTACAGTTAGGCTGTGCAGTTTATTAATATACCCTGCCTTGTAAAATCTTTGACAGCTGTGTTTTTTTTCTTCGTGACCTGCTGTACAGACGCACGAATCCTTTTGGCGAGACAGAAGAAAGCTCTGCGAGTGCTGATGGTGAGACATCGCAACTCCCCGTTTAGTTTAGCTGTTCCTCAGTCGGCGCTGACAGCCGAGGTCAGTTAAGGTCATTTGGTGCTGTAATGGAACCCCTAGACATCAATTCAGTTTGCCTCCGTGCAGAGACGGTGTTCAGTGCAGAGGTGCTCAGTGCTGTCCTTTAAGAACAATCAGCTTCTTGTTCTGTGAATGTGCCGGGGAGCCGTGTCTCAGTCGTCTCTCTCTCTCCGTCTGTCTGTCTCTGCACACACACACAGACTCCCTGCTTCAGCAGGTGTTTGTTGTGCGTTTCCTGGGCTCCATGGCCGTGCGTTCAGGGCACACACAGGAAGTGATATACGAGGCCATGAGGCAGGTGCTTGCAGCACGCGCCATACACAACATCTTCAAAACAGCTGAATCCCACCTGATGGTGACCAGCAGCTGCCTCAGGTGGGTGTGGCTTCAAGCCCCGCCTCTTCCACACCGTACATCTCTCTTACACAGGTGCTACAGAAAGCTTTGAGAAGTAAAGTTATTTATTTATTTTTTTACTCCAACAGGTTGATTGATCCTCAGACACAGGTCACTAGAATAAGTGTAAGTGATTGTGTCCTTACAAAGCTCCATCAATAAATTCTCCCATGGTGTCCGCAGTAAGGACCGGTCTAATGTCTGACTTTCCTCCTCCTGTCCCGTCTCCGCCAGTTCCCGCTGAGGGACGTGACTCAGTTTGCGGCACACCAGGAGAACCCCAGGCTCATGGGCTTCGTGGTGGAGGGAGTGGACTGGAGTGAGGGAGCAGAGGAGGGCCGTCCGTCCTTCAGCGCCTTCGTGTTCGAGAGCAGCACCGAGGGAGAGAAGGTAACGGCCTGGCCCGGGTGCCCGCCGCCCCGCTCAGACGCAGCTGGGCCAACGTCCGCCGCCGGGTCGCATAAGCATAAGTGCAGCGAGGGGAAACGTTAGGGAGGAGAGTGAGGGGAACCGCATCTGGACTGCAGGAAGAAGGTCTCTAATATTCTAATGTAGATCGTCATATTATAGTAAACTACAATATTTCTAATATTTACACATCCATACTAGCCACTGAAAAGCAAGTTAAAATTAGTTTAGGTGAATAAAAATGTAGAACTCTGTAGTCTTGTAGAACAGCCGTGACTCTTAACCCCACGTCCTGCATGATCTCCCTGACCCACATAACGCTGGGGGAGTTGGGAACGTTTGGCTGGTTTGGCCTCTGTCGTGGTCTTTGTCTGGTCACCAGTAGATTTGCTTAATTACATTTCTGCCCCTTCCTCAGATCTGCTACACAGTAAACTTAGGGAAGGAGATTACAGAGGCAAAGAAGGTAAAGTCTAAATGTACGGTTGTAGACAGTAAATATTGTATATCAACGCAGTTTATTAGTCAGTAAATACCATATCAAATCAATATCAAAATCTGCCCACCCTTATTAGCTTATTTTATTAGTTAATTAGCTTCATTAGACTTTTGTATTCTTCTACATATGTATTCTTCTATATCAGGACCCCAAGGCTCTGGCTCAGTTGATGAAGTCCATGCCCCTCACCAACGACGGCAAGTTCCTGCTGCTGGCAAACGAGGCGGGACGCACAGCTAACGAGGGAGTTCAGGACGACCAGGAGTCCGAGGCCTGAGGCTCCGCCTCCATCGGCCCTGCAGCTCAGCCTTCCACAGGCCCACATGAAGGAGCTGCTCAGAGCCGAACACGTCACCGCGTCATCCACACTAACTCACGAATCGGGCTCTGCTCTTCCACAACACCTGATATTTGGGCTCGAGTGAACTTTCATGCCTGAGAAGTTTTCTGAAAAATTGGGTTAATGTTGAATAATGAGTTCGCCATTTTAGTACCTGTGAAAGCGGACACATTTGATACTTCTGCAGCTGCCTCTGTTAGAACACCACAGGGCTCAGCTCGAACAGCAGAGAGAAAAAATTATTTAGATTCATGCAGAATACTGTTTATTGTTATGGTGTGTCCTGATCATTCTCTTGAATTGGCTACCAATTTTACACGTGTTCAAAAACAGTGGCGGGTTGTAGTTTAGACATTGCTGAAGTGAAGGTTGACTTGACTGGGCCTTAAACACTCCATGAGTTCTCTTCATCATCAGAGCTGATCTTGCAGGACCTTGGAGCAGTAATATGGCGTGGCTGGCATCTGTCCAGCCTTCAGTAAGAGCTGAGTCTCGAAGAAAGAAGACACGGTCTACTTTGAGAGTACGCTTCCTCAGAGTCCCGCGGTGGACCGGTCCGACCTTTTCCACATTTGTCACGCGTTTCCTTAGCGCCACATCTACGCTTAGTCCAGGAATAAAGTGTGGAACTGAAAGAGGTGCTTTTATTCTTCTACGGATCTAGGTTCTGTTGTCATGCGTTCTACGCCATGCAGTTTCTTTCCTAAGATTTAATTTGCCTATTCCAATTTTTTAATTGTAAAATGTTCAATATATTTGCTAACTGAACAGCATAAAAGCTAGTGTATGCAGTGATACAGTGGTCTAACTTAGCAGTCCAACTAGGCTAGAAATGATCTCCTTACACTTTAATGACATTGGTTATTGCACTAATCTCTGTAAACTCATTTGAAAGGAGGTGTTGGTGATGGTACAGTAATAAGGGACGAGAAGCAGGGCTGGAACACGGACATAGCGTACATGCTGGGGGCAGGAGTGCATACCGATGTCATCGGCCAACAGGCACTGCTGATCAAGGGTCCGCCCCCTCATCTGGGTTCCCAATGGCTCCAGCAGGAAATGCAAAATGGTTTTTAGTCAGCAGTCAAGCGCAGTTTCGTTTTGATCGTCTTGGAAATGAAGCAGCTTCATGGCCAGGAGGACCAGAAGCTGGTTTGAGCCTGCGTGCTGATTTTTTTTCATCCATTCTACATTTTCCTCAGGTCCTTGGAATTAGAGAAACTTCTTTTTTTGTACATTCCATTGCTGAAACGACCAATTTCAATACTTAGATGTTAAGATTTAATCTAAAATTCCGTCTGTAGGGCTGAGGACAGTGGTCTGTTTACAAGGCATGATATGCACACACAAGATTTAAAATGCATCTTACAATCAACACTTATCGTTGGGTAGAAGAAGCCTCCCAAATCACTAAAACTAGTAGTGAAATGGGTTCACAGGGCTTTACAACTATACTCCTGCTTTCCCATAAGGGCTCCCCCACCACCCCAAATGTTACTTGTTTATTCTGCTTGCGTGGCTGTATTATGCCTGTGGGCGTAATTTTAACTTATCTGCTGTGATTTGCATATGTGTCTCAATTTGTTGCACTACAGTATTGTACATAAATGCAGTAAATAACTGTGTATTTTCCCCAGAACAATAATTGCCGGCTTGTGTGAGCAGTATGGCCATTCTATGCTTAAAACTAGAGCTGTTCAAAGTGGTCTCAGCGCGACGGCAGGTTTTAGCTTCCCGTCAGGGTTTTATCGGAGTCTGGAGAAGACTGCAACAGACTGAACTGCATGTAAACAGGTCTGGCTTTGTTCTGCTGGCAGCTCGGAGCATCAGGAGCTTAAGAAGACAAATACTGACATTGGGTGAAACTCAGAGAAGCACTTTTAAGAGCAGTGGTGCTTAAGGAGGAATAACTTTAGGCAAAGACTGATGTTGCGTTTTCCGCTGTCCAGAAGGCCTTGCACGTGTCTTTTCTAACACACTCTACAGCATCTTTAATAAAGCCATGTATTGATTTCTACCTCCCTTGAATGTTTCGTGGGCAGCCAATGCCATCAGTGAATTCATGTGAATGTGATATGCGTGTTGGAAATTAAAGTTCCTTTTAATTCTACATGTAACACCACGTATTTGGGACAGGCTTGACTGATGGTCGTTAAGCACTAACATTAATTTGGCAACTAGGGTTGAGGGTCAGAATGAACGACTGCTGGCAAATGTCACACTCTCAGAACAGTGAGTAGTGAATAGTGAACCAGTGAACAGTTTCAGAGAGAGAGAGAGAAACAATGAGGAAATTGCTTTGCAAATGATTCCAGAACACAATTTTAAAAGTCTTCATTTCTGTGATGGTATGTCAGTGAAGTGAACTTTGACGCACATGTACACAGGCACATACAGTCTACAGTAGCATAAGCACAATGCATAGAGTCTCACCACCCAGTCGCTCAGCAGCTCCTACAATGTTCATAAGCACCTTATTAGCATATAGACAGCCTTACTGACTTCAATATGGGGCCAAAGCAAAAGCCCATTTCAGGAGCAGAGAGATGTGTCACGAGTCTTTGTAGTAGTTATTGAAGTTGAGACGCAGCAGAAAATCTTCCAAATGAGGCTGGTAGCCTTTGTCAACCAACTTCGAAACCACTGCACAGAGAGAAAGAAACTCAGCACAGAATATTCTTTTATGCTGACCTAGAAATATACAGAATTTCTAACCGATCATCACATTCATATTCACAAACAGGATTTAACTCTTGAATGCTGTCGCTGTATTGCGTGTCATTGCTAGGGTGGGGAGTGTTTGCCTCACCTTTGAACAGAAAGTGTGAGTAATATTTGAAGGTGTTATAAGACTGCTGCATGGCTATGAAGCAGGGGTGCACTGTCTCCCCCTGCTGGCTCTCCCAGGGCTGTGCGACCAGCTGCCCCCGGAACTTCAGGATAAGACTGAAGATGCTGTGGATGATGTTCATGACAGGAGCAGCCTTCTCTGTCAGCAGAGCCCTGAGGGGGAGCAAGAGAAGCAAGACCACTGCTTACCAAAGTCCACACCCAGGGGAGTGATACCAAAATGCCAAACGCATGAATTCATCCGCTAAACACAGAGCACACGTCTCAATCCCTGATGCCGCGTTTCCTATACTGGTCTCCCATTAATATATTTCTGGTGAAATATTTTTAAATTTGAGGATCGAGAGAGACGTGCGAATGTTTCGAATCCTTTTTCTATTTTTAACTTTGAACTAGATGACAAAAGGAAGGGTCTGAGCTGTACCTATGTACACGGTTATAAAATGTTACCAAGAACTGTAAAAAGCGCAGAAAAGCAATACAATATTCTGACCTGATGATGTCCTCATTGTACTACTGTATGTGTACACAACTGTAATGTGGTGATCAATCCTGAAGATGGCGCTGCTGTGTGTGTGTCTGTGTGTGCGCGAACCTGAAGATGGCCCTGTTCAGGTACTCTGCGTGTGTGCGGTGGATGGTGTCGAGGTCGCTGGCAGTGCTAAGCTTCTGCGTGAACTCGCTCCAGGAGACCTGCAGGATCTGGTTGGCGATGTAGCCCTGGATCACCTTGACGAAGTGCTGCATCTCATGCCTGTACAGCTGGAGCAGACGGAGCTGCACGGAGCGGCCTGCTCCCTTCACCAGCGCTGGGAGAGCCAGAGAGCGGGATGGTGTGAGACACAGGCAGACGTTTCTCCCCCGTCAGCTTATTGGCTTGCAAGGGTTCGCTCTGTGGTCGCCTGCGTGCTTTCCCAGTTCACGGCGGCGGTTAGGGGCTGCGGGTCATTTACGGCCGCGCTCAGAACGTGAGGGGGCTCACCTGTGCGTTTCAGGTGGAACCAGACGTCACTGAGAGACCACACCATGTGTTTGAGCTGCAGCAGGAAGGAGAAGAGGCGGTTGTACTTGCACATGCAGCTGTCCGTGATGATCACATTCAACGGCCAGTCCACCTAAGAACAGGAGGGGAGTGTCGGTCGTAATGTACTCAAAGTGGTTATTACAACAGGATTTTTGTGTGTGTGTGTGTGTGTGTGTGTGGGGGGGGTGTCTGTCTGACCTTGTAACGGAGTTCCAGGCAGTTGAGGGAGTCGGGGGCGTGGGGGTGGAAGACCTCAGGCAGGTAGCGCAGCGCGAAAGTGAAGTTAGCGGCCAGCTCGCTGTCACCATGGAGACTGTACTGCATTGCCTTGTTCAGGATGGAGTTCAACACCAGAGGAGTCAACAGCTCACCAGGGGTTTGCCCACTGCCCAACTACCAAACACACACACACACACACACACACACACAGAAAAATACAATTGCACCCTTTCTGCAGCATACATCCTACCGGTGTGCTCATCAGTCATAAGTCGCCGACCTGTGGAGCCGTAACTGAAGGGCTTGGCGACAGAACGATTACAGTCATCCCTGCCACTCTCACTGCCGCTACGGCTTAATGGTAACCTCACGAGTTCCATTACGGGAATGGGCACGGCTGGAACCAATTAAAGCAGAGAGAGGTGGTCCGCCAGCCCCTCCCCCCCCCGGGTCGGTTCCCCCGAGAGCCGCTCGCTGCTCCTCCTCTCACCTTCTCAAAGAGCCGGTCGGTGAGCGAGAGCGCAAACTCGCCGTCCTCCATCAGCAGGAAGTGCCTCAAAGCCTCAAAGTGCTTCTCCAACGCCAACTCCACAAAGAAGTAATCCACCACGGCCTTGTTCACCAGAGACAGACTGAGAAGGAGGGGTAGATGGTTCATTAGCCCAACGCTCAGAGCTCCAGTGCATCTGCATGCACCTTATAGAACACAGGACAGGGTAGTGGGTTCCTCAGCAGCCACACCCCTGCTTACAGGAGGCTGTGGGGACTCCACATCTGCTTTTCGCCAGCACTCTCTGTTGCATTATGCTTGTTTATGATTATGTGATTAAAATGAGCTCAAGCGATAATTACAGAAACCCCACTAGCACCCTGCACTCTGCTCAGGCAACTCCAGGGTTTGAAGTTGTTTTCGACAAATGAAAAACAGATGCAGGCAGACTTGCACGCACCAAAAATGACCTCACATTATTCTGGGATTTTACTTGTGATGGTATTTGGCATAGTAATACAATTATGCACATGCACACACACATGCACTCACTGTGTGATCAGCGGGGTGGTGACTGAGTGCTTCATGAGCACGGGGAGGGGCATCATTTCACTCAGCTGCACAGCTGTGGAGTCTGTGGCACAGTGCAGGGAGTCCACGGGGAGAGCCATGCTGGGCACGCGCGTCACCTGCTGCAGGAGCTGAGCGTCGGGGGCTGCCACTGACACACACACACACACACACACACACACACCCACGCAGACTTATACACAAGCCCAGGAAAAGAAGCTTTTCTTTAGAGGAAAATCAAGTCAGTGAGTCATATTTAGCACAGGAATGTTTTTTTTTCCAGGGCTGTCTGCTTTCGAAACCCCTAGAAAAGTGTCACTACACATCATGCTTTGGGACGTCTACAAAAATAACGACATCGTAAGGAATATTTCCAGCGCAAAGGCGAGAAACAAACACCATCAGCCTTAAAAAGGCATTCCAGCACAGCAAAATGGTCCCTGAGCGCGTGAGTCACTGCGTCCTCAAATGAAAACATCCAATCTGCCTTTACTTTGCTCTGTGTCCCAGAAGGCTGCGGCAAAGCACAAACCGCACGGCGCGGTGCTCGGCTAAATGCAAGCTGCCCCAAATTGCACTGTAAATGAACTTGGCATGGACGTCAACACCAGGCACAATAACAGCAATCGTAACGACGAACAACAGGCCAGAGAAGCCTACCAAGTGCTTGTTGCTAGTAGTGTTTCATCACGCGCGCAAGAGGAGAGGCTCACGGAACAGGAAGTGACTTAAACGATTCTAAACCACTCTACTACACTGGGGTCACACCCCAGCCATGACAGCCCTGTCCAATCTTCATCTGCTTACTGTGTTCCGGTGGGAGGTGGCACTCACTCATCAGCGTGTAGGAATCCTCGTAGTGCTCCACCTGGTACTGGGAGGCTAGCCTGAGCAGGTAGTCGTCCTCGGGGCTGCCTCTGGGGGACAGGCCCAGGCCCCGAGCCCACGCAGCCATGCCTGCGTCCAGACCGAGCAGCTGTGTGGGGGGCCCTGCGCTGGAGTCTGCCAACGAGAGAGCTCAAACAGAGTCATACGCCGAAGACACACCGCACAAACCGCGCGCGCCTGCAACGTCTCGCACATCGGCGCCGAGGCCTTATATATAGATCAGCAGCTTGATGCAAATCGCAACCTCGTGGAAGTTGCGTAACGCACACAACAATCTGTTATATAAAATCTGTTTTGTATCGTTTTCATGGCTCTAACGGAGTTAGCTTACCCAGGGGCTCTGTGCTTTCCACTTGGTCCTCCGTGGGAAGGTCTGGAGCTGGCGGCGGGGCTTCGCCGTACGAGCCCCCGGGCATCACCCCACGCACCACACAGCCCACACCCAGGCTGGAATCAGACGAGTGCCCGTGGACGCTGCCCGGGAGGGGGCGTGGCCTAGTGGGCTCTGGCCCAACCACCACACAACCTACCCCCAGCGTGGAGTCTGACGAGTGGCCGTATGCACTACCAGGCAGCGGGGAAGGCAGCGGGTCCAAGCCAGATACGACACACCCGGCCTTCAGTGCGGAGCGGGAGCTGTGACCGTGGGCACCGGCTAGCACACGGGGGCCAGGCTGGTCACCGCTGGCAACTATGCATCCCACACCCAGGCTAGAGTCTGAGGAGTGGCCGTGGGTGCTGCCTGGTAATGGGGAGCGGGTCAGCGCACCGTCTGGCATGGCGCAGCCCACCGTTAGGGTGCTGTCTGAAGAGTGGCCGTGCTTGCTGCAACGGGGCTGGGAGGCAGCAACATCCGAGACAAACTCGCCAACCTTTATATGGGCGTCGGAGGCGTGGCCATGTACGTTAGGGGAGGGGACTAGTGTGGTCACGTCTGAAACTAGCTCACCAATCCTAATATGGGCGTCAGAGGCATGGCCATGTATGTTAGGGGAAGGGACTGGTGTGGTCACGTCTGAAACTAGCTCACCAATCCTAATATGGGCGTCAGAGGCGTGGCCATGTATGTTAGGGGAAGGGACTGGTGTGGTCACGTCTGAAACTAGCTCACCAATCCTAATATGGGCGTCAGAGGCGTGGCCATGTAAGTTAGGGGAAGGGACTGGTGTGGTCACGTCTGAAACTAGCTCACCAATCCTAATATGGGCGTCAGAGGCGTGGCCATGTACATTAGGGGAGGGGACTAGTGTGGTCACGTCTGAAACTAGCTCACCAATCCTAATATGGGCGTCAGAGGCGTGGCCATGCACATTAGGACATGGGGCTAGTGTGGTCACATCTGAAACTAGCTCACCAATCCTAATATGGGCGTCAGAGGCGTGGCCATGCACATTAGGACATGGGGCTAGTGTGGTCACATCTGAAACTAGCTCACCAATCCTAATATGGGCATCAGAGTCGTGGCCATGGATACTGGGCGAAGATAAAGGAACAGTAATATCAGAAACAAGTTCTCCTGTTTTTATATGGGCATCAGAGGTGTGTCCATGGACCTCAGGGGAACGGACAGTAGTAGCAACCTCAGAAAGAGACTCGGTAGTCCTTATTAGGGCATCAGCAGTGTGGCCCTGGTCTGAGGAGGAGGGATGAATGCTACGTGTTCCTGAGGAATGCTCATCTTGTCCTTGGGCATTAGAGTGCTGGCTGTGGCCTGTGGCGGTAGGCAGCTCATGCGTCGCCAGATGGGGCACTTGCTCTTTAGCACTGCCCACCTGCGCCATGGTGGAGGGGGCAGTTTTCCGTTCCGACTCCACAGCGCCTCCTACAGGCAGCGTCCGTTCGGCACGGCAGCTCTTATCGTGCGTGCGGTGCCGCTTAAGTGCGTCGGCGTTTAGCTCGGCCGCCTCCCCTGCTGGCTCCTCTTCGGTGGGGGTGGCTGGAGGGGGGGAGGCTGGGACTCTCCCCGCCTCGGCTGACTCCTGTGAGGAGCGGCCAGGCTGGCTTGCCTTGGGCTGCACCGACGGCACAAACTGCCCCAGAGGGAAGCTTGACCTGGAGGCATGGCCATGCATGCTAGGGACAGGCGTCGGTCCCTGGACCTCAGAGACGTTTTCTCCGATCCCGATGTGGGAAAAGGAGGGGTGGTCGGAGCTGGGGCGGAGCTTAAGGCACTCCAGGGGGCTGTAAGGGGAGGAGAAGTCGTAGTCGAGGGGAGCAGGGTTCCCACAGGCTTCTGGCAGGTCTGAGCCGATGTCGTGCAAAGCCTGGGTCACGGCCCTGCCGTCGGAGGCACGCGGAGGCTTAGGGAGGAAATCCGCGATGTCGATCTCTTCGGAGATAAGCGCATCGGCACCGCCCCTCACGGGGGAGGAGGGAGACGCAAGGGGCTGTGAGGGGCAGGCGGGGGGCGGGGTTGAGTCGGAGCCAACGGTGGCTTCCTGCTCCACAGGAAGATTTTTCATCTCCGTCTCAGAAGTGTGACACTCCTACATAAGGAATGTATAACACATATGTTAGAGTTTATCCCTGCACAATGACATATGCTAGCATATAACACTAGTATATGGATCTAGTGAAACGTCTGGCACCACACACAGACCTGCAAGTGCCGACGTGGTTCTGCTGCAAGAGGCAGTTCCTGTGCAAGGCTTCCCTGCCCTAAAGGATATCTGTCCAGAAGAACCTGCAAGGCAAGCAGACGCACAAAAACATCACACCGGTAAGGGAGCAGGATAGCAATGCACCTAAAGTTTGGGAGATGCCCTGCAGCCTGTAGCCTGACCTGTATGGCCTGTTGGTCCTGATGGAGGAAGCTCACTCTGGCTTCATCCAGCCGCATCCTCTGAACCTTCCACATGGCTCTACGCTCTCTCTTAGCAGCCTCCTCAGACAGACGACTGTACTGCGCGATGAGGTCCATGCTGAATGAGCGCCCGTACACACACACACACACACACACACACACAGAGAAAATGATCACACACAGTTCATTACCCTGCAATGGAGATGCAGAGCGCCCCCTGTTGGCCTCACCGCGCGCGATGCTCCAGCTGCTGCTCAAGGGCCTGCAGCCTCTGCTCACGGTCCCGGAGCTCTCGAGCAAAGCTGAAGTCATCGTCCTGCTCTCTCCTCTTAGCAGCCCCGCGCCACTGCACACACAATAGAGTTCACATTCGGGAGTTGTGAATTACCTTTGATCAAATAATTAGCAATAATGTTAAATAAATAATTTCAATAATAAGGTACGGTACTTCACAGACTGGAAAGCGCCTGGTCAACTACGATGTCTGGACAACGGGTTAGTGGAAGTGTTCGGTTTTCTTGGCTTTTAATTCATGCTCTGCCTCTAGCTGATTCTTGGCCATCACAGATTTACTCACACACTGCACACACTACAGCCAGACCCACTGCTGCTTAAATCTCACACACTTCCTCACACACTTCAGTGGCAGACACCACTCATTACTCACAAAACCAGTCAGAGGTCTGGACACCTAACTGCTTGTTTTTCCATAATCTTTAATATTTATTTATATCTTTAATCTTTAAATCTAAATATATTTCTTATACAGATATAAATAGTGAAAGCAAATGAGTGAAATAGTGCATATTAATTAATTTAAAAAACATCAATTAAAGAAATATATGGCAAAGTCTATATATCTTAAAATGCCCTCTCAATATTTCATTTAGAATGTCAGTGCATCTGCCAGACACTGCACAGTGTTTATCAGCTGCTCCAGGAGTGTGCCAAGCTGCCATCCAGGCAAACAGCGGCTACTCCGAAGACGAGCTGTTTACCACTTTCTTGGACACTGCGTAATTCCATGTGTTACAGCCATTATTGCAAAATGTAGAACACTGTTTCTCACCAGCAAAAAAATCCTCCAGCTACAGGGGCAAACAGGTGGCGGCTCTAATCTGCAAGTTTAAACATGCGGGATGGGAGTATTTATAGCCGTAGGTGCAAAGTCACTGAAGTGGAGGCTTTATGAATATTCCAACTGCAGAATGCACTACTAAATGAAGAACACTGCTCTTAACAGAAAAGGTGCTGCCCTAGAGATTTTTTTTAAATTTATATAAGCATGTGAATTACTAATGGACAGACTGACTAAATGAAACTATGTCTAAAATGGTGCCGAAAAAGCAAGTGAAAAGCATGTTCTGATCAGGAGCTGAAACATATTGCTTCAGCAGCCAACCAGAATGTGGGAATTTGTTGACATGCTGATTAGACAGGCAGAAATGCACAGAGACAGAGAGGGAGAGAGAGAGAGCTATTCAAATGGGAAAAGAAGCTGGTGAATCACTGGTGTGAACACCAGCTGTTAAAGAGGCTTAACAGAATGTGAAGGCTCCCTTATCGCAAGCGTTTCTGTTTCAATCAACTGTAATGCAATTCGAGGAAATGCCACAATTGGGCTGGAAGTTATTTACATTAAGGCTGTAAACCAGAGAACAGACGTGTGCCCTTTCACTCTGTGCTTGGTTATCTTTCAATACTGGAATCTTTCATTACTACATAAAAACACTAGCACATTAACAAGATACACAGAAAACTATATTCCAAAAAAAAAAAGAAACAAAAAGGCCTGCACATAGATTTTACTGACATTTTACAAAAATATGCAGCTCATAGACTTATCGTATTCAAAGTCTACCCATCTCAGATGAAGTGAAGTATTTGCAATGACCAAAATGCAGTAACTAAGATTAATACCAGGAGTTCAAGATCTAGTTAAAATACATAATTCGACATTGCTTTTTGGTCCGAATGTTGTGAAATCGTCTCCATTTCACTACAAGGAGCGCCTCAACATGCGCACAAGCAACTCCTCTTTGTGCTTCACAGTTTGGTAAACAGCTCATACATCGCTCTCCTCAATCCCGGTGTGACCTCTCACCTCTTGGTCGAGTTCCAGCTGCTGCCGAAGCTCCTCAAAGCGCTCCCTCTTCCTTGCCTCCTCAGCCAGTCGCTGTGACACCTGCCGGCCTGCAGGGGGCGAGAGACCACAGCAGGCGCTCAGCCTTTGTGCCTGGCGTGATTAGGAATGCCTGATTTATGCCTGTGGAAAGTGTGCACACTCCTGACGCAATCACAGCCAAATCACAGGATGGCGGGCTGAGCTACGGCTTCACGCGTCCAGAAAGTGGAACTTCAGGCTAGAATACAAGTAGTTGGACTTAAACCTGTTTATACTAGATAGAGATGCATATTCTGACTGAACACATAGTACTTTTGTAAGTCGCTCTGGATAAGAGTGTCCACTAAATGCCGTAAATGTAAATGTAATACGAATTTCTGCGCTTGACTAACAGGCATAAAACTATAAAGCACTTTCAACTAATTAACTTTTGGGTAGCAATGTGCTCTGTCTTAGTGATAGTGCAGCATGTGAAGCACTTCAGCATTTCGCATGGCATTTCAGTTTTGCGACCATATTTTCTTCTTTCGACTATTATATTGCTGCCTGAGGTGCAAAAATGTGATGGCATATTTCACCAGAAGAACAAAATCTGTTAGAACAATTGCCTATACGTCATTTTGCTGGAGTGTAGGAGAGATGGAGGTGTGGTGATAAATATGGTTTAGGTGACTTGTTCTGACCTCGGATGCTCTCCAGTGTCTTGACTGCTGACTCTCTGACCTGATTGATGAGCTCTTGGCGGGCCAGTTCTGTACGCAGTGCCTAATGCACAAGAGAAGGCGACAGAGAGAGAGGAGGTAGGTAGAGAGAGAGAGAGGAGGTAGAGAGAGAGAGGAGGTAGGTAGAGAGAGAGAGAGGAGGTAGAGAGAGAGAGAGAGAGAGAGAGAGAGAAAGAGGAGGTAGAGAGAGAGAGAGGAGGTAGGTAGAGAGAGAGAGAGAGAAAGAGGAGGTAGAGAGAGAGAGAAAGAGGAGGTAGAGAGAGAGAGAGAGAGAGAAAGAGGAGGTAGAGAGAGAGAGAGAGAGAGAGAGAGAGAGAGAAAGAAGGGAGGTAGTGAGAGAGAGAAAGGCAGAGAGGAAAGACAGAGAGATGAGAGAGAGGAGAAGGCAAAGCATATGGGAGAATGAGAGCCATAAAGGGAAAAGAGCACGTCCAGCCCTCTGGCTCAGAAATGTCCCGCATTTATGCTGAAAATAATGTGTTAATGGGTCATATTTGTCATTTCAAGCATCATATCAATATTACTGAGACTCTTAACAGCGCGCCAGTACATTTAGCCACATTTAGAATTGTTCCACCGTCAGCCACAGGGCTCAAAGACAAATATAGGCAATTCTGGGCTCCAGAATTTGAGGACAGAAACGTTCCCTGTAATATACACAATTTTACATGATTAATGATGGCCATGGCGCCTCGTCGTCAAATCACCATCGAGGATCTCGAATTCGCCTCAAACCCAGACCCGTCAAATCCAGACCCATCAAACCCAGACCCGCCTGGGGATGTGAGGCTGCCGCACCTGCTCTTCCCTGCTGATGGCGCTGTGTTTGGCAATGGTCTCCATGCGGCCTCGGTACACGGCGCAGTCCCTCTCCATCTGCTCCACCTCTTGCAGGGAGAAGGTCACGGCGATCCGCGGCACCGGCAGCTCCGACCAAAAGATGTAGTGCTGCGGGAGACATGGCTTCAGGACACGGACGAGCAGACAATACACGGGAGGCACCTTCCACCTCCACCCCAACCTGCATAATCAAACTGACATTTACGGAGCCGTGTGCCAATTATCTCTAATCTGGCTGCTCTGTTCAAAAGTCTTTCTAATGATGTTCACGTTGGGTGGTGGATTTACAGTTAGTACCCATGATGCACCACGGCTGATTAAAGTGAGAAAGGAAAAAAAGCTGGCTCCCTAAGACTATCATACAAGAAGGCAATACTTCCCCTAAACCGAATCACGACGCTACGCTTGTGATCAGCAGACCTGTGGGCAGCAGATCTTCAGCAGGTTGATGGTCTTCCCGCATATGTAGACGTCGTTGGCGATGTGGCGCAGGAAGACGGGCACGCAATCCTCCGCTTCCCGGGAGATCAGAGTGTATCCCTGCACCCAGAAGTGCTTATCTACACACGGGGAGACGGGACGCGTGCTTAACGGAGTCCAATTAGCACTCAGGATGAACAAAAGATGGTGTCACGCAGAGCTGTCAAAATGAATGTCGCACTTCGAGTGTCTACATTAAGATGCACTATTTATAGAGAAATACTCACCCCTGTAGCTGAGGTAGTCCTCATTCACCTGGATCATGAACTCTTTATACACGTCTCTGAAAACTCCACTGTACACCCAATCTGACACGAACCTAAACACACACACACAAAAACACGAATAAATCACTTAATACACTAAGACTTTGAAAGCATGATGGAAATGCTCGACAATTGAAAACCATGAAGCTGTATCTCCGCAGACTCGGCAGGGGCTTTAGAAGACCTCTGCACACGGCCTCCAACGAGCACACCTATACACAAGAGTTAAGCAACACGTCATTAGGACAACAAGTACAACACAGGCCCGGATCCCTTGATGAATTGCAATCAATGCCTGGCTGCGTTCTGCATCAAGAGAAGACTACAAATAGCCATGTACTTTGTTTGAGAGCTGCTCACAGTTAATAAAGTCAGCTTTGACTTTCCCCAAGAGCGGAGCCAAGTCTCGCGGTGAAGAACCGTGACAGTCAGGGTCCTGGAGGACTGAAGGTTCGTGTAAGGGGTCAAGAGGTCTGCAGTGACATCTCAGCCCTAAGAGGGAAGCGACTCCTATGTGCATCTGTCACGGCTGAAGCAAAGCTGCTGTTCAAACGTGGGTAACGTCGGCCGGCTAGGAGGGCAATGAAATCCCCTCGTTATGCTGACTCACAACACCCCTCAATACAAATAAAATGTGGTTAATTATAGGCAAAAATCAATAACCTTGGATATGTGTGAGCAGAAGATACTCTTCAATAAGTAACTCAAATTTTGGAATTTACTTAGCAATTCAATCATGTCTGGAAAGGGCTTTATTTGAAACAAGTCCAAGGTTCATATTAAGCCCAGATACTTTTGCATTGTGCTCATCAAAAGACTAGATCTAGAAATGAGGAGGAGAACAGAGGCAGATCCACAGCGTCTTCTCCAAGCTGTCCTGAGCAATCGCCATGTGACGAAAGCAGAACACTGAAGGTGGGGACAGAAATCTGAAGTGTCAGCTGGAGACAATGAGACACAATGAGAGACGGAGAGAGAGAGAGAGACAGAGAGAGGGAGATTCACTATTCACTGACCTTGTGTAAGGCTCACAGCTGCTCTTCAGCAGAGACAGCAGTACAGGGTAGTTCTCATTACTGCAATTACTCTGTGCTTCATTGTAGAGATAAGAGAGGAGCTTCACACCCTACAGAAACAGAATTTGTACACCTGTTAGAGAGGCCACTGAAAATCACAGGCTCCCTACTGTATCTAAACCCCTAAAGTGTGTGTGTGTGTGTGTGTGTGTGTGTCCTACCGCAGGGAAGGTGGCTTGCCCTCCACCAGCAGCTCCGTTCACACAACACAGCTCCGACAGGTACCTGACGGACACAGAGAGGATGGCAACACTAAACGTACGTGACATCAACATGCAGAGGCCCCCTGATTCTGAACGAGCCAAAACGGGGGAGGAGTGACACAGATGGCAGGCCCCTCCCACCTGAGCTGCCGGCCCAGCTTGCGGAAGTGGAAGCCGATGGTGAGGAGGCTGAGGCAGGCCGGCGTGCTGAGCACACACGCCCTGTAGTAGTGCAGATAACGCCTCAGGCCACCAGTGAAGGCCTGACACACACACACACACACACACACACACAGAGAGAGAGAGAAAATAAACACAAGATTAGATTTGGCTTTTTTTTTTCATAAATACGGTTCCAATACAAATGAGGCTGGGGAAAGCGGCCTGCGGAACAGAGGTGTGCGGTTGGCCTGCCCTTGAAGCACACCAAGGGCAAGAATGCTGGGAAGCCATTACCTGAAACACCAGGCCCTTCTTATCAGCCGCGCCCAGAGAGAAGCGGCTCAGGCGAAGGTAGTGTGTGCCGTACTGCGCCAGCTCCCCCAGCAACCGCGACACACTCTCCGGAGACGTCCCCGACACGCACACGTCAGGACGCACGTCGAACTGCACGCTCACCTGGAACGAGGCAGAAACGGACGTGAACAGGAATCCCACCCCCCTCGTTCCTCGAGGCGAAGGGGAGCTGAGTCTATTCATTATCTTCACACTACAGATGGATAAACAGCGCGATAACCGGCTTGTTCCACAAATGGCTAACGCGCACACGGGGGCTGGTCCGATGCCACGGCCGAGAATAAATGAGGTCACCTCGTTGAGGGGAAACGTAGTGGAAGCCACCCCTATGAGCACGTTGAGGAGGTCTTTCACCAGCTGCGTCTGGCTGTCCAGAGGCAGGGGGAGGAGAGGAGAGGGAGTCTGCGAGGAGAGCATGGTCCTCAGCTCACCCTCCCATAGCCGGTAGAGCTGATCAAAGGCCTCACGGCCTGCCTCCGTCAGATAGGGAGACTCCTTCTGACCTGGAGGACTGGGGGGGAGGGGGTGGAGTGAGAGAGAGAGAGTGAGAGTGCGAGAGAGAGGAGAGGGATGGGGGGGGATTAGCCTAAATCAGTCCCAAATGACTCCCCTGAAGGTTCTGCTCTGGTTTATCTTCACTGCCTGCTCCTACTGCAGCTCTTACCAGCCCACGTTCTCCCAGCAGCAGCGTCTGCCAGGCACGAATGTGCGCAGGGCCTCCCAGACGTCAGGCTCAGGGCTGGGACTCATCTCCGACTGGGAGTCTGGAGTCAGATTGGAAGCTGACTGGAAGCCTTCATCCTCTGATTGATCCACGCACTGAGGGACCTGGGTTCAAAAGAAACGAGTCCCCAGACGCTTATCAGAAAATTACTCGCAGATAAAAGATACAAAAGCATTGCAAACCTGCTATGAAGTTTCATTTTTTATTTATTGCTTTGCAGTTAAATTAGTGTACACTCAAGTTCTACTTCTCAGTGGCATTAGTGGCTCAAGTAGTCATACTGTGTGTGTGCCTGTCATACACGACAGAAAAACCATCATTCACCGTGGGAGTCAAGTAATTCGGAATTGTTAAAAGACTGCATTTAAAAAGAAAATTAAATGTTAAAATTGATATAATAATAATATAATGATACAAGTTCTTATTAAATGCCACTGGATTTGGACACCAAGGCAGTCCACCCACTCCCAAACGATGGACACTTAGCGTGGCCTTTTATGTGAACATGCAAAATAACATGTTCAAAAAATGACAGACAGTGAGAGCCTATTTATTCTCCATAACCAAACAAACAAACAGCATTGTTTCCCTAATTCCAGAGCCCAGGTAGACTTTTTGTTTTTTTTCACACCTCAAAACACTTTTGTCTCTCTAAACTATTAGCTATCAGGATCAAAGACAAACACACACACACAGACCCTACACAAAGCAGACAGAGGGGGGCAGAGGACTAGTGAGCCACTACCCAGGATGAAACGGCGAAGATCCAGCAATCCATGGCTCCAAGTGATGGAATGCTTAGTGACTGTCCATCATGGGAGGATAAAGCTCTGCACGGTATGTACCTTTGGAAGTGTCTAATATGGAAACATCCTACCAAGAGCCTGGACTGAAGTAGTAGTGATCAGAAGATGGTGGGCATCAGATGGGCCAAAATGGTAGACATAGCAATCCCAACATCAGGAACAAGGAACATGAAAAGCTCGAGAAAACCCAAGGGATGAGAAGAAGAGCTAAAAAATATATGGAAGGTGAAGACTAAGACAACAGTGGATCCCATGGTAATCAAAGCACTATATGGAAGGGTCCAGCAGATCCCGGGAACAACATCCGAGATCTCCATTTTCTTCTCATCCTTCCTGGGAACAGCCAAGATAGAAGAGTGCAGTTCTAAGAACAGCAAAGATACTACACAAGAGCGTCAGGCTCCCGGTGCTCTGGTAGAGGACCCAGGCTGGGGGAGGGTGAGTGACAAACTTTTCTTTCATTTACATACTTATACACTGAGCATTTTCCTGGTGTACTGATGTATGTTTCATCCTGTGTAGTGGCTCTGATGGTCCCTAGTACTGGGCCCCCACCTTCTGCTTAGTGACATCAGGTTCTTGTCATGATGTCAGTGGCTTCCACCTCCTCAGGTCAGCTAATTATACCAGCAAGGTATCTGATGCCTGAAGAGCGTAGGTGTAGATCCTCTGAGCTATGAACACCTAGGCTCTACTGCTACCTACCTACACTCATACACACACACACATACTGTATATATATACATACATACATACATATATGTATATATATATATATATGTGTGTGTGTGTGTGTGTGTGTGTGTGTGTGTGTGTGCATATATATTTTGAGATCAAATCATGATTTACTGAATACAAGGAGGAATACAAATTCCATATATACTGAATTAAGCAGCTCACCCGAATACTGAGCCCAGTGACCTCTGCGTTGCTTGGTAAAGGTGGCAGATCCAGCCGGATGTCCATATCCGCTGTCCGTGAGTGTTGCAAGGCTCCAAACAGGGACAGCCTGGTGTCCCTCTCAAATCTCTCCTCTCCCCCCAGCCTCCTACCTAGGCCTGGCAGCCCTGTCCCTGGTGGTGCATCCATCAGACTCATGGTCCTCCATGCACCCCCGAACGCCCCCCATTCCTCCTCACACACAAGAGCCCAGGCCCTGCCCTCCAGTCTCCGCGTCTCCTGGCTGAGGTAGCCTGCGGGAGGAGGCCTACGCAGCACGGGCCGCTCTCTCCTCATGTAGTCCCTGCTGAAGGAGGAGGCGGGCGGAGGAACCGATCCAGCCAGCTGCACCAGAAGCTCCAGGGTGGCGTCCAGCTCGGCCAGGCCAGAGGCGAGGGCCATCTCGCGCAGCTGAGCCAGCAACTTCTCCAGCCTCTCGGCCTCCTCTGTGTAGCCAGACACACGCAGGTCAAAGGAGATCATCAGCATCTTGTTGTAGGCTGGCGTGTTGGCCAAGGCGTTGGCGGTGGAGCCGGGTCTGGCGGGGCCGTCCTGAAAGAGCCTGGAGAGGAGGGCGCCGTAGGCACGTCTGCGGAGGGCCCGGCGCATGCCCGCCCGTGAGACCCCCCCCAGAGAGCGCCGTTTCCATGACAAGCTGGATAGGCTGTAATCACAGAGCGCACCCAGGAGCTCCGTAATGCTCGTGCTGCCGCTTGGCCAAGCAGACATTTCCAATACACCGTGGCCACGAAGCATGGTGGCTTACACTGTAATTAGTGTATGGGTCGCCCTGCAAGCTCAAAAATAAACATATCTTGAAATAAATATAAAATGGTCTCTGACATGGTCATATGTGGGGGAGAGAAGCTTTTTTGAGAGCAATACTTACCACGAATGTTTTCAAGGATGCAGGCTACGCGAAGCAGTAGTGGGTCAGTAGCAGAGGGAGGCAGGAGTGGGTAAATATCACAGTTTCCACATTCTCATCCATCCCCAATCCTGGAGGACATATTAAAGTACACTTTGTCGTTTTCTCTCTACTAACCCAATTCGGATATGAGCCAATTATTATATTGTGTCATTTATGAGAAACACATCCATGTTCAAAATATATCTGATTTCAACTGTAAGCTATTGAAAGACGAAGACGCATTCAATACTCTCAATTAACGACACTATCGCTTCATTCTAGCTAGCTAGGTTAGCTCTAGTTCTAAACCCCACCTATCTAACCAGGTAACGGAGCTACTCAGAAAGTAAACCATCACTGAACCTGGTATAACGGAGACCCGGCGTTAGACCTGTGTGAGCAGGCTAGCTAGCTAACTGCCCTCTCAAATATGTTTTTGTTTCCTAGCTATGCTACCCTAACTTCTCTGGACTAGCTTTCTAGCCAGCTAACTAATTTGATCTCGAACGAATCTAACGATTGCATTATCGTTAACTTCAACGTCTGGCTGACAGGAAGGCATGACAACGTTAAGCTGACATTATTATTATCTACCACCTCAGCTAGCTATGCAGACACCTACGAGGTCATTAGTCAACAAACCGTGTTTTAGGCAGCCGCTACGTGTCCGTGCGTGGGCATAGTTGAAATCACATCTTACGTTTTGCTTGCCCAGATATACAAGCAATACTAGTGATAACAAACTAAGTATAGAGAACAAAACGAATACAAATGAAAATAAGTATTGGGATTTCCTGTCGTATAGCCCTAGCGACCGCGCTAGATTCGAAAGTTCTGCCCACACACGTTCCTGATTGGGTAAAATTCAACGTGCTTCGATACCATTGGACAGACAGTTTTTTCGTTTGAAGGGATCACATCCGGTAGGAATGCGCGCCAACTAGCGGAGCGTCCAAGGAACGATAAAACATTTCATTACAAGTGTTTAACGTCAGTAAACAACATTAAATATATAAGTAATACTACTTATAAGAGCTAACATATTGGATAATGTTATAGTTTTATCCATGCATTATTCCCATTTTCAGTGCGCTCTAACAACTGCAAAATGTTAAATTCAGCAAAATGTCTGAAATTTTACATGTTTACATAGAGATCTTAAGCAGTAAACAACAGTTAATACATAGGTTTAGACTGTCACTGAATACAGTCAACTGTATATGTATTCAATTCAATTCAATACATGACAACTGTTGTGTTGCTTTTTATGGTTTTCTACTTTAGTTACGTTTCTTCTTGCAACATACATGTGGAGAAAGGAAGGTAGATGCCATTAGAAGGTGTGGAATATGAGGGGGTTAGATAGAGAGTCCATGAGAGAGGGGAAAGAGGGAAGAGAAAAGAGCAAGTGTTCAAATCCTGACACGCCCGGCCTGAAACAAACCCGTATATTTATTTGGTCTGATCAATTGAGCAGCCAAGTGAAACGCTGCTAGGACTGAGAGCATAAGAAGCACATGGAGTGTGTGGTTTCTACCACTATTATTTCTTCTTCTTCAAACACACCAATTAATAAATTCACATTTTTTCATTATCTTAATTTCTTTGATTGCTTTTAATTGCGAGAGTGCCACACACAATCACAGGTCACAGTGATATTATCTCACACTGAAGATATTAACTCAAATTAGAATGCTTACTCTAGATGTCTGTCTGCAGTGTCATACACACGAGAGATCGTCAGTAATGGAGTGTAATTTATTCTGGCGTATCAACAGCCCTCGGAGATTTTTCTGTTCTTCGTTTTGGTTGTAGGAGTGGATAGTGGGTGCATATCTTGCATTACATCGCTCCCTTGGTCTGGTTTCGTGGGACTCAACTTGTCTTTGATATTCTTGTCAGCTTAACATTTGTGAAAGAAGGAAGCATGCACTCCTTTCTTTCATCTATTTAGATTTTATTTATTTATTTTTGTGATTTAATTAGTTTTTCTTTAGCTTTTTTTCTTTTATCTTCTATGTAGCTCACACCTAATAATGAATAAGATAGAATTTTTAAATATAGCAAAATATCTGTGGGGACGGACAGTAGCAGCCAAGGATTTGGACAGGGTCAGTGAGTATTCTACGGTTTATAAGACTGCACCCTTTCAAACAAGCACCATTCACACAATCAAAGCGGTAATTTAACAAAATTGCTTTGCAACATTCAAACAGATTGGCACTGGCACATTTCCTGTAATGACACATGGGCTGTTTAAAAGGTCAATAAAAGTCAAAAGGTGACATCATGCAGTATGAAGACAGCTGAAGGCACTGATTAACAGTCTCTCCTGACCTAATAAAAAAAAAAACCCAGCTCATTTATAGGTCACACAGCAATTTGCAGGCTGCTGACCCACCTTAAAGATTGTTAAGAGGCAAAATATTCATCAAGTGACAAACCAGAGAAAGGCAAAGAAATGGAAGTATCTCTTTATTGACGTAAGGATGCGAGGTGTGTTGTCGGGCCTCGCGCCCCCCACGCTGAATGGTGAGCACTTCAGTACAAACAGATCAGGCATGTACGAACTCTTCCGAGCTACCAGGCCTAAAGAGCCATGGTTAGTCTGTAGGCTCCCGCCTTACTGTAAATTACAGTCCCAAGAATCTTAGTTCACTACACATTCACAAGGAAAAGAAACATCTTGATAACAGCACAACATACTGGCATTTTCCTGGACCTTAAATGCATAGGATTATTACACAAGGATACAGTGCTGACAGATTTTGCTTCTTCTTTAATACAAAGGCATATATTATCATAGGACATGAAGGAATAAAAATAACTGCACAGCAGTAAGAAGTTCATTGTCGAGTATAGATACTTTTCATACACACTATGGAACAGCATAGAAACAAAGACCTAAAGGAGAAACACAACAGTGGAACACTCTAGCCAACACGTCTACTGTCTACTCTCCTTTTGAATCAGGGGAAAAAAGCAAAATGATGGATGCTTTTGGTTGGGTTGGGGGATAATGATTTTACATTCACCATGGTTCAGTTTAGTTCAGAATAATCTGAGCTTGTTCCCAGTATACTCCTACAAAAGCACACGCATACATACAGATACACACACACACACATACATACCCACAAACCACGAACGCCCCAAAAGATATGCACGTTATAAAAATGTCCTTTTTCTCCTTTACTCGTGATCACCATATTGGCACATTGTGGCTACAGCACAAATGATCCTAACATGACGACTGCTTTTAACTCACGGTCTACACCACAGCTGCAAAGACACTGCAAGCGTCCTATCTCTAAAACTTGCCACCGTCACTCAATATCACCAATATAACTCACAACAGTTGGTACACCTAATATCGTTAAGGCACATTTTGGCGAAAGAAAGGCTGAAAAAGCGTTCCGTTGGGCTATAGTGGCTTGTGTCACCGGTCAGGAATTTGAAATGGAAAAACGAGGAATATTACGAGCATGTAAAGGCAGGGTGCCGGCAGCCTGCATGTGATTAAGATCTAGTGCATCTTCTGCTGGGTTCATTAAAGCGTCGGGGGAACTGAGTGGGCGACCTTCGCAAAGCTTCCCCAAAAACACCCCGCGCTGCTCAGTAATGGAGACACAGACCACGGATGCCACACGGAGGATTCTCCCCACTCAGACGCCTGAAACCAGACACCTGGCAGTCAGAGGGCAACAGGGGCCCTGAGGGAAGAGCTCAAGAAGAGGCTCAAAAGTGACCAGCTCTTCCTAAACCAACTGCTAACCTTAATCACCACTAATGAGATTGCGAAACCGCTCTTAGATCAATATCGGCAAGCAATATTTACCAGCCTCAAAAAAGCCTACAAATCCTACTAGTTAGAAGTGTGAGAAAGAAATAGCTGTGTATTGCAGTATTTGGTATGTACATTGATGACATCTTGATGTATGAAGGAAAGTTATGAAATGGTGACTTAAAAAAAAAAAAAAAAATATATATATATATATATATATATATATATATATAAATAAAAAAAAAAACAGAAACGGCATCTGGTTTCGCGACGAGACGCGCTCTGTTGCAGTTCAGTTCCTGTAACGCAGTTCATTTCAAGAGTACCGTATTGTTTAGTACCGAACCCTAAGCAGCACCTGCTTGTTCAGCGGTGCTTGACCCAATCTGCCGCATCAGAGCTCAGAGCCACTGTGCCTGGGAGAACACATGAGAACACATACACCTGCTGCCTGGAAAATGGCCTCTTGTTTTTCCCTCAGCAGAGCTTTTGAAGAAGTAGAGGCCCAGCAGCTCTGAGCTGTGTTTAGCTGGCCCTCGCCACCCTCTGGGCAAAAACCCAATTCATCAGCTTTAAAATAATTAGGACAAGTCGGTAATTTAGTCAACATGCTGCAACATGTTCTAATAGAAAATATAAAATGGATGTAATCATCAATTAATTGAATGGTCATCAAGATTACATTTTGGTACCTTGAGCCATAACAAATAACACACATTCATCATGAGAATCCATTCAGAATTTTCCATTGAACAGTATAACAATAACCATATTTATGAAATGAATGACAACATAAGCCACTTAATTTAAAAATGTCTCAGAACACAAAAATATATATATATTAAAAAAAGATAAAAACGCCATGTCTTGTGTTGACAAATACATTTCAAATTTTTAGTTAAAATACTATTGCCAAAATTGAATCTCATTGTGCTCAGGTTGGTCCATGCTGCTATGGTGAATTAAGAGCATGTGAAAGAAATGTGCTATTAGTGAAGTCATTGGCTTTTACAGTGCTGTTCTGGTGGATGCTGACACCATCAGCCCAGCAGGTCTGCACAAATTGAAACAGAATGCAACACCTGCTGGAAAACTTCAACTTCCCACAAGTCAGAACCCATCAGATGATGTTTGGTTGGACAGTACATAAGTCATGACCCCAAGATGACTTCACACAAAAACAACAGGCGCACACGCACGCTCGAATGCACGCACTCACACACACGCGCACACACACACACGCACGCACACATACTACATGGGGTCTCCTGCAGACCACTGGGCACCTCCCTTTTGGTCAGAGTTTAGGCATCCTGTGTGTGAGCAGTCAGCACACAACTCACACTCGACATCTAGAACCACACGTCCCCCACACGCGCATTCACAATAAACATCCCAAACATAAACATTCACAACGCATTCCCAATGCAAACACGCGCGCACACCCACAAACATACAATCACCCACATATTCACAGAGGCTTTATAAACACAGTCAACACAAGGCTGTCCATTTAAAAAGTTTTTTTCTTATTATAAAGCTTTCTGCATAAAGACTGCACAATAAAAAAAATATATAATACAATTCTTAAAACTTTTTTTTTCTCTACACAGGAAGAAATTGAACATCTGATTATAGTTATGTTAATTATACTCTGAGGGCTTTAAATTGTTCCCTTTTCTTTCTCCTATACATTTTTCTACATCAGAGATTTGAGCCCAACATGAGCACTGGCAGTTTAATTTCACACCAGTCTCTCTCCCTCTTCTCTCTCTCTCTCCCTCTCCCTCCCTCCCCCTCTCTCTGTGGCAGGGTTAGAGATCTGTCACTTTGTTCTCGAGCGCAGCAGCAATCTGCTGGAGACGCAGTGTCAGCTGCTTACTCTGTGCTGCAGGGTCCTCATCTAGAGACAGGATGACCTGTTGGCAAGACACAGAGAAGAGAGAGAGAGAGAGAGAGAGAGGGAAAGAGAAGTACGGGGGGGGGGGCATACTTATTGCCGACATCTCAAACATTCTATTCCAAAAACTTCACCCTGGAAGCCGTTCCTGGTCACTGATAACAAAAGCTACACAGCGTTGTAATGGTTCTTTTCCCCGAGCCGTGTCCCTCATCAATCAGCCAGGCGGGATGAAACTCCACTTCCTTTGGCCTGAAGATTGATCTCATCACTCACCAGATCCTTCAGTGCACTGAACTGTCATCACTCCGGACTCCGAGTTACGCACTTCTGTTTACTCTGCTATTTTCCCATTATAAACTGGTGATGGCTACACGCTTACATTGTGTTATGTTTAAATCAGTGTTTACAATTTTGACATTTGATGTACAGTTATATTTTATTCATTGTGTAATGTTCTCTTTGGCTGGTCTGACATGCCACCACCAAGACAACATTTTAATCCATGAAATTATCCATTTAATCCATGGCACGTAAAACGCTGATACTCTGAGAGAGATTTGACGACAGATAGAAATTGGTGTGATGAGTGTATGGAAGAAAGTATCAAATTAAATGTGAAGGCATTAAGGTGGATCCCCGAATTTCAATGAAGCTGACTTGGGGAAACTCTGTATGCACAATATATCCATGCTAAACAAAATGTGTAGCGAGAGGTGTGTGTGTGTGTGTGTGTGTGTGTACACATCTACCTCTTTGTAGTATTTGCTCGCATACTGGTAAAGCTGATGGAGAGCCACTTGTGTATTCAGTTTGTCTGTGTATGCCTACAGAACAGAATGGAACAGTGTTAAACAGGAACACACGCGGGAACATTCAGGGCACAATGGTCAGGGTACGAGATGGAGGGGAAAGAAACCTCTCTCACCCGGGACACTTCAGTTAAGTGCGTGTTCATGTCTTGGTCACTGACCGGCACCATTTGTCGGATCCCTTTGTAGTAACTGTGGGATTGGTACAACCACTTTACCATCACGTTGTTACAAGGAAATATTTAAATGCATGTTCAGTTGTAGAAAAGGCAGTGTGTTACTTAGTTCACAGTCAAAACTCAAATGTAGGGCTCTGTAGGGCTGAAACATCAGCTTAAACTTACTTTAAACGCACCACCAGCCCTAAAGTGGATCTAAACAAAACGGCGTTAACTGTCTGTCATGATTACTAAAGGCTAATATAATACACCCTATAATCACAGGGATATGGTATAATCACCCTTTACAGATGATTAAACTAGGACAACTTACTCATCCACCATCTTCTTGTATGTGGAGATCTCCTTTGCATAGAGAAGCTTGTTGCTGGGGGAGTCCTATAGGAAAAAGAAAAGTGTTTGCTACTTAAAATTATATGTAGATATGTTTTTGATGCTGCCTATCCACTCCCCATTGCCAATGGTTACGGCCGTATTCTGCGGTTAGATGTTTAAGAGGAGCAGCAGAAGTGTTGACAGATGAGTGCCACCTCTGAGCCTTTCTGCCTCACCCGGCTGAGTTTGTGCTCGGACTTAGTGCAAGCATCCATGAAGGTCTGAGCAATGACCGATAACGAGGCATCAACCACTTCCGTCACATGGACATCAAAGATGAAATGAGGGTTCTTCAGAATGTTCACCCAGAACCTCAGCGGGAGACTGTGGAGGAGGAGACAGGGAGAGCAAGGGATAGACAGAAAGACAGAGAGAAAGAATGAGACAGAGAGACAGACAGAGAGTGGGGTGAAGAAAACATTTGTACTTTATTACACAATATAACCTTAGTCACGGACACCCTACCTTTGTCAGCCCTCTGTTGACCAAGGGACAAAAGGGCAAATTGTTCAAATAAAGGTAGTTGTGAGTGGTTTAATAGCTGATCACTGCAGAACTATCTGCTCCTCACTGAAACTCCTGCCGTGACACACTACGTAGTGAATAGCTCTGAATGACTGGTCTGAGAGCGCTCAGGATGATGAGATGTTTCAACTCTTTCTAAGAATTCTGAGAATGGAAGCGAATAAATTTACACTGAACAAAGGATTCCTACATGCTCAAATTGACGTAACCCCCTACTACACACACACACACACACACACACACACATGCAGACATGCACATAAATACAAGAAAACAAGAACAAAAGAGACAACAAAACCTTCCACTGCAGGAAAGCCAGAGAATCACAAACAGGCCTAAAATAGGCACAGCCTGTGTTCCATCACACATTTTAAAGGCAAACTAATCAAGATGGGTAATTCTGGAAGATGTATGGACTAGATGCAGACCCCTGCACTGCCAGACAACAGCACTGGAATAAAAAGAGCATGTAATAACAGCACAATTAAATTAACCAGGGACATAATTAGCATGTTTATACGGCTGCTTGTTGCACCCATATTTAATAGGAGCGGTCTCCGCTGGCTTAACAAAGAAAACAAACACGCGAAGTCGATATCGCTCATAATCCTCACTCACGTCCCTCTAACAGCCGCCGATCTCGCCGTGCAGACACGGCAGCTCGTCAGCGGCAATAAACAAACACGGAGCTGACGTTAATGTTATGCGGAGAGGTCCCGCGAGAAGACGAGACAGCCTGAATATAAAAGAGAGGGTCACACTCCCACAGGACAAGCGATGCTCGCCGCCGCACGTCCCGCGCTTATCCGCCTCCTTATGTTCTTTCACACTAGCGCAACACATTTATAACGCGGCATTTCCGGCCCACGTGCAGGAGAAACACACGTGCGAACGCACGTCCGCAAGTACCTGTTGGTCTTCCAGATGTGGATGGTTTCCTCATCCACATTGTCATGTTTCAAGGCCTGCTCATCGAGAAAGTCAAAAAAGTATTTTACGGCAGGCGGCACTATGGTTCCTGAGCAGAGAACACTGCGGAAGAAGTCATCCACAAACTGCTGCAGCGTTCCCTGAAAACACACACACACAAATACAAATGCTGAGTTATACAAAACAAACACAGTCTCTACTTATGACATCACTCAAGCAAAGGCTTCGTTGTTTCGAGCGGATCAGCACAACCTTCCAAACGACTTTTATCTGGAAACGTAATGACATCCTGAGCTTACATGCACACAGGCACGCACAAACATACAGATCCTTGCACACACCCACACACAATGGAGAAAGACAAAAGCCAGTCTGCACAAATTATGCATTGAGAAAAAGAGAAAAAAGAAAGGAAAAGAAAGGATAGACACACAAGGGGCAGGGTGATGGGGATGCAGACACAAAACGGTGGACAGTTGGACTTACAAAGCAGGAGAGACACATATACCAGCAATGTCCATTATTAGGTTATAAAATAGATATAGAATATAAAATGACACCAAAGTCATTATACATTTTCAGAGGTGTGGCAACACCAATAAAGCAAACATAAAAAAAAATTCAGCTTCAGCTGAAATTGAAACTGACATTTCATATCTATATAATATCATCAAAACATTGGAAACGTATGACATTTCATTGCACGATTATCATACAATGAAAATGGCAGCTTGTCACAACCCCAGCACACTGAAACAAGCGCCACGTTAATCTTTATGCCAGAGCGATCCAGCAGTCAAGCACTGCTGCCTTGAAAATATATTGATTTGCGCCGAGCGCTATTCAGACTGGCAAACACGCGGTCCCCAGTGAAGACCCTTCTCTTCTCTTGTTTACTTTGCTGCATTTCCAGCCTTCAGTTAATGCTGCCTAAGGTGAAACAATTTACTGCAGAAGAAACACACAGGCAGGGCTGCCCTGGAGGACTGCTGTACAGGGGGTTACACGGCCCATTAGGACCAAGCGAAAGACGGTCTCTGAGGCAGGCCCACGAGAACAGCAAACACTTTTAAACCATTAAGCCCTGCATTTGGTTGTAAGCAGTTTTCACACCCGATAGTTTAATACGGACCCTTTCGGTTCAAACTCTTTACTGCAGTGTAAAAGGCTCTGCACTTCACACCGAGTCTTTCAGCAGTGGAGGTGGAGCTGCCCTGTACCTTGACCGACAGCAAGCGGGTGAGATAGATCTCCGTGATTGCTTTGGTCATGGACTTGTCCTTAATGCTGCCCCTCTTTGACTTCAGCTCATCCAGCTCCTCCGCGGGCCGGACCAGATGGAACACCTTATCGTCCTCCAGCAAGGCGTTTCCTGTGAAGGAAGGGGGAGGGATTAGGCAGACGGCGGGAGCAGGAGTCAGCGGTTCCTCGCCACGCTAGCGATCCGTAGGGCAATGCGCGCATTCCGGAGTCACCAGCGAGGGATTCTAAAAAGCCATCCAAGCCACGATGTTCCTAAGAAGGACAACGGTTTGCACTTACGCTCCTCGTGGTTGTCGTGGTTTTGGTCATATGACTGCTGTGTGTGCAAAACCCTGGAGAGGACCAGCGTGGCATTGTCGCGCACCTGAAAGCCAGGCACACACACACGAATCTTTATGCAGTGCTTCAGGCAGAGCGTTTCCAGCTCCTGGTGCTGGAGCACTATGACTCTACCCCGCAGCTGAAGGTGTGGGCAAGCTCCAGGGCATGATACTCACGTTGTAGTGCGCTAGTGTGTTAAGGCGTCTCCATCTGCCCTCTTTCTGGGAGGTCACATCCAGATCGGACAGGATCTGTCCAGTGGAGCCAGGCCGCCACTCTATGGAGGGGGCAAGAATACCGTTCTGAGTTGTACAAATATTAAGTTCTGAGGCAAAATTTAGTGTAAAAGCTAAGTACAAAACCTGGCACCCTTCTACACTTTTAAAAACACTTCTAAAATAAAAATCTAAAAGTCTTCTAAAATCAATCGTTTGAATTTTGTTTTAGATTAATTTTTTCTCTGTGTGTACTATGTAAATGGTAGAGTGAACAGACAAAGCCTCCCACAGGGTTTGGTGTGACGCCCGTCACAGCACTGAACAGCTGCATAACACCTCATCACGTGCTAATCTCCTGCTCTGCCAGGCGACCAAGCAGACTCATGATTGGCTGGCATGTTAGTGACAGACCGCCAACCTCTGGATAACCTCGGCCCCAAATGCAGAGATCTGGGAGCTCCTACTTACCTACTATACTACAGACTAGGACTGGAGTGATTCATATTCTGAATCGTGCAGTGATTACAGTTTGTGCAAATTCACATGCACCAGCAGCAGTATGGCATTACATAGTGCTGGCATTTGTCCTGAATCAATTTGAAAAGGTTTCAAAATCAAATTAATCACACTTTTCATAAACATTCTAAAGTATGAAAAAAAAATGGTGTATGCACGACAGAAGCAATCCGTCATCATATAGCCAGACAGCATCTCCATCTGATTATTTTTTTATTTATTTAGTGCACTTGACGTGCCACATGCATTTTCTGTTTTTCCCTCCAGAGGCTGAGATAGCGTGAATCAAGACGTTGTTCTGCATTCCTGGTACACGTAATACCATCTGAAAGTGAACTCCTCATCCTGCTGCTGACACCCCAGCGGCTGAATATTAGCAACAGAGTTGTCTTGAAAAACAATAAATAATAAACAAAGGCCCACACACCAAACCGCTCTGCCGTGGCCTTACCGAGTGTGACGCTTTCCACTTTGGGCCTCTGTGAATAGGGCAGGTTTTTGTACACCTGCTCAATGATCTTCTCTTTCACCTGAGAGATGGTGTCACAGTCCAACACCTTCACCGGTGTGACGTCTTGTCCCTCACCCTGGACCAGTACCTGTACGGTCTGGAGCAAAAGTTCAACATTACCACTAAAGGAGGGGAACAGCTGAAGGGAATGCAAGAAAACACCTTTAGCTTCTTGTACAAATCATGCAACGTAAAGCAAACACTTAAAAAACGTAAAGTCTAAGCCCTTTTAAAACCCACCCACACCCACACACCCTTACCAGCATGGAGTACTCCACATCGTCGCCCAGCAGTCCGGTGTCATTGAGGGTGTACTTTGCCTTCTTCACCTGGGCATCCACCGGCCCTTTCTCTATCTGATGCTTTATGGCTCTGAACAGCTTATACAGCGGTTCACCTGCGGAGTCCTATGGATACAACACACACACCGTGGAATCACTTCGTCTGCCTCTCAAGCACGTGCGCACACCTCTCTACCTGCAGGCAGCCTTCTGTGTTAGTCGACTCTTTATATCTATGCCGTTCGTTATTTACAGAGTGGGCTTATCTGCCCTAGTGCGAAACGTAACAAGTTCATGTGGCTCCTTTGGACCAGCTCCCATTGGCACGGTCATCTCCAGTGCTGATTCACGTCTAATAACAACCCTGCAAACGGCAAGTCAACAACACAGCCTTGGCTCAAGCGTAACTCATCCCACACTTACAAAAGGCCCCAAGACCAGCGCGTGAGTAACCAAACTCGCCAAGCACAGTGTGACTACCGACAAATCTTTTGTGCCTTTGAAAAATGGTCAGATTTATTAATTAACTTTAAAAAACACACTGCTTGTCAGTTTTTAATAGTTCTCTTTAACTTCAGCATCAAATCACTGTGGCGGTTGCCATGTAATTAAAAAAAAAGAATGGTGTATATAGTGTAGAGCTCCCCCAGGCACTCACAGCCAGACTGGTAGACGGTACCAGGGACTGAAGCGTGGAGAGAATGGCTCACTAGTCACAAAGGCCAAGTATGCTGAAGCTACTTGCATTACCTTCAGGAACTGATAGAGGCAGATGGACATCCAATTACACAGCATCCTCTCCACCACCGTCTCTGACCTTGAGGAGAAATATACACGCATACACAGCCATGTTTGTTTTTCTAGCCAATTATTGCTTGTTCTTTTACCCCAAAATGCTCCAAATGTTAGCGATTAGCGGCTAATGAACACTTATGGGCTAATCAGCGAGGGGGATAATTACCCTGGATCATCGTCTGATTGAGGAGAATTATAATTAAACTAGCAAAGAGTGGCAGACCAGCAAATGGCTAAAAATAATTCTAAGCACAGCAAAGGCAGCAAAGCTTGGGCTAATGTTTATCTGATGCTAATCTTCACTCACGAGAGAGTGTAGGTAAAGCTGCTGAAGAGGAAACAAAGAAACCACAAATAAAAGAAGCCATGAAAAAAAAACACTTTAGAGCCATGTAGATTCAGCAGGAGGCTGGGAGAAAGAATTTCTTATTTCTTAGAAACCTACATTTGGTAGAAACAATGTGTAAGCTTCAGCCCATCTGCTGTTATCCGTCCTTCAAACCCTCCTCAGTCAGTTTTCTGTGTTTGTTTGTGAGGTAGCAGACTGAACCCAGAAATGACAACGACATGTGTGGAAAAAAAAAAAAAACGACTGAGTCTGACGGACCCTACCACCAAACCACTGCCACGTAAGTGTTAATGCTGTGCAAAATGACCTGCCATCCAAATAATAGCCCGCTTGCTATGGTTCTGCAATCAGAAGGTGCCCCACGGGGAGTGGGCTGAACGATGCCTACCAGACTGGCTACAGCTTCTAACTCTACACCTGTTAAATGCACATATAAAGACAGGTAAATCAATATAAAGAGACCAGAGAATGTAGGTGCTAGAGAGATGTTTCCAATAAAGTAGAAGGGGGGTACATACTGTACAAATGTTCGAACAAACTGACTGGTGCTGAGAGCACTGTGGTACAATTACCCCCTAAGCAGGCTGCTTCTGAATACACAGATTAGTAGGACCTCCCCCACGCACACATGGAGTGAGTCAGGGTGGAGAGGGGCGGCGGGAGTGCACCTGCGCAGCATGAGTTTGGGATTCTTGCTCTGCACGTATTCCTCCATGAGGCCCAGCAGGAGCGTCCTCATGATGTCCGTGTAGTACTCCAGCTTCCCGTGTAGGGCCACAGTGAGCAGGGACGCAAAGTACACCTTAGCCCTCGCGTTGAAGTCCGGACGGGCCTCCAGAGTCCGGATAAACTAGAGGCAGAGAGTGAGAGGGAGGGGAAGAGAGAGATGGGGAGGCCAATTTCTGTTTTCATTACTGACAGAAATTCTTGCTGTGAGCATTAGGCCACAGTGAATAAAAGTGTTATAATAAAGGTATCATAAATGCACTTTGATATCATTAAAATAACTGGCTATTTTGCTGTAGTAATGGAGTGAAGTGCTGCTTCATATGTGCCATTACTTAATTACCAGTGTATGCTTTGGGAAAAGATCATGCTGAGATATTATAAAAGCAGTGGCTCTTATGACGTATGCTTCTGTGTGTACAGACACACTTTATGTAATATATGTAATAAGGTGAGAGCATGGATTTGTTTGTGGCGATGAATATATATGTCCAGAAGGAATACTGTAATGGCTTTGGGATATTACAGTGATAACTGGGTCTCAGTGTTTATAATTGAGAAAAGCATTATGCTTCATTTATTCAGGATGGCATGCCTCCAACTACTCTTCAAAGCTTGTCAATGATAATAAATACCATCTCTCTCTATTGACAAGAAAAGTAAGACCTTAATGGCAGCTGAAAACTGAAAACTGCATTAGGAGTGCAACAGCAAACTTTGACTGTGGACGTTCAGTGATCTGAGAACACATCCCAAGAGGTCAAGGGATCGATCCCAGCTGATGTTTCCATAAACCAGACGTTAAAATAAGTGTTCCAATGGAGCTGTCCTAGTAAATGTCATATGGAAAGTGCTCTGGCCAAAAGCATCAAAGTAATGAGCAAACGTAATCTGATATTGCTATAAGGGGGTTCTCTTACGGTGATCAGGAAGGTCTTGCTGTTGAGCAGGTTGGAGAACTGGTTGAGTGCCTGGGACACTGTGGCCTTGCGGGACTCTGGGATGTCCAGCTTGCCCGTGATCATCACGTCGTTGGCGCCATCTTTAGAGGGCAGGAAGAAGACGCGGTCCGTGTAGGTCTTGTAGTCCAGGAACGGGATACGCGCCTCACTCAGCTCGTTCGTATGGTCCTCCATCTCGATCATCAGATCTGGAGAGCAGTATACACAGTTGCAGTAGTGCGAGTGTGTGTGTGTGCGTGCGCGCAGTCAAGTGAGGTCATGGCTTAACGTATGATGGCTTGTTCAATCTTTTTAGGTGCATATGCACAGAGTGTGTTCTGTGGGTAATGACCTGTGAACTCTTTTTTACAGCGGTCACGCACGCTCTCCTCCAGATTTTCTAACTGGTGCTTCACCTTCTCATACTCCCGCTCTGCCTGCTGACTCTTCCTCCTGAAGCCGAGAGATAAAGAGAGGCAGACAGAGAGAGACACAGGCACACAGATAAAGAGGGGCAGACAGAGAAACACACACAGACAGAAAGAGACAGACAGAGTGAGAGAGACAGAGCATGTCTCATTTTAAGATAATAATAATAATAACAATAATAATGATGATTAGCTGTCAACTCAAACTGTTTACTGTATGAAACAGTAGATGCAGTCGTGTACCTGTAGCAAACTACAGAGATGGCTATGATCAGTAGCATGGGGACGATAATAGCAGGAATAATGATCGTATCCAGCTTCACCTCGTACTTCCTCTCATAGTGCACAGAGCCAACCAGCCACTCACCATTACCGAACTTAATCTGAGACAGAAGGCATAGCAGAAACAACAGATGAAAACTTACAATTATCATCAACACAGCCCAAAGTATGCAGGAGACTGATTTTCTTATATGCTGGATAAGGTCTTATGCATGTCACATCGCAACCGAGATAAAATATGGGAACATGAAACGACAAATGGAAAGCAAATTGTACACTTCATTTCACTCCTGGGAGTCATTACACCAGTAGGAACACCATGAAAAAGTGTCTCTGCGTGTCTAAACCAGCCAGGTCTTAAAATGCAAAGGCCAGAGGTCAGGAGTGACGCAGGCCGTCGCTGACCCACCAGGAGGTCCAGGGGCTCGGACGTGGTGTCCCGCCTCTGTCTCTTGGAGCGAGCCTTGGGTGTGGTGGCGGGTGGGTCCAGGAACAGCTTGTCATCTTGGAGGGTGTTCACATTGCAGGGCACATCGCCCAGGAACGCATGGGCTTCTTTGGCCGTCATAGCTTTGGAAAACCCTCGGCCCTGGATGGGCGACACAAGGAGGAGTTGGGAAAATGTATGAACCATAATGCCAAAAGGACAACTGGTGAAATGTTACGAGGTGTCATTGATTCTTCGTGGCCTGTTTCATAAGTGGGTTTTTCGGTCACTAGGTGTAAAAGTCGAAATGTACACAAGAGTGATGGGAAAGTGTTTTTTCGAATAGTCAATGACGTCAAGTCCGAATTAAATCTCTCCATTTTGCTTGTTTCGATGCCGCCCCTAACGTTAGAGTCTCCGACTCTTATACATAATATAATGGCACAAATAAAATTGGCAAATGGAAGAATCCTGCTACTGCTGGGGAGACACACCGTGACGATGATCATGCTGTTCTCTGTGATCACGTTGCTGGGAAGTTTGTTGAAGGTCGGGTCCGGGTGGTATTCGAACGGCTGGAGCTCTTCTATGTGGTTATCCAGGTGGATGAACATTCGAAAGGAAAGGCCCTCGTGTGTTCTGTTCACGCTCACAGCAGGTGAGAGAAACTGTACAGTGGTGTCATTCTTACCGACAGCCTCCTGAACAAACTGAAAAACAAAACCCAGAAATCACAAACCGAGATATTATAAAGGTGTAGTGGCATTTCTTTATGCACTCAAACACACACAAAGACACACGCACAAGTGAAATGTGATAACAGTTTGTGCTCTGTGGCTACTCCTGCTGATACAGGGACCTTGAAGGCTGTTTATACTCTCTCTCTCACTCACACACGCACACATGCGGAGGCAGCAAGAATAAGAACCTCTCACTGCTTCTGCCTTCTGTGCTAATCAAGCAGAACAGCTAGTCTCGTATTAATGCAGCCTCTAAATGAAAATGAATCAGATTTCTCCACTTATTCCTGTCTGCTGCGCTCAGACTGGGAAGCATAGCACGCTCACTCCGACTCCACAGCACAGAGCCGCACTGAAATGCCCTCACCTTATATTCAATTTCAATACACCTCCATATGTTCCACATACATTTAGAGAAGGCTTCATTTTAACGGTTCTCTAAGTCACTGCAGAAGGCTGCAGGTTTTTACACGTATTGGTATTCAGCAAGGCTATATGGGAAATGAATAAGAGTGGGTGTGTGGGGGGTGCACAGAGATGGACAAACAGGTGATTTTTAGAGCTTATTCTGTGATAAGAAAGATTACACCAGAAAAGTTTTGTGCAAAATAAACTCTTTTTTAATCTTCGTATTTTTGTTTATGACAGCTTTGGAATTAACCGTCTGCCATATCAAAAAAACTGAAACCAGAACCTGGGGGAGCCAAGAACTCACCGTGATACAGATAAACAAGGAAAGAAACAGCAATACACAGAATCATGCATGAAAAGCATAAAAATGTTAATGTTCATGTTAATGTCTACAGACATGCAGCACTTTGAGAGTCTGGGTACCTCCAGAGGAGTGTGAAGTCCAGACCACTCATCTGCTGAAACCTGCACTCGGACAAAGGCCTTCTGGATGAGGTCAAAGCCTGAACCAGTCACCAAAATCTTCCTTCCACCACTGAAACAAACAAACACACACACACACACACAAACAGTTGTAATGAGCACTGGGTTTCTGGGTTTCGTGTGGTGGTCTCATTTTAAAGGTGTCCTCCAACTTCCTAAACAAAGTGAAAGCATTTGAACTGCTACTATGTCTCTGTCTTGAAGATTAATCTCAAAGAAGTTGAGTAAAACCCACAATGTTAAACCATCCTTTTACTCTTACAGATTAAACTAACAGCAGCAATTTTACTGCGTTTTGTTTGGTTCAATCTGTTTTCAAGTACACACACCACTGGCATTTGCACAGAAAGCAATCTGTCATCTGAAATGGAGAAGAACAAAGCAGAAGCTGCCAGTGCCAGAGGGAGGAGGAGCCATCCCACACCCACCAATCAAAGCTATCCCTGGGCTGGTGCTCCGCCACCTCAGGATTGGCTGAGAACTGGAAGGAGGCCGGGACCTGAGTGACGGTGTGCTTGCCGTACACCACCGTAACAGGCAGAGGGTCGGAGGGCACCCTCTCAGCCGGGTAGTGCCCCACCTTACACGTGATCTGCTGCCCAAACTGCTGCCTGTGAGAGGGGAGGGATGGGGGGGGGTTCAAAGAAAATGTATTAAGCAAGAGTGGCGAGTAACAGCCGAAGCAAAATGAGGAAAAATACAAGCAGCAGAAAAGAAAATTGAGGGGAGAGGTTAAGATAACTGGGACGCTCTGAATGAGAGGGGAGGATGTGAAATCTCCAAGCAGAGAGAGAGAGAGAGAGAGAGAGAGAGAGAGAGAGAGAGAGAGAAGCATGGCAAATAAGGTCACACACACACACACACACACACAACCCTCACAGGTTATGAGTAATTACTTTCCACTGCATCTGCCGAATGACTCTTATATAAGTACGACTGTGTAAGAAATAAAGGTAATTATACAAACTACAGCTCCCATGATGCAACAGTGCACTCACACTGGGCACGCCACTCCACCCACAGTGATGCCAATGTCTTCTTCAGAGGCTGTGTCAAGGGCAATCCCGGTGATGGTGATGATGGTGCCTCCTGCTTTGGGACCCTTCTTGGGGTGTACTGCTTCAGGCTTGGGATCCTGGGAAATGGAGAAGAAAACAACAGGACGAGAAATGCAACAGCGGCCAGCACCAAGGCACCTCACCAAACATTACATCACTCAGCGACCCCTGACAGCCACAAGCACGTCTGGGCAAGAACATGGAGGGGTAAAAAAAAAAGTGTCCCTTTATTCACTGGCCCATGCAAAGCCTTTAAATGATCATACCACTGTTGTTTGTTCTACGAATCATTTACATACACATTACCAACTGCATAAATCACTTAGCATCTCGCATTTAACATGCATTCAAATACATGAATCAGTTTAGTCTGCTCTGATGTCATTCATATCAATTTCAGCAAACGATCACAAGCAGGGAGATTGTATGAACATTCAAATCCGATTAGTTGATAAAAGGGGGAAAAAACAGTGTAGTACTAAGCAGACGGGAACAGTACAGCCTTCTGTCTAAACGCTGCCTTCGCATCTCAGATCCTGGGGGGTGAGTATCAGTAGGGGGCTAATTGAGTGAGCAGCAGCTCGAAAGAAAAAAAAAAACAAACAAAAAATAAAACAGCAGTGAAAGACATTAACTGTATTACCACATACTCACAACTGTATCATACCTCCCTCGAGTTCTAGACTCACATCTCCCACAGGCTGTAGGCTGTACTGACACCAGGGCAGGAGACTGCCTCTCTCTGCCTCCCTCACTCCATCTCCCTCACTCCCTCACTCCATCTCCCTCTCTCCCTCACTCCATCTCCCTCTCTCCCTCACTCCATCTCCCTCTCTCACTCACTCCATCTCCCTCTCTCACTCACTCCATCTCAATGACTCGCACCCACACGCACTCTCAGCTCATTGAGTAAACATGCAGCCTTAGCAAGGCCCTGTGGGAGCGATAGAACCATGTTAACTCCCTATGATATCGATGTAATAAAACTGCCCTATGCACAGAGACTATTGTGCGTGGCTAACCTGACAAGTAAATATCACACAGTGGGAGACGACATACATCATCCTGCTGTGCTAAAGCTCAGAAGTGTTTTGCTGTTTTGATCGAGGAAAACGGTGTAAAATGGCCCTCACACAGAGGAGTCCGCTGAACCCAAGTGTGCTCTGCAAGAGATAACCACTTTATCAGTGCCAGACCGAACCGCACTGGATGACCTGACGTGTGATGCATGCTGGGTAATGTAGTTCTTGTCGCAACTCACCCGATACGTAAATAAGACCGAGGACGTGCCTGTCCTCCCTCCTCTGACCTCCACCTGCACCTGTCCCACACGTGGGCTCGCTGGGCTCACCGGGCCAGTCTCGCACACGACACTGCAAAAGAGCGCTGGGTGGGTTAGCTCTGCTCCGCTGCCTCCGCCCGCCGTGCCTCCTCCTGCAGTGCCTCCGCCCGCCGTGCCTCCGCTGTGCTCTGCCACTTGCCCTCTGCCCTCTGCTCACGCCTGTGCCGGGCGTGACCTCTGGCTGACGGTGCACATGTGCGAGCGCTGCCAGAACCCCCCACCTCCCACCTGGGACTCCGCCCACGCTCTGCGAGGCCCTCCCCGCCTCAGAGGCTTGCCAGCAGCCAGAGAAATGTGGAGCTCAGGGTCATTAAACCCCCCCACCCCCAACACCCTCCGACAGCGCTGAGCGGAGCTGCCGAGACTGGTGCTTCTGCCCTGCAGTGGCGGAGGTCAGCGGCAGAACGACCCTGGCAGCTTTGGTCAAGCTCTCAGGCTTTGGAGTTTATCATGGACAGACTTCGTCCTCTGCTAACAGAGAGGCAGTTCGATACCTCTAAGCTTAAGACTCACATATCAGAGTGAGTTTACAAGTGCTGGGAGAGCTCAAAGGGAACTGAGGGGGTGGTGGAAAACAGATGAAAACGCACAAAGGACAACAAGTGTTTTCACAGGTGTTATAAGGACTGTGTGGTTGCAAACTGACCCCCAGATCCTGGGTTTATCCCACAGTTCTAAGGTTAATGCTCACCACCCCTACAGTCCTGTCCTTCAGGAAATCAAGCTTGTGTCTACAGGTCTGAACACATCATCTTGAAACATCACCTTGTAGAAACGGCGTATTTCTCCTCTTGGTGAACACAGGGTACTCCGGCCACAGTGATGCTCTTGATGTCCTCCCTCTGGATGCCCAGGTTAGAGCCTTTAATAGTGACGGAGATGCCCCCCTTCAGGGGACCATACTGTGGAATGATCTGTAAAGAGGGGAGAGGATGAAAAAGACGAAGGACATTAGTGCAGAATACACTAATAAGATACACAATCCGGCTCCACGACTGGGGCATGTACCCCCCCACCACCCCGAAACAAACGAACAAAAACAACTTTAGCTTTATCTTAGTGACCATTTTGACAGTAGGCCTCTCAGAACTAAGCAGAGAAGGCCTCCAGGACTTCGGGATGCTGGTGAACGGGGCTGGTGAACGGGGTTTGTGAATGGGCCTGGTGGAAGGGCCTGGTGGATGGGGCTGGTGAACAGTGCTGGTGAATGGGCCTGGTGGATGGGCCTGTTGAACAGTGCTGGTGAATGGGCCTGGTGGATGGGGCTGGTGAACAGTGCTGGTGAATGGTGTTTGAACAGAAAGAAGCTCACGTCTGTAATCCCAGGCGCCGGACACCCCTGCTCCTCTTCAGCAGTGGGACAGAGTTTGGAGAACAGGCAGGAGTGTGTCCGAGCGCACCACACACAGTCGTATTTAAGGTGTGCGTTCTTACACAGGCTGCAGTCCTCCCGGCCGAGCGAACAGTTATACAGGGTTACTACACACAACAGGCAAGGAGAACCATTAGCAACTGATCACAATGAAAACAACCTTTACAATACCAATACTGAACAAAGACCAAATTTACAAGTGTGTCTGTGTGCATATATATATATATATATATATATATATATATATATATATATATATATATATATATATATATATATATATATAAAACAGTATTGAACAAACACACTGTAGAGTCACAGTGGGATGTGATATGCTCAGCGGTTGCAGGATTTGTTATATCTCCTGACGCTTCTGCCGTCTTTGTAACTTTATCATATGTGTTGACAATTCACCATACAGAAAGGGCGAAGCGATCTATTTTTGGTTTAGAGTGAACAGTTAGCAGCACACATCTGCGCTAGTTCAGAGCCTCTCCTCTGTGTCCCCACTTATAACGCCAATGTGGTAGTGACTGACAAAGTAAGCACCTCTGTGAAAGTTCGTAAAAATATGTCCTCAAAACAGAAGATTTGTAACTTTTTCCACAAAGTGCCTGTGACCCCACAATGTTCTTGCGACTCGGCGTTTAAATGCGAAAAACAGGTGAAATAACACCAAGATCTACACATATCGCTGAGAAACACTAGCTAAGTACATAAAATCGGTATAAAGGTTCTCATAAGTGGTTTACTGGTGACTCCTTTAATTCTATGCAAACAAAGTTTGCTGTTTTACAACTATAGAAATGGTAAGCCAAGTCAACCATTTCAGCCATAAATTATTCATTCACCTATTCATGTTGTGACCTGGCATAATTTATATAAAAAAAACAACAACAGTGTTTTGCTAATCAGAAGTGATTTTGGTTTTAATGAACATGTAACACGTAATATAAAACATGACATAATTCATGATATAATTATGTTAATGATACCTAATATTATAACACATTATCCTACCATGAACATTTGAAACAGAACACTCCTGGAGCACACAAACTAAACACCAACCAGTGTCAGACTTACCATTGAGCGTGCTGTCAATCTTCTTCTCTGTCTTTTTGTCTTTGATATGGAACAGGACACTTGTCTCCTGGGCCTTATCATATGAAAACTGAAGACACACAGCAGAGAGAGAGAGAGAGAGAGAGAGAGAGAGAGCGGGCGAGTGTGAGACACACCCAGGCGCTGTTAACAGCCTCCCTCAGTTATGCGCGAGGCCTGTGTCAGTATGCAGGCAGCCTCCAGGACGAGTCTGCTCCTCATATCTGCAGGCACTCTGCATTTCCGTACACTTCCCTTGCTTTGTTCCGGAGCGTGCCTGGCAGAGCGGCAGGCTTGTTTGAAAGGCGCACGCCCTGGGGCTGTTCTCCGGTTGTGCAGCTACACAACGGGTTCTGCCAGGGCCCGAGGCTTTGAGAAACTGACAGTGCTTTCACTGCGAGGGGACGTTGACAGGCTGGAGCTTTGACCAACAGGGGGTGCCGTAAACCCCAACATCCCTGCTGTGCTACCACTGGGAGTTGGGGAGGGCCCTTCGGAGCAGTCCCCAAATGAGTTCAACAGTTTTTCCAACAATTCTCCTTAGTGAAAGGTTCAGGGAAGGAAGACTGCATGTGAGTTTGGGCTGAGACACCTCTAAATCTAGTCACCATTTATGACCATGTCTTTTGCAGATTAGTCCAGTTAAAAGGAAGACAATATATGCAAAACTCTGACAGACCCTTAATGACCGCAATGGCATCCAATAGTGATAATGAAATATGAGCATGATCAAATATGGACTGCAGCTGTACTACACAGGAGCAAGAAGGCTTATTGTTCATAATGAATATGTGTTTGAGAATAAGAGAGAGACAAATAAAGTAAGAGAATGAAAGCAGGAGAGTGAGAGAGAGTGAGTACAGGAGTGTGAGCAATAGAGACAGAGAGTGAGAGAGTGAGTGAGAGGAGAGCAGGAGAGAGAGATTGAGAGATAAGAGTGAGAGAGATAGAGAGCAGGAGAGTGAACGAGAGGGACAGAGTGAGAGGGTGAGAGAGACAGAATGTGTGTGAGATTAGAGGAGAGCAGGAGAGTGAGTGAGCGAGAGTGACGATTGTGTGTTACCTACCATGTATCCACTGAAATAGAAGAAGGAACTTTCATCCGTTTTCACATCGTCTTCAAGCTGCTTCATCAGTTCCGTCCCTATAGTGAACTCTCGGTCCTACAACATCCATCGTTCATGGTGATTAGAAAACTAATACTGTGTGGAGGGTAGGTCTATGTTCATTCAGGGTGTGTTTGAGTGTGTGTGTATCGATGGTGACCTTTTAATTCCACAACATCAATAACACAGCTAATGCTGAACTCAAATGTTACCCAGCAGTTTCCACCATCAGGAGTAGCTTCAGCAGAGCATCCCTTAGTGCAGGAACTAGTGATAATGAGTATAGCGCAGTAATGAAAGCAAACTGATCGTGCTATGATAATTCTGTCCATCCCCTGCAATCCTAAGCCAGCCTATCACTCCTAGAAACATTTATAGGGGCAGGACTGGAGCGTGGACAGGTCACTAGCGTCGGCTGCATCACCACCACGCACCGTGTAGGCATCCAGATTTACTCCCTCAAAATTGATGCGAGTCCTGTATCCCACCGGAATGAGTGTGGGGTCTGGGTTCTCAAACCGTGGACAGTTCTTTGCCTGCACAGCATGGGAAATACACAGCACTAAATACACAGCATTACCCCACAATCGGTTATGTGGATCACTAGATTCAAATTACTTTAGAAAAGAAAATGGAAAAAAAAAGAAAAACCCTGTTACAGGGTTTAAGGTTATTTTTGCTAGAGACTATGCCAAACACTACTTTGTCTAGGGTATAGAAAACACGCAAATTATTCATGCTATTTCTTTCATTCAAAGCAGCTAGCTCCAATTAATCTTTTCAAAGGCAAATGTTCCTCAGGACAGGAATGTTTGCAATGCTGCCTTTCAGTCTTGCACAGCGCAGTATGCATACACAGCTGTGATCACAGTAACTACGGCCTTTTTCTCCAGCACGGAGCCTGATCACGGAGTTTATTGTGCACACACACAAATGAATGAGGTTCGGTGGTCTGGCACCTGTTTGTGTTTGATGATGCTGGGGCCTGATTCGATGTCGCTCATGTCCGAGCAGGTGTGGTCAGCAGTGTTCCACTGACATGCCCACGGCCGGCTCACACACGCTATGCACCTATAAGGAGGACAAAAGGAGAGAGATTAAAATATGCACCTACAGAAAGAAGAGGGATGTGTCAAGACACAGACCCCCTGGAGCCATAATTATATTTTTCAGCAGTGCATAAACGCTGTAATAAACCAAAACTGTGCACTTCATGAAGGTGCATTCATTGGATATAATCCACAGTACTTACAAAAAAAAAATACGAGGAAAAAACACACAGTATAGGAGATAGGAAAAGAAAAAAAAAACAGATCGACTTTGGGTTTTGATTAATGAATAGGAAACTAAAGCAATTTCCTGCTCTTGGTGGAGGTGAAAAAAAGCAAAGGAGGACATGGAGAAGCAAATTCAATTCCAGCTTCACTCATGCATCACAATTTATGAGTGAACCTTAGTTTCATCCGTACAGATGCGCGTATTCATCACACACACACACACACACTGCAGACGCACAGAGAGTGCACCGCCATCAGCACGAAGCACACTGGTGCTCAAGGCGGGGCTGTAGGCGGTGGGGGGGCGGAGCCAGGAGTAGTCACTCACGGCGTGTTTTCTGCCTTGTGAACAGCTGCTGCACAGTTGTAGAACTCATAGTCGCGGGCTGCCACCTCCACGCTGCCGTTCACGAAGATCCTCAGTGGCACTGCCACAGCGTCTACACAGGACAGGCAGGAATAACGTGGGAAACCATGTAGGCTCATGACAGAGGGGAATCTACATCTTCCAGTACCAGTACATGCTATTATTATTCAACGCAAGTACCAGGCAGCATTAACTTTGTACTCCAGTGCCAAACATTTTCATGCATTTTGATATGAGAGGATTACTTAGTGCTAATGCATTCAGTGTGATGAAGTACTTTAAATAAAGGGAAAAAAAGAACTCCAACTACTGTTCAGGAAAGAGGTATTAATGTGGCTTAAGCAGGGCAGTGGGGAGGCAGCTGGGTACCTTGGTGGGGAGAGGTGGGTGGCAGCAGCTCCGGGGGTGGCAGGTGGCAGCTCACCATGGAGTTGACCATCACGGCTTTGCTAGTGTACGAGCCCACCATGCAGTGAATCTTGTCAAAGTCTCTAATGCTGGGCAGGGATGGGATGTTGATCTCCACCTATGCGGAGGCAGCAGGGGAAGGGGTGTTGGCGTGGGTCATGAGCTTCGCTAAAACACCTGGACATTCTGGCCAGGGCCACAGAGAGTCACAACATTTTTTCTACACGTGATGTGTAAGGGAAGGAAGAGTATGATCTGATGGCATTGTTCAGAAATCAAGGATATGTATATACTGATAAACTGTAAAGCACAGTTTTATTTTGCATAAGTGACAAAGTTTGCAGTCAGCGGAAAATGCAATTTATGCTTCACACGGACTTCCATTATTTCCCAAATGCAAAATTTTTTAAAGGGCCTTAGCATAATTTATACACAAAAACACAATAATACACCAGCATGAATCAGTACAAGTCCAGAAGTGTCAAGCATTTACAATAAAGCCTGACCACGCAAGTGAAAAACCCGGTGGACACTGTATTAGCATGCAGCACGCTCCTGCTGGACAAGCCCCATATGATTGCCCACGGAGCCGTGGAGGAGGGGCCACAGATCTGTCCTAACAACGGTCTGAGAAAGGAAGTTTAAAAACCAAGTGCGGAGATCATGCACGTGACCCCCTGTGCTGTCACCTGCTGGGATCTCTTGCAGCTCAGGCTGGGAGGGTGGAAGGAGACGATTTTAACGCACTGCTGCTTGGGGCTCCACAGCCAGGCATTCTTCTCCTCGGACCGGAGGCAGTCCGACTTCCTGGTACACCTACGGGGGGCACGGAGAGAGCGGGTGAACCAACCGAGCAGCACAACCACCCGAGAAGCACGGGCTGCTTTGTCTGCAGTGCCTCACCTACAGGTCCGTACAGGTGTGCAATTACACTACACACTGCACCCACAGCCATGCTCCGTCCCTTACGTCAACCTGGCTGCTTCTGACCATGGGGCCAGCTATGTTGTTGTCGTGTAATCCTGAGCTGGTCAGGCATGTTCAATACAGCAGGGCACCGTCGTACTAGTGTCACAGCAGTGGAGAGTGGTGCGACAGACCAATACATCCAGCCAACAACAGGCCAGCACTCCGAAACTGACAACTGATCCAGAAGTAGCTGAAGTAAGCCTGAGCACAGATGTAGGGATGTATCGTTTATAATTGTGCATCTAAGGTTTACCCTTTACGGGTAGATTGTGTATATCTGTAATTACTATGTTAAAAGTGTCTGAATTGCACATTACTGAATGATAGCACAGTATAGTCCCGTGAAAGACGTGTTAATGAAGTGTATAATAAACTGAAAAAAACAAGTCAAGAAAGTTCAACTAATAAAATTATATAGTTTTTCTTTCAAGAAATAATTGCCTGAAGAAAGTAATCTAACAATGAACTAACAATTTCATTTGATAAATTACTTACACTTATTAAAAATGTGCAGATAAGATAGATTCAAGTAATTTTACATTTTTAGAATAATTTCAGTCAGAAATATTAAATATATTGCCTATGCTTACAGTGTTTTCACTTGCTAAAGAAGCCTTTTTGTTTTGTGTGTTGTTTTGCAGTGCAGTCGACTCATCGTGGTGTGTGCAAGCATTCAGATGAGCTGCTACAGTGCCTATTACTGCTCAGTGAACCAGGTTGCAAGTACAAACAGATTCCTTTACATGCCCATTTCTTTACATTACACAGAACGTACACAGGTTGTAAAGGTCGTAAACAATGTTCACCTGCCCTCCAGGACACACCAACCACAGTAGGGATCTTTCTGGCCCACGCAGGACTTGCAATCCGTCTTCTGATGGCAAGACTGTACCGGCACCTTCATGATCTACATCCACACAGAAACAGCAAAAGAAAGAAAAAAAAAGCCACAAAACTCTGACTCCAGCTTTAGGCCACGCCCCATTATGGGGACATCATCATGAACCGTGCATGTGGCATCAATAGGTGGCGTACACAATGTTAGCGCATATTCCCTCAACATCAGACGTTACCCTCGGGCAGAGCAATGAGCTCTTTCACCAATACACACAGCCTTAATGCAATGATGAATGACATCAGTGCTGCACCTTTTTCTCGGTGGTGATGTACAGGTGGCTCTGGGTCTTGTCAAAGAAAAGGTTCTTATTCACGCGATCGCCTGTGGTGTCCCCGGGAACCCTGTTGTACACCTCCGGATTGCTTGACAAATGAACCTGCACAGTCGGAGAACAATAGCCACAGAGCAGATCACAATTATGCAGTGCAGCATGGGACAAGGGATATCAGTCATCCGCGTCCGCCATGCAAAAGCCCACACACGGCGTCCCACACACCTGAGACACGACTGCCAAAATGTCACACCCCAACTAATGGCCTACAAGCCAGTTAATGACCACTAACTCCAGGATCCTTGCTCCAAAATGCCAAAAATAACCTCCTGAGCTTTTCATTATGAGTGCAGGCATCAGAAAGGCTTGGATGAGTGAAAGCAATGTGGCAGCCATTCCAATCTAAGCATCTCTTCCATATTCTATCTGCCATGGCTCTGGTCTTAATGACGGCGTGAGCCCATGTAGAGATGGGGTTCACATGGCTCGAACCACAGGCATCTAGACACTGACTCATAATCTAAAAACAAACCTGATGTAACTAGTCAGTGTCTATATTCAAAGAGTACCTGCAGATCTGTTTTATGATCAGAATAACCACATGCCTGCTTGTCTAAGATATGGCAGTCTGTAAAGCAAAGCTGGAAAGCATCTCTTTCGCAAACTGTTCATCAGGGTTACAACAGGGCACAGCAACAATTATAATTCCCACTTCATCCTTCTGCCTGACAGATCCACAGAATTATCACAAAGAATGTCTTACCTGCCAAAAATGCTACACCCGCCTCCCCACTGCAAGGGAGCCAAGTTAAACATGAGGCACAACTTTTACAAGAAGGGGAAAAGAGCATCTTCAGTTGCCTCAACATGTCTTATAATTATTCTGCTTTGCATCCACCTCTACTGTGAATTAAGCTCCATAATTGTTAATCATAGAAGAAAAAAAATCTAATCTTTTCCCCCTCAAGTCTTAGGTGTGCCACCCACAAACTTTTATCAGATACTCCCTAAACATGATGTTGCACTATTACTTCCTTTTTGCTATAAAAGGAAATATGAAATATTTATGTAAATAGTGCACCTCAACTGTCACCCAGAATTTACTTACTGCGCCCAGTGGTCATTAACTTTCCTCCTGGAAATCAACCTTCTAGCTGGGTTGAGCTCTAACCCCTGATCCTACTAATTAATACCATGTCAAGCTTTGCCTAGCTGGAACAGGTGTTAGATACAGTCGGGAAATGAACTCAGCAGGTAGCATCCCCTGGACAAGTATGGGTGACCACTGTTTTAGTCAAACCACCTCTTGAGGAGCATTGTTGTTTTTGTGAAGTCTCTACGAGCCAGTCATCTTTGCTTCCTTAGCTCTCTTAAAGCATACCTTCAACACCTCGCCAAGGCTGTTCCCCAGAAAGGCTATAGTGTCATCATTCTCCACGTCGATGGCCACCGCAGTCAGATAACCTCGAAGTCGCCTTGTGAACACTGCCTCTGCCTGCAGGGCGAACTCTGGCTTGCTGGCCAATGGAGAGCGGAGAAACTCTGCTCCACACCGGTTCTGGTCCACTATTTCCTTCTGCATTGGAGCAAAGGTGGAGCTTTAAGTCTCTGGAGAACCTCTGGAAAATGCAGCCATAACTGTGTTTAAACCTGTCAGAAGTGTCCTCAAATAAGCACTTAAAAATAGGAGATGACCATCTCTGGAAATGTACAGCACCCTAGAATTTACATCTATTCCATTCCTAACATCGCACAATTGGATACAACATGCAGTTGCTCAGTAAGGACCAATATTCATAAAGGGGATTTGATTTGCAAGGTCAGGTGTTAAATCAGGCATATAAATGGCATTACTGCCAAAGTCATTCCTCCTCTACTTACACTACGTGATTACTTACAGTATGTCGATTGGTACACGGGTTGTTTGTGCTGGATACGTAGGGGGTGTACACTGCTGTTCTTTCTCCACTCTTCCCGTAGTCAATATAACAAGCTTTGAGGATGTCAGTCACTCTTTCATTTATACGTTTTAATGGATACATGCAAAGGGCAGAGTCTGTGGCGTTCTCGCCATCTGTACTGGCCACCACAAACAGCACCTTGTCCCAGACTGTGACGGTCCCATGCTGACCAGAATCCAGCATAGCACGAGCCAGCTTCTTTCCAGGTTCAGTCACATACGCCGCCTGGACTTTGTTGTAGTGCACACCATTGGCAGTGCAGTTCAGCTGGAGCTCCGTGTATGAGTAGTAGCCCTCGTCTTGCTCGCACAGGCGTGACACAAAGGAGAAGTTCCTGTTGTCTGAATTGTCCTGCGTACGGGAGAAGAGGAAGTACACAAAACCGGAGTCGTTGAAGGCGAAGCGGAACTGGTGCTGGTACTTGGGTACGAATGGGATGGTCTGCACGCCGGACGCTTCCACAATGTTCTCAAACACCACATAGTCCTTGTAGTTCTCCAGGATGCGTGTAGTGATGAGCTTGGGGTTGTCCTGGCTCCCATAGCCCTTCGCGACCAGAAAGACACTGAATACCTTCTCCGGGCCGTCCTTGAACTGGAACGTGGCCATGACGGCCACGACCGGCACGCTCTCCTCGATGCTGGCGGCATACGTGCGCTCCCCTTTGTTGTCGCTGTAGTATATCTGTTTGCTCACGTCGCCGAGGTCCAGCAGTGAGCAGATGCCCCTGTACACGCTACCGCACACAATCAGTGACCCATTGGCCGAGTGCACCAGCAAGAGCTTGTTGACGTTGTCGGTGTCCTTGAGGTCTGCAGACATGCAGGTGGACATGGGGGGCGTGCAACTGCGGGCGTCCTTCCTGGGACCTGTCTCCGCTCTCGCCTCCAGCCTGAGGAAGGCGTCGAGCTGGTAGATGGTGTTGACGGCACCCAGGTAAACGCGGCCAGTGGCAGGGTCCTGAACTACGCTGTTAATGCGCGTCTCTGTGGGGAACTCCACAACTGACCCCTCAGAAGAGACAGTGGACACGCACACCAGGAGCACGACCATGTGCGCCCAACAAGCCATCTCTGTACATTTGTGAGAGAGGGACAGAGAGAAAGGGAGAGAGACAGAAGGCATAAGATGAAAGAAATAAATGTTTACAGAAGCTAAATATGGCCCAGGGTCATGTGATGGCCTGATGAAAGCATTCAAGCAGAACAATTTCTAAGGTCGATGATAGCCAGCAGCTTCTATTGGGACTATAAACACTGAAATATATTTCTGAATGACTAGACCTATGGCTGACATTTCCATGGTTACTAATATATTAAGCTATATTCAAAAACGACTTTTGGCTTTTTATGTACCATATTCAAGCTACAAGTTGTTCCAGTTGATAGTTAAGATATCCCAGCAGACTCTTTAAGAACTTTAGGCCATCTGAGCAGAACACAAAGTGATGGTCTGCAATTACCTTCCCCCTTGTCTCGCTCTCACTCTCAGAGGACATTTATCTTAGTTTGGTCACAGCTGCTCAAGCACAGCCAATCATCTGTTGCTTATTTCATTATGTGTAAACGACAGCAAGGCAATCTAACTCGCACAACGAACTTAAACACAAACACAAAGCCACATAGCCACATAGCCACAGACAGACATCCACACGACTGAGAGGGCAAATAGCCCCGACTTGCAAAAAACGTACAAGTCTGCGTTCCCATGCGCTTGCACACACGCATATTCACATGAGCTTCGGATAAATCCACAAGTGTCTTTGGCAGCGGAGACTCTGCCCTCGATTCCTGTCGCACAGCTAAAACCTAAAGGCACACTTGTCAGAGAGACAGCTCTGATGAGCCTCCCATGCAGCTGAGCATGGATGACTGTTAGGTTGTGTTAACCTTCCTTCCCCTGGAGCTCCCCACCACGTGCACACCTCATTATCCATTCGCCCCCCAGGGCTCGGTTAATTTCAGCTCACAATCTCATTTCCATAAAAGCTCTGGTCCCCTCATTGCCCAACTTCATCTGAGGGCTTTTTTTCCCATTTATTTTAAATTCCATTTCTCCAGGTAAATTTGTCTGCCCTTTTTAAATTCATACCCTCAAACAATTTTAAACAATTTGTGCTTTAGTTTGGAACAATGATATAAACTAAAACGTATTCTTTTATTGCTCTTTGTGGCAATAAAATTCCGCTTTTGCTTTTTGCCCGCCTGTCACATGGGCTGAAGCCCTTTCCTGCAATGGGTACAGTGTTATTTTAATGGAACGACCCTGTTGCAGTGATCATACATCAAACTGGTAATAGTCACAGAAGCAAAAGGTCATGTGTTTGTATTGCACTTAGCCACCACACATTACGTGTAGATACTAATCAGAAGGGAAGGTAGGCATGTATGAGCCCAGCACTGCAGAACGTAGCCGTTTCCCCAGCTCGCACACCTCCAACAGGCACAACATCACGCTTCCTGTCCACTATTTCATCAGGCGGCAAAGGAAAATGACTTATTTCCCATTTATCCTTAACCCTGGGTCAGGAAGGCTGAATGTGACACAGGCAGCCAACACCCTCGGATTCACACCAGAGCTGTCTGTGAACAGATAGCAATGATTACCTACTAATCTAAGAAGACAGATCTTGGAGAATACATAGAGCTTGATTTAAAATCCTATGACAGCAACCCTAACTCAATACCAAGCTCCTTTGACACAAAGGAAACAGCTTTCAGATGTATAGATAACTGCAAGAACCAGCACTTGAAAATTACACATGCATCTTCTGTTATCCAATTACCTCTGACACATCGCTTGTGTTGTTAATGCAAGACAAAAGAAGGCACGGGCCTTGATCCATCAACTCTCTCTCTCAATAGACAAGAATTAGAAACATAAGACAGAATGGGGGAAAGAACATTCCAAGCAATGAAATGCCAAAATGCAATCAGTGACAGGATGCTAATTGGCTGGGGCTTGATTTACAGGGCTGTAGGTAATGAAGATGGAGTGAACTGGTATTAAGCTTCAGTGAATTAAACAAAAATGGCTCCAACAGGATTGCAGACTAAAGTACTCTACATTAATTTGTCAAAATTTGCACACAAAATAAAGGCTGATTTATTTTCTTTGTTAAAGACAAACTTAGACAGAACACAGCTAAAGAAAGTTTGTGTTAGACTAGTGAAAAATATGTATTTCCTCCACTCAATGCACCTCAATATTTCCTTGTTAAAGAAAACAATGGATGAAAGACAAAAGCCTCTTTATTAAAATATAAATCAAGGAACTCTTCCCTGACAGAAACTCTGGAGAGAGCGTCCTGCGATTAGAGTGACAGAAAATTAATCTCCACTCGTGTACTGTACAGAGCATAACTTCAAAGAATCATTTGCTTATTCATGCAAATCACTCACTTCGCCCAACAAAATATGCTTCTATACAAATTTCCCTTAGATGTTGGGTTGGAGGTCACCAAATACTGTGAAGAATGAAAATCCTGGACTTTTTTTTTCCCCCTAGCACGCGTTCACTCCCTGAACGCTTTCCTCTCTTTTCATCACTCTTTCACACTCCTAATTCCACAGACTGAAGCTCGCGCACCATCAAAGGCTTCGGGAAAACCGGCGCAACATCGGCACAATGCCACAGGTGTCACACAAGAGCGCCACACAATCCAATCGGAAAGCAGGAATACTGAGTGGCACCCTCTGCATTCGGGCGCCGTCGTCCGCATTTCTTTAGACTGTTCACACATGCGCCCATCACCATCACTACAACTCCTGGAAACAAATGGCCACTTCAAGACTTAGCTGTGGGCTGGAACATTAGCTTCGAGCTAGCACCATTGCAAATTGGTGGAGATAAATAATAATGAAATGAGCCGACTGCTAATGAGTCAGGCACATCTGGAGTGATCCTGCCAGAAAGCTTGGGCCGTTAAAGCCTAACGGTCTGGGGAGCATGAAGCACACCTCGAGGAGAAAGGGAACAGACCAAGGGGAGGCAGAGTGCCAGACCGAGGAAGGAAAGAAAATGTGTGTCAATACAAGCAAACTCCAATGTCAATGAGAAATCATGCAGAGAGAGAGAGAGAGAGAGAGAGAGAGAGAGAGAGAGAGAGAGAGAGAATGAATGCTAAGGACAGATTCAGTTCTTACTGGCTGAAGGGCTTATCTAGACTTTTCTACTGCTTTCCCTGAAAATTCTCTTCCCTACAGGACTAAACAGAAGACTGTATGTTTTATTAACAGAAACCCATTTTTCATTCTTACTCATCACTCCAAACACACCAGTGTGGACTCTCTACATATATGTCCATCCCACATTGCTCAAGCATATCATTTTTCCAAAGGAAATCTCCTTTCCTTTCCACAGAGCTTGGCTCAAGTGGAAGGCTTCAAAAGTCGAAGCCGAGACAGACAAACGCGTGTTTGGCTGTGGCTGTGGAAGTGCGTTTGATTGCATCTCCAGAGGCCAGTGAGCTGTCCCTGTGGTTATGGATCTCTCATGTGGAACAGACAGATTAGGTCGCAGCCCTGCAGTTGACTCTGGTGGAACATCCGAAGCGATGAACACCGCGGCACTAAACAGTGCTCGCTCAGTCCGGCGTTCACAGTTTGGATGTAGAACCAGCCACAGACACGGCTGGGAAAGGAGGCCACAGGGCCTTGGCTTGTCCAACAGGAGCTTCAAAACCCAAGCTCAGACTTTTACACAAAAAGCGTTTTGAATTTAGAATTTATTTAAGCACGTTCTCTAGCTGAGGAGTCACGGCAACGGCAGGCTTGCCTGTCAGAATGGCAAAAAGAATGATGATGAAAAATGAGAAGGCCTTCATTTCAATATTCAGGAATTCACAGAGCAGATCTCCTACTGAAAGCTTAATGGATGCTTCTTCCGTTGGCCAGTAATGCATTCAGACGCCACTTCCAGCTCTATAGATTGCTGTCCTGATAAAGACAGCTGAGGACTTCATATTAGGCCATCACACACACCAGGAAGGAGGAGAGCTATTAAATTATCTTTAGTCTTAAACCATTGCCTGCAGGACGGGGAAAGAAGGGTCGACTCTAATTGGCCAATCAGTCTGGCTCTATCTGATGGATCGTCCCAATCAGTCATGTTGTGGAAGTCTGCTAAACCCTGATAAAGAGTGGAGACACTAGATGACAGAGGGGGTGAGCAGAACACGGCAGGAGGGCGGCGGCAAACAACGCTTTCACTGACCGCACAGAGATAATGGACGCTGCGTTATTTGTAGACAATAGAAACGAGAAATTAAACTCGTTAACCATGCTAGAGCGGCCCCCCCAGCGCTGAGGGGGAGAGAAAGAAAATGGTTTCAGGGGTGCTTTGGAAAAGCTTGTGTGACAACAGCAATCCAATTTCCATATGAACAATTACCCTGCTGTTGGGACTGGCACTTCATTTATTTCAATTTGACTGACTGAGGAGGAGAAGGGCTCGCCAAGGCAACCAGGCCAGCCCTGAGAGCCAGAGGGCCAGATGCTACCAATGCTCACGCACTGCAGAGAGGCCACTCAGACTAGAATGTGCACCCTATGAAGGACATCTGTAGAGTTAAAGCAACTCTGCCCTTCTCCTTAGGGCACTAATATAAACATACTTCATGTTTAAGAATGGATCAGGAGGCAGAGTGAGGAATGTAATCATGTGCGTGTTTTCAGGGAGGTACGTGTCTCCACCAGCTCAGTGTGTGTGTGAGAGCACTACTGTGCAATTACTCTCTGCACAATCCCCTTGTTTTTGTCCCATCCTGCTACCTCATGGAAGGGCCTATTTATTACTGTTGGAGGTGATAGCCCATGTGACTGTTTCTAGTCCTACTGGTCTTTCCATATTACCACTCTCAGCACCAGCTGTGTACTGAAGCAGAACGAACTTGCGCACATACACACACACACACTTACTTCTGCATGCTGAGATAATCTCTTTCAGCTTGCTAGGCCTCTGCATTCTAGATGAGCTTGCTTTCGACAAGGTTTGTGTGTGTGTGTTTCGTTTTTGTTTAAGTGTGAATGCCATGCATGGCTACAGCTGGCCCTGACAAAACCTGATTACACACTGGAATGGCAGAAATTCTCCCCCCATATGCCCTCCTCGTCGCCTCCACGCCGTCCTCTCCGAAACACTTCCCTACACACTCCATACAATTAAGAAGTCATGGAAGAAATCTATTACACACCTTATTGGCTTTAATGATTGCGCTCAGTGCTCATAAAGCCCAATGAGCCGTGCAGGAGGCAGCAACACGGAGCTGCTTCCTGCCTTTGCTGCCACAGATTCAAGGGGAATGCTGATGCACTCCCGATGAGGCCCTGCCTCCCTTCACCGCTGCGCTTATCTCGCGTCTTGTTCCGCTGCCTTGTGACGCCAAGAACAACACTCCGACGAACGGCAGGGTGCTCCGGCACCCGGCGAACGTGGTCACGCTTCCTCCTCGCCGGCAGCCCAAAGCTCAGGACCTCTAAGCACTGGCAGCGTTGGCAGCATTGCCCAGTTTGCCCAGCATGCGGAGCAGAACGCTACCCAGGCTACTGGAGTGTTCCGTGAGGGCTGGAGAGAGAGAAAGAGGGGAGACTGGGGTCAGACTCTGGATAGCCAAGCCTGGGTGGTGGGGGGGGTCACTGGGGTTACAGAGCAATCTGTGCATTTCAGCGCTCCATGCCAGCTGCCACCAGGCGGCACGTGGCCGTGTGGTTAACGGCTGTGATGCGTGCGGCGGCTAAGGCTGGGGACGGCCATGTCTGGAGCAGGCTGCATAACAATAGCAGAGTCATGAGTGACTAACAGCCAGCATGAAGGCACCTGCTTGGCTATGCAGAATTCATCTCTGACTGTGAGCTTTGCAGTTAACTCGAGTGTGACCTTGCGTTGCAGTCATAAATCCAAACCTAAATCCAGTCGTTCCTATACAAGCACACATGTATAGGACTACAATGATCTTTTCACCGTGAGTAATGCATGATTTGGAAGGCTATGCCCAAGTCGGACGTTAACATGGTGGGATTAAGCCAAGTGGCTATCCTTCCACATCTATCAGTCCTCAGCACAGGCGGCCAGAGGCCCCAGGTCCCACAGCTAAGAGGCGTCTGGGTAATGGCTAAATAAACACCATTATGTGGCTATGATGGCCCAACTCCAGTGCTAAGCTAATCCCTGTGGCCCCTCAGAGCTAATGAGGGCCCTACCCAGCAGAGGAGAGAGAGAGAAACACACAAAGAAAGAGTGAGAGGGAGAGAGAACAGAGCAACAGTGCCTCATGAACAGGGAGCAAGCTCAACACATACATCCTCCTACAGTCTGCCGAGAGGGACTGAAAACTAATGAGGCAAGCAGAAACACTGTTCTCTGGCTCAAATGCTTCTCCGCTCTGGCAGGTGCTTCATTGGAACTTAGCGCACATTCAGATGCACACACTCCATGTTGCTGTCTTGCTCTCACGCTCTCTCATTACAACAGTGCAAAGAGAAGAGCAACCCGTTGAGATTGGGGACTAACAGGTGATTAGGTCCGCAGAGACAGTGCTGACCTTTATCCTTGAGATCAACATGCGTGCGTCTGCTATTTTTCGCGGCAGCCCTGAGCACAAGTGCCATCTGAACACCAGGCTCCATAAAATGTTACCATCATAAACAAGCAGAAAGTCACCCACCATTCCTTCGCTGGCCCGTGACCCCCCCCCCCAACCCCCACCCCCACCCCCATCCCCACCCACCCTACATGGAGGAACACTGGGACAAGGGCCATTTCCTTCCCCTCAGCACTTCTGGACTCTGGGGTCATGCTCTACGCTAACAATAGCGCCTCCAACAACAATGGGGTTGTGCGGAGATGCAGCCGCGTTTCTCTTATGCTGCAATCATCGCCGTGTTGCTCGTTTTGTTTAGGCCAGCAATTTTTTGTACGATTGCATTTATCTTCAGTGCACCTGGCCCATACTTCTTTGCTAGACAGCTGGATATTAGAGTAGGACCCACTTGGGCCCGAGCGATAATCTAACCCATAAATAAGCGCTTTGCGATATTCTGTGCGCCACCCGCCAAAATCCGTCTGCTCGGAGTGACACTTGATGTTCGGCTGTGATTTTAAGGACAAGCACGTTAAACCTGGGCTGCTGAAATGCCGAGGCGCCCGCTGTCTGCTTCCTGCTCGCTCCTTGTTTCATCCCTCGCCCTCCCTCCATCCGCAGATCTACAGGCCGATACAAGTGACTGACTAAGTATGGAATCTGCAGGGTAATGAGGGAGCTGTCAGTCAAGGCTTGCAGGACAGGAGCACACCTACAAGTTCACTGGCGACAGCTGCCGCCCAGGCAGAAGCGCCCCTTGCCTGGTTAGCGTAGCTTGCTCAGGGCCCTGCCACCTACCCGAGATGAACGCTCTCCGATCCATTACAACTTAGAAGTTCCATTAGGAGGATGAGTGGAGGTCACTCAAGCGTCAAGCTTCCATTGGTATTGTGGTCACGTCTGCTGACTGTAATGCTTAAAAAATGGGCTCTGGTATTAGTGAAACCAGGAGGTATTTTCTATCACCTCAGGACGCCTACCTGTCTGGCTGGGCTGAAGGCTCAACCTATTATCCACACCGCCCACTGGCTGTCCTGACCGCCTGCCGTATGGCAAAATGGCAGCTGGCGGCAGTCTGGGGTGAGAAGGTTCTCGGGTTAAGGGAAATTAGTGCTCTCATAAGCTCACAAATTGTCTTCATCCATCTGACATCTGACAGACAATTCTGACAAGCAATAGGGGAGTTTCTGTTGATGAATGGCTCAGTCTTCTGTGGACATTATAACACACACATACATGCACACACACACACACACACACACACATGGACATGTACATAAACACACATATACACACATATGCACAGACACGCCCCCCCGATGATTGTGCTTTCATGTCTAGTGTACAAGGTGACATTCTGTCAGAGCTCAGGCAAGCCTGCGCGGCATCAAAGCGGGATTTTGCTGGCACCGTTCCTCTCGCGTCTCTTGCCCACCACGTGTCCGTGCAGCCCAGCTCAGATAGCGGCACATGCTGCCAGTCGCTCCCTCATTCCAAACTCTTTATCTCAGCAGCCTTCTGCCCATATTTACAGCCACTACACCACTGTGCAAGCCTAGCCCGGACGCATCACACAGCGCACACCGTCACACGCGCTGCCGAACCGGTGACCAGAGGTCAGGATCTACCCAGCTCCGCGTCCAGCTCCTCCACCACCCACTGCTTCATCAGGGTGGTCACTGAAACCCACTCTTACATGGCCGCACAAACCCCCCCTCCTACCCCCCACACACACACACTTGCTCATTTATGATTCTGGACAGCAGGCCCGAATGGAAATTGACGATTCAATCCCGGAATGGAGCCCCGGACGGACTTCTTTCACGGAATTGACTCTTGCGCTTCAGCTATCGCCGTCCCGCTCCACCGAGTGGAGCCAATTTCTCTGGCGGCTTCACCGCAACGAGACGGCCACCTTGGGGAGACAGGGTGAGGGCCAGACACCCGAAAAGCCCCTTCTCCTCTTAATCACAGACACAGGGAAGGTGGAGAGCCACCGCCAGCAGTTTACCCAACGCATCAATCGCCGCCCAAGCTCCTGGACTTCAGAAATGTGAGGCTATGCTAATGTAATTTCACCGTGCGTCACCAGCCTCGTTCTGCACATGACCGATTAATACCCAAAGCCTTCTTCACCCCATCATCAATTAGCGCACGCTAGATGTTATTACAAGATGAATGTGTTTTCTATCAGGGCATAATTGCGGGTAGGCTCTGGAGGGAACATCAAGTCATATAACGTCTCCAACACTGCGAGTAAAGCCGAGGACTGTGAGGGAGAGTGATTTAGGAGTCGTCCTGGTGTGTGGCAGTGTCTGTGCGGCTGTCTCCTGAAGCCAACATGGAGGCAGGAGGTAGACTGTCTGCACCTCAGCAATGACATTTATTGGCACTGTTATTAATGTGGCAGCTGATTCTGGTTGAATCATATGATAACACAGGTCATGCAGAGTTTAACTGTCATGTTATCCAGGGGACAGTTTATAACCAGATGTAGCTTACTTCAGTAATGTGAATCTCCCCAGTGAGGGACTAATAAAGGATTATCTTAATTTATCTTATCTTAAATTACAGGTGATTGCAAGAAAATAGACAATGAGAACATAGCAATGTTGTGGCTAAATATGGTTATCCAAAACCTAAACTGAGACATCTGAACACTGTGAAAGATATAAATAAAGATATATAATACTATTACATATTCTTCCCATTAGTGACACACCACTTTCTTTTCCTCAGTGGAGTACACGAAGCGAGCCACGTCTTGGCTCAGTAGCTCAATCCAATGTTGTTGTTTTTTTCCTTTTTCAACACTGATCTGCTTAATGATTAACAGGGGCCTGGGAGGGATTTAGTGGAAGCATTCTTATGAGGGGAATTTTGAGCTGTAAGTAAGCCGGAGTCTCCCAGTGAGAGCGCATCATAGGTATGAAACTTTAATGTCGCAGCGTGTGGAGTGTGGAGACTCCGGCATGAGGAAGCTCCGGCGGGGGTTAGCGCTAACCGCTGGAAGAGCACAGCTAACTAAGCGCTTAACATCAGAACACATTCCCTTCAGCTTCACAGGTCTATATTAAAAGCCTCTTCATTTTTTAGAAATCTATCTCGCATTTTACGTGCACATACGTCTATACTGCAGATAAGAAGATAAAAAAACGAAAACGTAGCCTAATAAAGGATCTTTACAGGTGATAAATTCCCTAATTGCTATCGCTAAATACATTTCCTGCTTTGACGGGCCATGCTATATCATTTTAATTATTACTCTTGAGCCTAATTAGTCTTAGCCGTACAACCAGAGGCAAACACATAGCCAATTACAGTGGAATCAAAGCTCATAGTCTCAGTCGTCACACGGGCCGCTTTTATTGGAAACATGTACGTAATGATGAGCAACATGATCTGTCGTGCACGCTGGAGACATGTCAGCTACTGTCACAGAGATGACGAGGACGAGAGAAATGGAGCCGACTGTTAACTGACATGGGCAATGCGGCTTCCAAATTACCATACAGCACCCATTTGACGACGAGCTTGATGGTGAGGGCTATGATGATATCCATCGCCTTTCTATTTCCGCGCTAGGCACACAGCATGGAACAATTCCAGTCTTTTCAAGCTTGTAGGCTGCCTATCAATCTCACTGATATTTTTCACCATCGAAGCCGAATGGCGAGGCGCGTGCACGCACACAACACCCAGAGTGATCCGGGCTGCGCAATGTCCTGACCAAACAGCCCCAAACGGGCACATCGTTGTGTGACACCTTCCAATTACGAGGATGAAAAATGGCTGTGGCTCCCAACGCTTCGATCCACAATAACCTATTAATCTCATGACCTATATGTCTGCGGATTTATAGCTCCAATCCTCTTCATCCTTCCAGCCATAAACCCGAATACAGCTCTTGCAGGCTCATCCAAAAGCTAACACTGTGGCTGAGAATATTGAAATTTTAAAATATATCATTATAAGCCTCGTCATGCAGACTGGCTACAGTGGTGGTATAACTCAGATTGATCTTAAGCATGGAAGTACATTTCTGCATCATCAATCATTTCGATTGTTAAGTGCACCGCTGAAGGGCCATCAATAATGCTGCCTTTATGCAACAACTACCTAGGAGCAACATCATCAAACACAGTCAGTCAGTGGACACAACAGCCCCTGTATCTGTGACAGCGACGGCGTCATGGAGAACGTCACAGCAAGAACAACGAGCACGTTTAAAAAGGATGTTCCTGACTGGGAGGGAGGCTGCTCGCACACACAGGACCTGCAGTAGCACTTCTGTCTCTGACGAGAGCATCTGCACAGTGGCTGCATCATTTGGCGGGAGACGGTCTGAATGGCAAACAGCTTTTTAACTGTTGTGTTCAGAGAATGCCCCCCTCTCCACATCCCTGCGACGACCACATCTGCTCATGTCTTACAAATGTGGTTTTGGATTAGTTAAAGAGCCACATGATCCTGCACTCACTCGCTCCCGGCTGCTCTGCACGGCACTGCGATGAAAACCTCACACCGAGGACAGAGAGATGTGGCGAGCGTTGTTGTGTGGTTGTGTGCAGTGGTGGAGTACAACCTCCCACTCCGGCAGGGGACTGTGCACTCATGGCGGTGGCTCTCGCATAACTTTATTCAAATCAGGCCCTCTTTACACAGAGCTGCCACCAGCCGCTTCCTCCGGAGAGCTGCCGTTCCGAAGTCAGCTCGCCCCGTACACAGGCAAGCCCAGCATTATGGAGATGAGGGAATGCTGAGGAGCAGAGGAGACAGAGACGGCACCCCGCCACAGGGTGCACGTGGGGGGAGCAGTCTTCCTGTTTATGGTTCGTTTCGTCTGGGTTGTGGCGTGGTGAGCAGCATGGGGGCTTTCCTGTGAGCTCGCCAGGGACAGGAGATAGGGAGGATAAGAGAGAGAGAGAGAGAGAGATGGAAAGCAGCTCTAATCATAATGCCCACATCCAAGCTATAAACCCGCGCAGCAAAACTGCTATGTACCCTGAAGCAAAGGAAGTTACAGAGAAGTGTGCCAAGGAGAATCATTCCCTCAGCAGCACATGATTCTTAGGTTTGCCTTGACTACCAAGCATTCTGGACAGCAGTCCCATGATGGAGATGTGACGCTGATATGCCGGCAGCACAGGGACCAGAAGAAAGGGGGAGGAGGGGTTTAGCGAAGATCTGGGTAACAATGCTGATTACATTAAAGATTTAACAGGAAGTGGTCTCACATAAAAGAGGGAAAGGTGAATCGAGGTGATTCTTTTGCATGGCCGGGGAATGTGGAAATGTGTGTCTCTGCGGAAGCTCGGCACACAAAGCTGGAAAGCAGAATAAAACTCCGGTATTTCCTGTACGGGACGCTTTAGAACACTGTAGCCGGAGAAGCAGAAAGCTGATCTGCCCACCTTACTCGTTTAAAGCTCTGTTAGACTGAATTAGACCAAATGGTGCCGGCTACATTAGGAGAGCATAGCTGAGCGGCAAGCAATTTAAGAAGTGTATCTCTGTCTGTGTGTGTGCACACACACAAACATGTGATGTCATGTCACAAAGCTATGTGTACAAAATAAACCAGCACACACAAACTTAACTCTTAAAAAGCGATGAACACTGAAAAGAAGACACACCACTAAGGAAGACATTAAGCCCCAGTCTGTCTCAGTCTGTTTCATGTCTGCACATTTATCCTGAAGCGCAACTGACCTGCATGAAGTTCTTTGTTTTTACTATAGTTTATAAACCGAAGGTGACAAGGACCAGTACCCACATATCCAGCTTCAGGAATCGGGAGTTTTATCTAGGACACGTGAAACCTACAAGCAGTAAAGCTCCCATCATTGCTGTGCTGTGAGCAGTGCTGTCACCTCGCTGGAGATCTGCTGGCTTTGTTTCAATAACACAGTTACTGCTTACATCTGGATTATCACACAAGAATTTCCGATGGCAGAGATGCTCAAACAACGTTGTGAACAGCAGACCACAACTAGACAGCAAACATTCAGGAGTGTTTCAGTAAACAAAGATGGGCATATACTCTTATCACTCTAACACACACACACCATAAGACAAAAACTATAGTGAATTGCTACAACAGTGATTGCTGATGTGTAGAGTAAAAGGAAATGATAAGGTAGCCCTGTGTATTAATCTGTTCTTAAAATCAGAGCTAGTATCTTTGAGAATTAAACTGGTACTACAGAGGGTCTTCCACAGCTGAGCACCGTATGCTTTCATTAACTGGAAATGCTGCAATATGCAGGGTATTTCTCCCAGCATTTAGCCGTGGCACACACAGGATTATGTTTGCTGACGAGATTAAATCCTCTTAGTGGTGCCTTTTTACAGTGGCACATAGAGTTGGTCAACAGAGTGAGTGGTGAGATGGGTGCAGAAAGAGGGAGCAGAGGCCCTGAGACTCGCGCCCTGAACCTCACGCCCTGCGGCGTGTGTCTCTATGCCTGCTGGCCCCAGACCTGGCACCTGAGCACCAGTTTTCCAGCCGAGCGGTCAGATCCGAGAGCTGTCGGCCGTGGAACGCTCCTGCGTCTGCTGAAGTAAGACTGACCCGGGCCCTGGGTCCTGACCCAATCCCAATCCCCGCCTCTATCCAAGCAAGAAGTTCTCCAGCAGGGCAGAGTGGACCATACTCACCTTCATCTTCCTCAGGACATAGGCCTACTCTAACAAAGCGTAGAGGGGGGAGGGGGGAGCAGAGGTGGGGGTGTAGGGTGGGTGATAACACCAGACCACGCACTGTGTGTGTGTGTGCATGCAAATGTGCATGTGAACACAGACCCTCAGCAATGCGGGCTGCTCTTCTATAGTGGCAAGCTGAACTCTCGTCCTCGGCGGGGAGCCAACAGTGACTCCAGAGGAGCAGTGCATCAGTCTCCTGTCAGGGAGGCCCGTGGGCCGTGGCCACAGAGCGCGGCAGGAGATAACACGAGAGAAGTCCCAGCAGCTTGGCTAGATGCACAGCTGGTGTAAGCGCAGGGGGAGAAACTGCGACGGAGCCCAATTACACCTTTAGCACGCCGACAAGATGAAGCCACTGAGCGTGCGTGCATGTTGGAAAAGGAAGACCACTGTTAACAGGCTGTTCTGGGATGGCGAACAATTAACTGGTGGTAAGGGATGAGGTTTTAAAGCAAGCTGGCGTAATTGAAGTGTTTGCCCACCGAGCTCCAGATCACTAAGTAGGGCCTGATGAGTCTGACACGGACATGATGTAGAGCAGTGGTGATCATTGAGAGATAATACCGTGCGCTATATGAACTTTGAAAACTAGAGTGGGTGGTGAGAGATGTACACAGTGTTGTATATACACATATACAAATGTACACACTGGGATATTTATACACTGCTACATAAATAATCTCTCTCTCTCTCTATATATATATATATATATATATATATATATATACTGTATATACGCACACACATTCACCTCTACCACCTTCTGTGTCGCTTGCTAAAGTTACCAGATTAATGGTGCAACCTGAGCATGAACTTTACATCAGAAAGAGAGAGATTTTGAGTGAGATAGAAATGGGAACAGTTGCAAAAAAAAACACATTCTTCTTTGAGGGCTAATAAAGTGAGCCAATCATTTCAGCCAATGCTTGAGTTACACTGGCAGGGATCCTTCTGTTATTGATCTGTTGGGCAATAGTCCTCCCCGTTGTCCCTCACTGACTGCCACCCAGCTGAAGCCAGCACGGTCGATCTGCTCTGGAATACGGCCCTCCCCAGCGGCTAGCGTTATTATTTTCCAAGCCGCATCCTCCCCCCCTCCCTCTCCCAAGGGCCGTCAGTTTTTTTGGGGGGCCCAGTGTCAATACTGGTGGCACCTTCACCACTTTCATGGCATCCTTGGGACACACTAAAGCCCCCTCAGCTTTGCAGAGTGACAGCACCACCCAGCCTCCTCTCCTCACCCTCCTGTGGGTTCAACCTTTTCGGTCCCTTCCTGCCTCGGCCCGTCCATCTTCAGTCACGATATATTGTATCGTTCCATGAAACTGTTTCATCAGACCTGCTTTTATCCAGCCGGGTTTGGCCCAAGCCGCTGAAACCTGCTATGGAGTTGTGCTGCATCGAAGATGGCAGGTGGCCAGCCACACTTTGCAGCAGAGTGCCCGTCGTCTGATGGAGGAGGCAATGTTTGTCTCTCGTCCACCAGCAATCAGTGACAGTCTAATGCATTCCAACATTGCCGTGTGCATGTCTGGAACTGAGACTGAATGCTGATTTGTCTGAGGTGGTGGTTCCATGGTTTCGGAGCATAATATTAAAAGACAGTCCATCAGTAAACCGCATGATTACCTAATGAAGGCTGACGAATGAACAATGGAGATGCGTCTCACTGTGTAAGGGGCACAAGGAACCCATAAGAGGAATGGCTTTAGGAGGGAATGCACATTTCAGATGTAACCCACATGCTAAAGACTACAGCAAGAGTAAACATTCATGTAGAGCAGAAACATTGTTCATGAAATTCCTCTGGTTGTGTAAAAGAAAAAGCAACTATTCAAAACAGGACAAATGTTTGCCATTTCTGTGTTAAGCGGAATGGTAGATAAGAAGCAATGAGGGAGTTTTTGTAAGACGATTTCTCATCTGGAACCTTCTGGTTTAAGTGAAAGTTTTACACAACAATAATTCTATTTACAAAGCAGAATCTAAAATGAAAGAAGTTTCCTGACAAAGTTTCTTGGAACCTCAGCAGTAAAATTCTGTAAAACTGCAGAAAAACTGGTGAGCGTTTCCATGGATTAAGCCGTTTCACAAAAAGGGATTCTTATGAGGGATTATTTCACAGTAAGGGATGCAACATGGTATTATCACCAAGTGGAAAGTCAGCTCTGCCAACCTAACTGTGGCTCAACCAACAGCTACCAGTTCCACCTTGAGGCCCCACTTGAGTTATTGACGAATAAAATATCCCTTTTAGTCTGGATAATACAGGCTCAGAGACTTATGAGGTGTTGGGAAGGAGTTTTAAACACATCAGTATGAATCAGACAACACTTCTTGCCCAACTACCACATAAAGGACTTGAAAAATCCAAGAGTACGGGCATTCTCCCAACACAATAATGCTTCCCTTGTCTCTTTGTCCCTTCGCTTCTCTGCCCCTACACCTCCTTTGCCCGACTCCTTCTTTCACACTCCCTCTCCCAAGTATCCAAACTCTCACTGGCGAGAAGGGTTTAATTAGAAAAGTTTACAATGCTGTGTGTGTGTGAAATGTGAGAGGAAGAGAAAGAGAGAGAGAGAGAAAGGGAGAGGGATAGCAGGAGAGTGACTGCACTGACTCTGAACTGATCAAAACACTTTGATCAACCAGGGTTAGAAGAGGCTTTTCCAGAACTTTCCCCTTGAATTCCCTTAACATTCTATAAAGCTAAACCAGCTGATGGCAGAGGGGAGTAGGAGCTCCAGCAAAGTCATACACCATCCCTTCATACAGCTCTACAGCGCTGGATTTTGGTAATGAAATGTCTGCCTCACTTAAAATTATCAAAAAGATAATAATTTCTTTTATTCTGGACATCCAAATTGATTGTTTTAGGTGACACTTTGCAGCGAATGGTAGACTGGTGGCGGTAGCATGACCTTTTCACATACACATCACACCAGCAGGTGGACCACATGCCAGAAGGTCTGAATATATGATGGTTCGATATAGTGCTAGTTATGAATTTCACACCTTTCCCATCATTACTGACCAGACTTTAACACCCCCCCTTACACCCATAAGAGAAAGCATCATTGAAGTGAGGACTGGGAATGTTGAGGGAACAGGTTGGCTCCCTGTGTGAGAAGAAAGATCTGCCATCACAATCAGGGCAACTGGATGAATAGCTGCTCCAGCTAACGACTTTTGAAGAGAGATCACACAGAGAAGGGGGCGAGAGAGAGGGGGAGAGCGAGAGGGAGAGAGAGCTCACACAGAGAGGTGGATGTTAGAAAATTGACTGTAGAGCAGGGCTGGACTGTTCTTCCACAGCCATTTACTGCTGAGAGCCAACATCATGTGCAGACAAACAGCACTTGTGTTCTACTGAAATGTCACAATTACCCAGACACTTTTAGGTAATGCATGTGTGTGAGGCCACCTGTGCAATCACACGTTGTAGCTGGCCGTGCTACTGAAACGAAGAGCTTGTGTGTGTGTGTGTGTGTGTCTACACTGCCAGACAGTCTCTCCCTCATCAGTCCCTTTGGGACAGCTCTGGTTTGCCAAAAAAGAGAGACTGGGGGCTGGGGAGGGGGAGGGGGTACTTGGTCACCTTGTCTGCTACTCCAGCAAATGTAAATGAGGTGTCACTTTGCCCTTAGGCTACAACAAATCCCAACATAAATGGTAGTGTAGTCTTGACTGTGCGGGCACACGTGGGTGTGTGGCTGGGTGCGCACGTTTGAGTTTGTGGGTGCGGGCGTACGTGAGTGTGTGTGTGGACAGGTGTGCGTGCTATGGTGACCCCCTGTGGCATGGCATTCAGCAGGCTGCACACGTTCTCTCCCATCCGCCAGCACTAACATGGCAACATGGCCATGATGAAGGGGGAGGGATAGAAAGAGAGAGACAGCGAGAGAGAGAGAGAGTGCAAGGATGAGAGAGGTTTGAGATTTCCAGACAGTCTCTCCCCCACTAGTCCCACTGGGCCCTCTCTGGTCTGCCCCAGGCAGGCGAGCAGGCACACGCCCACCCGTGCCAGTGCTCCCCATGCACCGGCACAGACTGGCACAGGGGGGAGCTGAGGGTGGGGGTGGATCACGGCACTCTGTGTTGGAGCACACCCAGGCACTGCCGAGAAGCTGGGGGAGGGGATGGGGGGGGCTGGTGGTGGGATCTGTTCCATCTCCAAAAAAAGTCATGGAGACGCAGTGCCGTATGGGGGGGTGGGGAGGCCGCATGAGCTACAGAGCTTTGGAATTGCTCCCTGACACTCAACACAAGCCAGGAAACGAGGAGAGCCAAGAAGTGTGAGGCCTCCAAGCCTGTACTGGGCCTCCGTAATCCCTCTCCCACACTCTCCTCTCACTGCCACGCACTTCCGGCTGCTATAATTAATGCCCACTTTCCATATTGTTTTTTTAGACAATTGGAATGATTCATTATGTCTGCTGAGCGTTTCTTGATGGGAGTCTCCTGTTTGCCTGTGCATGAACACATGCCTGTCTCCCTGGCAACGAAAGGGGGGGGGGGGGAGATTTTCCAGCTCCAGAATCCCAATGTGACTTTGGTGCTATGTTCTTCACTCCAAACCACGCTCACCACCGTTTCTGAAGAGCCCTCCCTCCACCCACGTGTAGAAAACAAGCTCTCACCACAACGACCTGAAGAATTCAAGCCGGTTCCCTTATAAGGCTCACGTGAAACTGTGATTAAAAAGGGTCCAGCTCACAGTGCCACTCGATATAATTGAAGACAACCTTCTGTGACCTCGGTATGCTAGACCTGGCCAGCCAGGAGCTGGGGCCACATCTGTGCGGAGCAAAGACGTCAAAGGGGTAAAGATAAAACTCAATCTCCTGAGCACTCATCTGATTTGCCTTTTTAAAGATGCAGCATGAAGATGACTCGAGTAATTGGCCTTCTGCTTGCACAGCCGTCTCCTGTTAATAGGATGAAATTCCTGCAGGTGACGTTTGAAGACTATATAACTACTAGTTACTATTCATTCAGCTTGAAGCATTTGTAACAAATTGCACAACAAAATTGTTGCTTTACTGAGAGTTGGACAAGCTATGACATTTCAACAACCCTACTTAAAATGGTTTTATTTGCTTATTAGCCATGGCAAACTATGTTGGTTAATGTGGCTCAATTCTATTGAAGAGGGATTGCAATGATCTTTACATATAACTTCAAATCTTCCAAAATGTTAGGAAATGAATGGAATCCCTGTGCCTGACTAGAGATATGTGACTCTGGAATTAAGGAAACGTGTGACACGAGCATTTCTCCAGTTTCTCCATCACCTTTTTTCCACGGTTCCTTTCATCGCTTTGACACCTTCTCCCTAACACCCTCCCCCAAAACACCTGTGATCACATGGTGCAATACGCGCCAATCCACACGTTCAGCCTCGTCTAATTTGCTGCCTGCACACCTCTCCTGCGCTCACTCACACGCACTTACCGAAATGAACTGGCACTACTCCCTTCGTTCCAGTCTAGGGCTAGGCGTGCCTCTGGTCGTGTTCTTAATAGTTTGCTGGTGTTACATCAACAATAAACCCCCTGCTGAAGGAGACACCTGTTGCCCACAATGCTGTGTCACTGCAAGGAACAAATCATAATGACGGGAAGCCGTCATCTGCCGCGGTGAGTTCATGTTTGACGGGAAACGACGAAGAGAACGAAAGAATCTGAGACTGTGCCCAGCAGGACTCGAAGCGCTCGTGCGATGCCTCTCCTGTCTCACATCAAAGTTGCTGTGATTTCACGATGCAAAATGCGTCGTGGCCGAAAGACACCTGGTACACGGGGAGGCCTTTAGCACGCGTTGTCCTCAGGCGAAATCCACACAAACGCAGCCACACTAAACGCTTTAGCGGAGGCGTTTGGGGGGCGGGATTAATGCATTGCGACGGCGTTTTGCTGAGCCGAGATGGAGCTTGCGATTGTCACAGTCTAATTCCACACTACACCCCGTGCCAACCTCCAACCCCTTCAGCCCAGATCCAGGGATAAAACGGCTTCCTCTGTCGATGCGACCAAATCATTTTTAGCATTAAGGAGAGAAAGGGGGAGTGGCTCAGAGCTTCTTGCAATTGCATCGAATTATTGGCAGCTTGTAAAACCCAGCAGGATGAACTGGAAGAGAGAGAGAGAGAGAGAGAGATAAAGCTGGCTTTACAAATTGCAATGTCTGCACACAGATATCATACAAATGCACCATAAAGGTAGTATAATTTTACCCCATCTATGCTATCACAACTGACCTTCCATAATCGGGAAAGCCTGCAGTTTTTTGCCATGGACACTTAATAATGGAGTCTTTTGCTGGGAGGAGTTCTCAGTACACATTTACAGAAGCATGCATGGTATCGCCACCCTACTATGCATGCACAAATCATAACCAGCCACACACACACAGATCCCACTCAAATAGTACCGACAGTCCCCAGTTAACGTTCATTCAGTCACTCCCTTACACTCTCCCCCAACTGCATATCTACCTCGGGAGCGCACACACACACACACACCTTTTCTGTATAAAATGTATAAGGATACACTATGCACAAAGCCACACAAATGCACAGTAAACGCTTATACCATGATAACACTGTGCAAAATATATTGAAATGTCAACAAAGTATTCAACGAGTCAAAGATAGAAAAATAAAATGAAGCAATAACTATCATTCCACATTAAATGCACATCTTTCTCCCTATCTGCCCTGTCCAGGCAATGTGTCAATATATAATATCAAAGCAGAACCAGTAAGAAAAAATGAAGCATATATTTCATACCCTATATGAGTTCCTTTCTCACCTTCCTCTTCACAATGTCATTCAGCAATAGTGTGTGTGGTTATTTGTGGCTTGCTGTTAATTTTATATTTGCAAAAAGGTGAATGTGTGGATATCTTCCTGGACTTGTGGGTGGACTAGCACATGGGACCAGAGGCCCTGACTCATTCAGACATAACCCTAGGATCTGCAGTGATGCTGCCAGCCTTTGAGCTCCATCAAGCCTTGTGATCAGAGACTCCTCGCCACTGTGCTGGACAGTAATTGATCCCTGACACACACACACACACACATACACACACAGTATAGTGGTTCATCCTCAATTCGATTTCCAAATGTAGTAATGGCACGTGAACACTTGCTGATTCTCTTTTTGGTGTTCACACACACACACTCACACAAAGTATATTCATTCATTACCATAATCCCCAATGATTTCTAAATGTAGTAATTGCACATGAACACATTTGCTGATTCTCTTTTTCTATACACACACGCGCACACAAACAGCGGCTGAGTGGACCTAGTGCTGTCAGTGTGAGGCTGAGGCCAGCTGCACTGTGACATGTATGAAAATACCAGCAGCCACTCTGTCTGAGCTCTGGGGCATCTCTGTCTTCCCTGTCCCCATAGTCATGCATTCCACTCCTGCCACTCCCTCCATCCCTCTTTTCCCTCTCTCCCCCCTCCCTAGTGCAGATCACCACTACGGGCAGGTCCTCTCAGGACGGTGTGAGGCTCTAAACGGCAGTGTCAGGTTTAATTGCAGAGGAGTCTATTCTTTCAGCAACAACGAGGTCTTTTTCTGCCACCTTCAATCTGCCAACAGATAAAATGTAGACAGACAGACAGACAGACATATATTAGGAGTGAGATCTGGCTCAACGTTCTTGGATATGCATGGATGTGCTGTAGTGATATAGCCATGATCTCACCCTTAGGGAATCAGCAGGTACTGCACCCCAAATGCCAATGGCACCACAGCCACTTCATTCAGTAGTCCAGGACATATTTTCAACCCATCCCCGTCTTCCAGGAACCAGGTGTGATTAGCTGTACAATTGGTGACCCAAGACTACCAAATCTATGCCTGAGATTGGAGTACCACTGCTCTATGCCACTGAACAGCAGCTCCACTCAGCCACTCTGTGTGTGCATGTGCGTACGCTGGGGATTTTCAGCATTTCTGAATGTAAGCTGCTCATGCTGGTTGTTCCCAAAACACTGGGGCTTTCTATCCTTGCCAATTACAAGCAGATGTGCCCAGACTTGCTGGATGAGTCCATTGTACTATTTTACTTACACACACACACACACACACAAACACACACACACACGCCCTTCAGAAAAGTACATGGATCCATGTGCACATGCACACTGGCACACACACTCAGCTCTAATCTTCACATTACCTTCCAGGGACGTATGTCAATGTTCATGAGCTAAGCTGCACAGGCCTGCCTCCCTACTCTCACACACCCAGCAGGTCACACGCACAGTAACACATCTGCAGTCTGGCCAGCCATGATCAGGCTGACAGAGAAAGCCAGTTTTCAATTAAGCTTTGGACTTTTTGACATGATGTCATTAGAGGTCATCTGAGGTGAGAGGTGATAGACATGAGGAGAGTGCTGCTCCACTCACAACTGGTTCCCAATGGCTCGCCGACGTGGCCTCAGAAAGCCTCAGAAACGCACCATGCCAAGTTTGGTTGCCCCACAACAGTACTGGTGCACAGAGGGAATCGCAGTGATGCCAAAAGAGGGTAAAAGCGACGGTCTTTAGTTCTCTCTGCCCCACAATGCATGGCGTGCGCACCAAAATGGTCCCTCGTTATTTGGTCTGGTCGACTGCAGCTGCTGGGTGGCCAGTCTTCCTCAACTCTCTGTCTCTCTCTCTCTCTCTCCCTCACTCACACACAAACGCATCCATCTAGGTGTCCCTCTCAGCCATACGCAGCAGTGTGATGGCTGTGGTAGTGTGCTAATGTGCTGCAGATACGGTTCCGTAATGCATCTGATGTTTCCCCTGCCTACCCCAAACAAACACACTCACTGCTTATACTTTGGCATTATTAAGCATTTCCTCTGCTGCCTGACCTGGGGGATATGGAGGAAGCTCATCATGAGATGCAGGACTCCTACAGCGGAACTTAACACACATTAGTATGTGCCATTATACACTCATCCTTGTAGCACTCAGTAGAGAATAAATTGCAGGTCATCAGAGAAGAGGGCTCCACCCAAACAGCCCTTCTTTGATGGACAGGCAAGATCACCATTCTGAGCCCTGCCTCACGTCCAGCCCCCTCCCGCAGGCCCCTCCCGCAGGCCCCTCCTCAGCGCATGTGCAAGCAGACACAGTCTGTCCCAGGCCAGCACTACTTCATGGCTTTCTGGTGAACTTTTTTTCCATTATGTCCATTACGAATATCAATTACAAGCTCGTATCCGAGTGCGGCCCATATCGCTGCTAGGACGTGAACCGGGTCTCGTGCTCCCTCCGCATAAGAGGGCGGGCTGAATGCATTAATGCAGCCAGATGTTACAAGTCGGGTAATGCCTAATCTCTGTGGAGCAGAGCAAAGAGAGGGGAGCTGGGCGAGCAGGGAGGAAGCAGACAGCAGGGAAGCACAGGGCAGCAGGGAGGGGGAGGAGAGAGGGGTGTGAACGAGGAGAGGAGAGGAGAGGGGAGGGATGGTGTGAATGCCAGGAGCGTCTCTGCCTGCTGCCCTGCTGTAGCTGACTGAGGTCGATTGTGAGATCAATAGATCATTAGGCAATCCTCACACTGCCCAGAACAAACACACAGATTACTGACTAGATGAGATCCAGAACAACTGCCAACGAGGAAATGTGTGTGTGTGTCGCGTGTTGATGGGTGTGGTGAGAGTTGCCTCTCCCTGGCAAGATCGTGATGGCAGAAGTGTAAACACGCATGCGTGAGCTCACAGACCCCTGCTGGTAGAGCCTGGCTCTGTGTTCTGGGTGTGGCTCACGAGACAGCAGATTGTATCCTGGCGGTGTGAAGTGTGTGTTTGTGTGTGTAGGGTGTGTCCTAGGCTCCTCCTGTGACAAGTGGCTGTTCAGTGTGAAGAGGTCCCCATTGTTTTCAAAGCATAACAATATGTTACACAAACAAAATATAAACTTTTTTTCAACTTTTTCCCCCCAACAAACACCCATAGGCTGCCCTGCTTCATCAAACATTTTAACAGTCATTTGTTGATTTCATTTCAGCTCGCTGCCTCACCACTAAATGAGGAACCTCATCCCAGTGCCAGAGCGTTTGCTGTGCGGCAGAGGCAGTCATTACACCTGCACTCGCCAGCACCCGTCTTACCCTGCAATCACATGAGTGCATAGCGCGACAGGCACATCATTAACATCAATTCAGCATTTATGGAGATGTTAAATGAACACCTCTCCCCTCCCTTCCCCCATGCCCGCCCCTACCTCTCTGGGATCAAAGACAATGGCACACACCTGTGGACTGCTAAAGGGCTTCACGATGGCTCTGAACCTATGCCAGATTCTATATGCCTACGTCTCTCTCTCTCACACCACATGATGAAGCTCAAGTGAACACTGAAGCCCTCCTCCCACCCAAAAGATAAAAAATGCAACATCTCAAATTTATACATTATTAAAGAAATACTTAATATTTAAGTGTAAAAAACCCCTCTATCTCTCTGTATATATATACAGAGAGATAGAGGGTTTTTTATATTTTTTTACAGATTTTTATATATATATAAATCTGGTATAATCAGGTGCTTAGCTCATTAGCATGTTTATTCGATAATAAGCGCAGGGAGGTTAACTGCTTGCCCAGTAGTGATACGAGTAGAGTGATTAGGGTTGTGTGTTGGAGAGCAAGCGCAGGCTATAAATATCAGTAGCGGGTTCACACAGATGTTGGTAAGAAACTACAGGTCCCGCAGTGTATTTGTTTTAAGTACACTGAGGCCGGATTTAGTGTTGTACTCTAAAACTGAGCAGATAGTTTATTTTATAGAGCTGTAGAGTGGAATTTGGTTTTAGAGGCTGGAAGCTGAGGATAGCTGTGAAGGAATTATCTGAAGTAGCTGAAAGGCTTGTCATTGGCTGTTGAGAGCACAGGCTAGTTTGGGAATGCCTGAGTGGATGGGTGAGTGGATTGTTGTGTCATGTCATTGTCATCCAGATGGAACTGGTGGCAGGAGGGCTGGGTATTGGTGTTAGCCTTAGTGTGTATATATATATATATATATATATATATATATATATATATATATTATACACTGACACACACACACACACAATATCCATCCATCCATCCTTCCATCCTCGCATCCGAAACATCCTGCTCTAGGATCGGCTTATGTATTTAAGATCTTTAACCAATGCAATTACACTTGCTGCTCACAGGTCAGTGCTCTCGATGGAGACGGCTGAAACACATGGGGCTGAAACACATGGGGCTAAACGCTCATCCCTAAAAATAGAACCAAGTCGTTCGCAGCGTGTGCCGGCTAGAGCATTAAGCAGAAATCATGAGAGTGAGCGGATAGACGATCCCTGCAGGCGTCTCATCTCCCACCTGAGGCCCGGCTCGGCCCGGGAGCGCTTCCTGTGTCCCCTGCTGAGCCCAGGGGGCTGCCGAGCGGCACCACGCCGGAGAGGGACCAGCACCGTCCCAGTGGACATCTGTTTGCACAGGTGTGTTCGCCTGGCACGATTAGGACAGCCGATAGGCGCAGGCAGGCTGGCGCGTGTGTGTGTGTGTGTGTGTGTGTTTGTGTGTGCAGGAGCTACTATAGGCCCCTGCATTATGCCACAGTAGGGACAGGAGACAGGGGGATGTCAGACAGAGCAGATGCAGGCAGATGGTGATAAGAGCTTTAGAGTGGGCGGAGTCAGACAGCAGTATTAGTTTAGCTTGTGAGCATGTGGGGGCAGAAAGCACAAGGCAGACAAGAACAAAAAAAACAAAAACAAAAATAACACAGAAAATAGAACAGACAAAGAACGGTGATTATTTTACTGTAATTGCTGTCTCCATGATTCTCAAGAACCCACACTACTTCAGAGATTATTGGCCGACTGCATTTTAAACGATCCTCTTATTTGCCACGAGTGTGATGAGAGGACAGTGCACGAGGGCAGAGAAGCAGGGCACAGGGAGCAGCTCCAACGTTCCTGTTTCCACCTCAGTCAAACGTGCATATTTTAATCAGGCATACACATCATATGTGTGCAAAGGAATCTGGGTAGAAGCCTCTCTCCATGCCAGGAGCATCGCTTACCCCCTGAAAGGAGCCCGGAAACAGGTGGGCTGAAGTTCTGGCAGCAACGCTCTACCCAAATGCACAATAAGAAAGCGCTCCCATGGCAACAAGACAAGACTGCTTTCCTCAGCTGTCCACAAGTCCACTTCATGCTCTAATGTAAAATGACAAGTTGCCGGAATTACTTTGAGTGTTGGATTGAGAGAGAGAGAAAAAAAAGTCCAGAAAATTAAATAGGAATAAAAGGAAAGCATTTTTTCTTCTTACACTCAAACCCTATTTAACACACTATTGCAGCCATGGAGAAATGAACAGTAAGGTACAGTAGGAACTTACAGATTCTTCACAACCAGCTTTCAGTGTAGGGTAAGGCCAAGCAGCACGTCAAATCTCCAACGGATGAGAAACCAATTTCACGTCAGGAAACGAGAGAGGGAGGGACTGAGAGAGTGAGAGATGGCACAAGTGGGTGAGTGAGAGTGACAAGAGAGAGTGAGCGAAAAAAGGAGCCGGAGATCTGTGGCTCATGAAGAGAGGGGAGGAAGAGTCACATAAAAGTATCCCCACGGTGAAGATGACATGTCATAGGAGCTGTTGACATCTGTGGAGGGGACCTCTGCTGCATTCTGAGCAATATCACCCAGGAGTGACAGCTGTCAGGGGCAGCAAAGAGACCTGCGGCTGCTTTAGAAAAGAAAGCGACAAACCTTCCGACACAAGACCGTAAAAAGCCTGACATCTCAAACAAACAAACAAACACTCTGAATGAGCTCGGTGAACGTCATTGTGCGCAGGTCAGGTCGGCCTAGAGTCAGCCTTGCTGGCCTAAACTTGGGTCTTGGCCACTGTGAAAACAAATTGAGAGCTGATCTCAGAGCTGCAGTCCAAAGGTGCCTCTGCCAACAGTAGTTTAAAATGTTGAAAAAAAAAAAAACGGAGCTGTTTGGGGCAGTGGTAGTGGTGGTAGTCGAGGCTCAAGTATGTTCACTCTGCGGATGTGTTGGTGTTGCGTGTTCCAGGTCTGAATTCCTCTCCATGCTCGGAGGGAAGTAGCCACGCGAAGATGTGGATCTGGGAATTAAATGGACTCACGGCCCAAATAAAAGCCACTCTGTTCTCCTGTCAGCCACCGTCTCAAACCCAAAGTCTGAGTGGGACGGCTCAGGAATGCTGCACCGTGACCTGCGCAGAATAAAGCCAGCTTCCTAACAGGAGAGCGTCACAACCGAAAATGAGATGCAGGCTTGTTTTTTTATGTTTGACAGAGAAAGGTTTGTAGCCTTGCTGCTTGTGCCAGTGACTCACCCTTGGGCACATTTGTGTAACCATACACGCAATTTTAAAAATGTTTTCCTCACACTATCTCCCTCTTATACACACACCCGTCTCGTTAGGATTCACCGAGTATAACAACAGCATCTGGATAGTGTAGTGATACAGTTACAGATATAGAGCATCTTTCATACACCTAAGAAGTTAGGTAGGGTGGTGTGAGGTAAAGAGGGCTGAACGTGGGCATACAGCGAAGCGGAGGACTGATCAAAGACAGGAAGCAGTCAAACCTGCAGGAACCAAGCTGAACTCTTTCTGTCGCTGTCCACAGATCTGCTCCCTGCGTATCTATAATGAGATTTTTATTTATTTATTTATTTAATCTAGATTTGATTTTAAGTGGCATTCAATGTGCAAGCGGAAAGTGAGAAGCCATTAATCACGCCATGAACTGTCCAAACATGAACGTGAACGTTGAGGAGCACCCTGAGGATCATGACCCCTGACCCCACAGCTGCACACACGCAACGTCCTTGCGAGGGCTGTCTCTAAAAGCTGAACACACTCATCATCCTTGCGAGGGCTGTCTCTAAAAGCTTGGGTGTAAGGCAAAAACCCCCAGCAGGCCTACAATGAGAAAATAATCACCTACCAGTCATTTACTCTCCCAAACTGCTATTAAGTTACACAGGCATACGTGCAATGTGCCTATATTAACATGAACTACATAAGCATACATGTTCTTGTCTGTTGAAGGTGGTGGTGAGGCAGAGTTAAATCTGCTGTGAGGGAAGACACACACATAAAACACACACCATCACTCCTGTCCTTTTGTTGCCTGACACACACACACAAGCAAAAGAGAGAATATAGTTTGTAATCCATATTTGGGGGAAATGCATTCATAGACAAATCTCTGAAAGTCCACCTCGGTTGTGGAGCTCCGAGCAGATGGTGAAGGAGAGGCCCTAGAGCAAAACCAAAGGCCATGATCCACCTGAGCTCCCCAAAGGCAACACTGCATCACTGAACAACTCAAATCCTGGATTCAGGATGAGCTCAGAGCTCCACCACAGAACACTGCATTGTTTCTCCACCTGAGCAGAAAAGCCCTGGCCCTCTCCACCCGCCACAAACAGAAACACATGCACGAGTGAGCAAGAAGCTGGCAGGATTCAGGATGTCATAATGATAGATTATAATGGTGTATATATGTATACATATATATATATATATTTATATACACACACACTCTCTATGCCAAATTCTAACCCCATCATCACAGTAGAAATCAAGATTAATTGGAACAATGTCTTATTATTCTCAATTTTTAACTGTCCAGTTTCAGAGAGCATGTGTTCAGTGATTTCTGTTCTTGGCTAACAGGAGTGAAACCATGTGTTCATCTGCTGTTGTAGCACATCTGCCTTAAAGTTTGCCGCATTATACATTCTGAGAGGCTTTTCTGCTGCTACAGAAGCCTACCTGTCAGTGCAAACCACTCTGGCCTTCCCCCCCCTGATCTCTCTCATCAACAAGGCATTTCCACCAAGAGAAATATCAAATATCATGGGATTTATTTGTTTGTTTATTTTTGTATGATTGTTTTGTTGTGCAAATAAACAAATCCCAGATCAACAGTGAACTACTCAGATCTTCCCATCTGGTACCAGTAGCCACGTCACATTCAAAGTCACCCCTGTCCCATTCTAGTATTTATTTATTAACATTTTTGTACCACCCTGGTTCTCTCCGTGTTAATCTCCAATTCCACCCACTAGCTCTCCAGATCTGCCCACATCACACGACACCACCAAACCAGGCGGGTGAAGGCAAGCGTGCTTCCTCGGAGACACATCACATCTCTTATAACTGCCACCAGAGCAACATCACTGGCTGGATCAGTATGATTGGAGGAGAGTGCCGGCCTCTAGCTCTACCTACACTGGCCACGCCACAACAGCCGGTGGCATGCAATTTTCATGTATTGCCATAGATGCTCAACAGGATTTAGGTCAGAACTTTGACTGGGCCATTCTAACACATGAATATTCTTTGACCTAAACCATTCCACTGTAGCTCTGGCTGTATGTTTAGGGTCAAAGTCTTGCTGGAAGGTGGCTCCTTCCCAGTCTCAAGTCTTTTGGAGCCTCCAACAGGTTTTGTTCCAGGATTGCCCTGTATTTTGCTCCATCCAACTTCATATCAACTCTGACTAGCTTCCCTGTACCCACTAAAGAAAAGCATCCCCACAGCATGATGCTGCCAGCACCACGTTTCACAGTGGGGATGGTGTGTTCAGGGTGATGAGCAGAGCTACTTTTCCACCACACATAGTGCTTTGCATTTAGGCCAAAAATTTCAGCTTTGGTCTCATCTGACCAGAGCACCTTCTTCCACATGTTTCCTGTGTCCCCTACATGGCTTGTGGCAAACTACAAACAATATTTGTCTTTCTTTCAACAATGGTGTTCTTCTTGGAGAGCACGACTTCGTTGTCCCGTGGACAGATTCTCCCACCTGAGCTGTGGATTTCTGCAGCTCCTCCAGAGTGACCAGTGCTCCCCTTGCTTGATCTGTCAGTCTAGGTGGACGGCCATGTCTTGGTAGGTTTGCAGGTGTAGAGTAGTGAAGACTGCTCCTAACCCTGCTTTAAACTGTTTCACAACTTTATCTCTGACCTGTCTGGTAAGTTCCTTTGTCTGCATGATGCTGTTTGTTCATTGGTGTTCTTTATGGCCTTCACAGAACAGGTGTATTTATACTGAGACTAAATTAGTTAAATTAGTCCAGCTGTGTGTAATTAAGTGACGTCTGAAGGCAATTGATTGCACTGGATTTTATTTATGGGTATCAGAGTACGGGGGCTGAAAGATTTTGAAAACCATGCATGCATTTTTTTCACAATTATACTAGTTTGTGTTGGTCTATCACTTAAAATCTCAATAAAATACATAAAGGTTTGTGGATATAAGGTGACAATATGAAAAGGTTCAAGGGTTATGAATACTTTTGTAAGCCACTGTACCTATATGTACATTGTTACTCCAATATGCTTGAAGTTCCTAATCACTGCATGATGCTTTCTCTGTACACAGTACATCTAATGAAGGCTTGATGATGAACGCATGAGTCCTACTAGGGGCCCATGAGTAGGTCTTGCCAGAGATGGGCACTTGAGTGAGCGACTCAAGTCGAAGTCGCACTTAAGTCGCCTAGAAAAGACTTGACTTGAAACTCGTCTCTAATGACTCTCGACTCTACCTCGTCCAAAATAACACATGAACAATAAGTCAGTACTTTATCCAGGCGCAGTGCGCGAAGGTTCTAGAAAAAAGAGAAAAAACTTTTTCTTTGTGTATTTGTTGCCATTATTCCTTACTTTTGTTTCTGTGATTTGGGGCGCAGCTTCTTTTCTCGTGATGCATCACAAATTCGCTTATTGCGAGCGGGAAATTGGAGAGAAGCGTCAAATGTAAACAAACGAGGGTGGCATGGCTTCGGCTGGAGTACCATACATGGAGCCTTTGGTTACAGGGGGTTTAAATCTTTGGACAGAACAGAGGGATGCAACGTGTAAAGAATGTGGGAAACAAAGACTCTGGAACGACCACATCAAACTTCATAAGGCACATGAATACGCACCCGGATAGGTTTGTTTAGTTTACGCTAGCCACTTAGCCGTCAATACAGCCAATATATAAAAGTTATTTTCCAAGTCCTGTCCCTAAGCTTATTGTGGTATTGACTTGAGACTTCACTTGGAATCCAGCCTAAAGACTTGTGAGTTGACTTGGACTTGTATTTTGTGACTTTTGAACATATGTGGGTCTTGCTAAGCTGTGTCTAACTGTAGTCTTCCAGGAGCCAACTGGAACAATGGGGCCATTACGTTCCACTAGAGTGAGCATCACTTTATGAGGATAAGCCTCTCTGCCACAACATATTGAACAGAAGAGGTACTTCACCCTGATTTATGGAATAAACATTACACAAATAAAACACCGTGCTGGATAAATAAATGAACAACAAACAGACATTTGAGGTTTATAGTGGCAACACCTATAATCAAAACCTGGGTAGCTTAACATTTTATTTTTACATATAAGTTTTGTAACAATCGTATATGAAAAATTTGGGATTACTTGGAAAAGATTTGTAACATTTCTCCACACGACAGTGATTCAGTACTGAGACTAAAAACTTTAATCCTTTTGGTCTTGTCGTCCCAGCCACGGCTCCTTGTCATATATCTGGACACTGGGAAAGTGAGCGTTTGTATGTGTGTGTGTGTGTGTGCACGTCTCTGCTTCCAGGCCTTGTTTAACAGGCAGGGGAGCAGTGGGTGCAGGCTGCCCTCCGCTTTGACCAGCTCTGTCTGCGCTCCCTGGAGGACAACTCTGGATGCCACAAACAGCTGAAGGACACAGAGTTTCACCGCAGTCTCACACAGCACAAAAACACGACAGCGGTGAGCAAGTGAGGGAGCAGGCGGAAGTAAGTAAAGAGACGGACGAGGCCTCTGCAGCACGGCGACTGGGTAAATAAACAGGAATGGAGCACTAAACGAGTGGATGAGAGCACAGGGAGACATATCGGAGGCTGGCAGCGGTCCACTGCACGGACAGCTGGCACCGATACCCTCCATAACCCCAGCAAACAACACTGCACTTCGGAGCGAGGGAGAGTGGCCGTACGCATGCGCGCTAAAGAGAGCAAGAAGAGAAGGGGGGGAGAAAGAGAGAGAGAGAAAAGATTAAAGAGGGCGTAGTTGATAACATGGCTGTGTCTCCTGGTTCCAAGTCTAATTAACACACTGGTACACACGAAGTCAGATCAAAAGTGTTGTGTGTGTGTGTGTGTGTGTGCGCGCTCGCACGGGCGATGTGCTGCTCAGTCAGCAGTGGCTGTCAGGGGGAGGTGAGGATGAGGATGGCCTCGTCTGGAGGTGAGAGTGTCTGGCAGAGCGATGAAGATGGATGAGAGCAGAGGGCACGAGTCCAGGGAGGAAAGCATAGCATGTGTGTGTGTGTGTTTGTGTGTGTGTGTGTGAGAGAGAGAGAGAGATCTGAACAATGAGGCAGCACTCCTCTGATCAGAATGCCACAGACAAAGATCCATGTTCTGGGTCATTTACTCCTCTAGAGACACAAACATGGCAGAGAGTGAGCATTAAAGAGAGGGAAGGGCACAAGAGAGATACAGAGACAGAATGGAAGGATCCATGCAGAATGATGAATCAACAGGGAGAAAATACCATACACTTTAGAACCCTACACATGGACCACAGAATAATCTAACTTTGCACAGTGCCCAGAATATACCCAAATACCCACTGCCAAACACAAACTTTTAAGTTTGAACTTCTTTCAACCACCATGTTTCTACCAGGCACTTCATTTGATGGAATTCAGCCTACCAAATCCGTTTTTTTTTTTTTTTTTTTTTGGTGATTGCTGCATCTCGTGTTGCTACCCTGTGCCAGTCAGGCATAGGGGGCATTCTGGCCTCAGCAATGTGAGAGCCAGTTAGTGCACAGCTCCAGGATGCCGTGGTGCAACAGCCTACGAGTTTCCAATTTTCAGAGCGGCTTTGTGTCTTAGTGGCTGCCACAGTGTGCACCGCTGCTCTGCCGAATAGAAGCCCGCGTGTACTGGGCTCCAGGAGCAGAGATCACCATTTAACTGTGACCCAATTAATTTCATTCCCTCCTGCCACACGCTGACATGAAAGACCAGCCACTACCAGAAAGGGGGGGGGGGGGGTGAGGCAGGAGAGGGTAAATTTTCACATTTTATCATGTTCACATTTGAGTTTCTATCTGGAACTGGGAACAGAGGGGGGTGTGGGGGGGGATGGGATGCAATTACACGGCTGTGGTTGTGAGAAGAGGGCGAGAAGCGGGCGAGGCTGGGGCCTGATGGCAGCCTGGACTATGGCTCAACGTTAATAGCAAGCTGTTCTGCGTAGCACTAGGCTGGGTCTCAGAAGGGTGTGGAAAGGTTTCTCATCTGTGCAGCCCGAGACGGAATGGCTCGAGTCCAATGGCTTAGCAAACGAACAACACACCATGCGTGTTTCTAAAATATACAAACTCATTTTCCCAGCTGTTGGCATTCATCCGATTATTTCAACCTTTTCCGGTTAATTGCGCCACTGGCAGGCGGCAGGCTCCCGCCAAAGCCCCGAGCGCATCAGGAAGTGCCTCTAATGCTGAAAAATACATGCAGGAGGCTGACCACTCACTTCCTGCTCCTATCTTAAGAAGCTTATTGCAAAAGCCTCAAGACATTTAAGATACATTGACCGGCCGCACAGGCAGACTCACGGGTGCCAAGATGATTTGGTCTAAGCCACATCAGGATGACGGTCGAGCCAGTGCCGTCGTGCGAGTCAGCTGGGAGATGGGTGCTCCGCATTCGGCCGCCGCCCAGTGGCGTGAGGGCAGGTGCTCGGCCGTGGTGCTGCAGGCGAAGGTGTGACACGCCTGGTTCTGCAGCTCTCCTGCTGCACTCCAAGTGACCTTCTTCTCTGCCCATCTGCTTATTATGTTATCATCATCATCATGTTCTCAGTCCAGCTCAAGGTAAACGAAGGCACATCTTACGTCGTGTGTCAGGTTCAAAACAGCACAAGACTGTCTAGTAGAAGCATAATTTTTCTGAGTGTGCTTGCCCCTTATAGCTAATTACAGCCTGTTCTAACTTATGATGCACAGATCATGTCTGAGCAGTTGCTGCAATTACCTTTTTGGTATAATCGCAAGTTTGGTGCTTGTCTTCAAATCATGACAGAAGTGAGGCTTTACAGAACAAATCCAATGATCGCAACTGAAGGAAATCAGGCAGGAAAACCACCATACACCAACATACCAAACATCTGGTTCTGCTCAGAATGCCTGGGATTCCACATCTGCCTGTTCAGTGTTCACCCTAAAGGCTGGAGAGGCACAAGCCACCCATAAAGACAACAGACATGACATAGGGCCTTTATCTGGGCTCACAAGGGTAGGTTTCCAGCAGCAGGGCGGAACTCTGGGGAAATTCCTGTACAGTCGGAGGCAGCCTACCTCCCCTCGAGTGTGGGAGGTGCTTCGTCTCTGGAGTCTTAGCAGGAGCTAACCATTTTCATTTGGTGTCAACGGTCGAAAGAGAAAAATTCAGTGGCAGAGCAGCATAATATCCCAAGGGCTCCGTCCATAACAAAGGGTAACAAAGGGAGGAGAGTGAGGCTGTGTGTAGCCAAAATAAAAAAAATAAAGAGACACCATTTAACACACGAGTTCACCTTCACAGCAGCAACGTAAGGGGAAGCCAAATACTTCAATCAACACTGTGCTCCAAATGACCTCGACAAGCTGCGACACCATTTCCACAACGGTATCAATTTCAGGTACAGGGAGAGAGGGAGGGGGGAGAGGGAGAGAGGGGTGGAGGGAGAAAGCGAGTGCTGTATGAGTGATTCTCTGAAGGATGGGCTGGTGGTCAGACCCTCTTTTAAGCTGGGTTCATCGTAGGAGCAAGGCGGATGGAGATCAGCGAAGATCTGTGGTAGACCGATGGGCTCCATTACCTGCTGTGGTGCTTACCAAAGGGCTCCTCGATCTGCCCCGCCTAATGGCCCATAATATCACTTTACACTTCACATGGTGTCACAGCTCTTTATGCTACCTCCCCAACATAACCCTGTCACCAAGGCTCTATAAAAACAGATATATTTCTTTATTACTTCTCTTGAACTCATCTCTGTGGTTATGTACGCAGCACAAAAGAAGCTAATCTTAGAAGGCCCGCTTCCGCTCTGGAGGCAGACACAGTTATTCCCTCCAACTGTCCCCAACCCCCATGCCATTCATTCCCAACAAAATGGATGTTTTATTCTAATCAAATGAACACAATATCTTCTCATAAATATCCTACTTATGAAGTCATTTTCTCTGCCTGCAATATGTTTGAGTGTCCATCATGCCTCAAGCTTGGAGGTGCAGCATGTTTAATTCACATCAACTGCAACTTCTACACTCATTCCACACACACACACGCGTGCGTGCGCGCACAGAGGTGCGCGCATGCACGATTCATCTAGCATGGAGGACACACACTACCTACCTGCAATCCAGTCTCACACTTACAGGAAGAGATAGAGAAAGAGAGAGAGACATGCATCATCCCTGTATTTATCTCCCTGAATCCTGTAGTTTTCATTACATTCCAGCACTCCATTTCCACCACGACGAAGTTCGAGGTCTCACAGCAGATCAACGTCCAGATAGGGAAAGTTATTAAAAACGCATTTCAGCATTGGTGGCCGACCCTCTTCACTACTACCTTGGTTATGGTATTGAAGGAACACGCAAAGATGCATGGCTAGATCCATTTTCTTGTTCATAGCTAGACACAGTTTCTCTTCGGTCCAGGAGCAAGTTAGATGGCTTAACAAAAAAAAAATCCCTTTCTCCACAAATAGTGTTCCAAACGGCATATCTCACCCATGCATCGTGGTGATGTGAAAAATAATGGATTATAAAAGCAGTGGCCTAACTTAACTGCCCTAAAATCCAGTTTCTGTGGCTACCAGAGTTAATGTCTTGGTAAACGGTTGACTTTACACCCCCACCCCCCCACTACCCATCAATAACACTCCTTTTCCCCCCCAATAAGACCCCATTTAATACTCCACTGACTACAGTTAGCATATATGACTTGTAACCTTGATATAATTATTTACCAGTTGGCATCTCATTTCATACCTCAACAGCAGGTTTGCATTTTCCCTCACACGAGGCCAGCAGAGGCCGGGCCCTGTGGGTGGGTGTGGCACAGCAACGGGTGAAAGGAAGCCGATCTCTCAGAGGCAGACGGGCAAGCAGATACGCCTCTGCCTTACCAGAAGAAATCCGGAGGTACCCATGAATGAAATGACAGGATTACCGGTGCATTAGAAAGCCCACCGAGATGCCCCGATAATGTTGTTTATGGTCGAGCATCACACCGTTAGCACAGGAGACTCAAGCTGTTCGTCTAATGAAAATATGGGCAAGCTTTTCGTAACCACCAAGCAGAAAATTCAGAAACATGGGTCAGGCTCTCTCTGGAGCACTGGAGGCTGACGGGACAGTAGGTAAATTAGCATAAACCCTAAAGATAAATGCTATTTGAAATAGATGCTAAAAAATTAGATTGGGGGGGTTTGGCCATGGAGCTCTGTGATTGGCTCAGTAAGGACAGGATTATTGTTGTGTCAACATCCCCCACAGATAATAGTAATTACTGTTCTTGGTTCAGACTCTTCCGATGAGAGAAAGGCATTGGCTTAGCTGACAGCCAAAGCCTAATTACTGTGAAAGGCCAATTACCAGCTCCATTTCATTATTTATATTCCTCCATGCAACCAAATAAAAAGAGACTCATGTAGCCCAGAGCGCCAACACTGGTGACAGCTGTGTACAAGTATCTAAAGAGAAAAGCTGAAATTCAAGCAGCTGGCAATTTGTCCATATTCTTGTGAAGACAGCAACAGTTCTGATGTTTTGCAATGAGGGTAAAACTTTTGGGGGGCAAATATAATGTCCACCATGACGATGTGCATGCATCTTCCTGTTCAGTTGATTACTTCCTGTGGCATCCACTCAGGAAATAATAGTCATATCCTGTGTCCCTCTCAACTGCTCACAACAGGAGAATGTGCATTTATTGTTCATTGTTATTCAAAGCAGTGTACAACAGCAGCATTACTTGTTTCAGAGTGCCTGCTTCTGCCTTCACAGCCTAAATATGCAATTACAGAGGTGGCAATTTATGTCCCTAAAACCTTTAAGTCTCTCTGGCAGTGATCTGAAAAGTGCCCTGATCTCATCTGGCTTGTTCTGGTGCAATACAGGGAGACCTGTCAGCAGCCTCACTACAGGGAGATGGGCCATTAGTTTGAAAACAGACTCACAGTGAAATCGGACCCAGGTCTGATGTAGACAGAAGTTAAACTCATTCCTGCTATAGATGTTTCCCATCTGTCACTCCAAACAATTGAAAGAAGGAGAAAGGGAATATGTGATGAGTGATATATGCACAAAATATGAGACATATGCACACGGATACTAGTTGCTTATAATAAAAAAAAAATAAATAAAAAAAAAAAACTGACATATTCCGACAAGTTCAATGTGTGCATGCACTGAAAATGTTGCGACTCTGGAATTTCTGTGGCGATCACTTTAGAACAGCTCAGCATTGTCCTTTTGTTTCAGCATGGGGACAAAAAAAAAACACCAGCTTTCGATTTTTATGCCTCCAAATATTGCTGAGCTGTGAAGAGCTGCCTTCGTGCTACATGATCGTGCAAGGGGCACAAGAGCAGGAGAAACCTGATCAGCCAGGACCGGACAGCAGTTTTGCACCAGCACCAACCACAGTGCCACTGCTCAAGGGCTTAGCATGAAAATGCTCCTCAGTTCAATCACCCCCAACCCCCACTTTCCCCCTACATTCCCACACTCATGATTTCATGACCCTGCTGTAAATCTCTTACCCACAGAATCTCTTTCGAATCATCGTGTACCAGTGATAATGTAGGAAAAGATCCAGAGAAGGATAAGGGGTTATGCAAGACCAGTATCACTTGATGCGTGATCTGTCTTCAGCCGAAAGCCTTGAACCAACACCGTGTGGAAAGGCCGATATGAGCGCCATCTGTTTATGATGTGTACTCTCTGTCTCCGGCTGTGTTAAATCTCTCCATATCTAAAGCTTTGCCAGCCCCTAAGAGTGCCTTGCAGCTCCCTAATTCAAACACAGTGAAATAGGCTCATGTTCCTGTTCGCTGGGCGCTGCGCTGAGCAGGCGCCTCGTGCTCAAGGCCAGCAAACTGTTCTCTCAGAGCGTGTGGAGTGCACCAAGGCTCTCCTGTGGGTCCATGCCAAAGTGCTTAGCATTTAGATAACATTTGTGCAGGAAGGGACTGGTCCGCGGCAGCTTGAGTGAGGGGCGTCGGGAGCCCCGAAGGACGCATCCCGTCATGCCGCGCCCTGGCAAAGAGGGACGTGGCCCAGGCTGCCGTGACAGCTTGGATCCTCACAGGGGGTGATGGGATACTGGAGGAGAGGAACTCATGTTGGGCAGAGGGAAGAGTAGGAGGGAGTGAGGTGTTTTATAATATCTCCCACCCTGCCGAGTGCACAGTTGCTCATGGAAAATTAAAATCTAGCGCAAACGATGACCAGCATAGTTTGTTTCGTCTTTCTCCTGAGCTGCTCTAAGATTAGGTTTGGCATTGAGATGAATAAGTGTAGAAATAGCTCAATGTTTTAAGCTGAATTATACATTATTGACCAAAGCATTGTTTATGTTATGTTGTACAACTAATGCAAATTCTGTAGGAGAGAGGAAATTTACTAATGAATCCAACTTGATAGACTTATCGACAAGGTAAAATATAAAAAAAAAAATCAAAACTGAGCACAGAAGCAGGTTCAAAACAGCAAAGTTCTCCTTAAGGGTTAACATGACTCATCTGAAGTAATTTGCAGACTTCAAGGCTGAGAAAAAGAGCTTCAAATGAAATCACTTATGGATATATTTCTAATATATATATATATATATATATATAGACAAGAACCTAAACTTAAAATGATTCATTTCAAATCAGAAAAAGCTACAAGCTATTTAAACTTGTGCTATAAAAGGATAAGAAAAGAACTAACCTATTAGACCAAAAATGTGTTCCTTCTAGCCTTCTGTCTGGGGCCAGTGCTTCATTTACCAATTAGAGTAACAGCAGGAGGGAGCTCTGCTGTGAAGGGGGTTGTCACCTGTCAAACACACACACACATACACACAAAAACACAGAATGAGGGGAGAGAAAAGGAAACTTCATTCCCCGCAACATGGTGATTAGCTCAGGGTCCAAACCACCCGCTGAGACCCCAAGTGGAGTGACTGACAGCTACAACCCCATGTGAATTTGGAAGACATCAAACTGCAGAGCTTGCGCTCGAGGGAGAGAAGGCCTGGGTGACATGCGGAAGAAAGCAAAGCAAAGACTGAAGGGAAGGAAGCATTTAAATCTGCCATGGAAATCTCTCGCGCATTTTCCAGCTCTTAAAAACCAAACGCACTCCCAGGATGCACTCTGTTTAACAAGGGCTGAGGCACCACCTGCTAGAGAGAGACAGGCACATCCCATCCTTCTCCATCCCGACAACACTAACACCAGTGGGCTTATCTGCCTAGTAGAAAAAGACAGTCACACACATACATGGAGAGAGAGAGAGAGAGAGAGAGCGAGAGAGAGCGAGCAAGACATGTAACATATATATATATATATATATATATATATATATATATATATATGTGTGTGTGTGTGTGTGTGTGTGTATGAAAACAGAAAGAAGAGCCATACAAGGTACAAGGAGGAGATCAGAAGGCAGCAGCATGGAGAAGCTGCCTTCCTCTTCCTGAGCCTCACGCCTCACACAGGTAGACTCTGTCATTCTGTGTAGAGCTACATATGGACACATCTTCAGCAGGAAGGGACGAAGCCAAGGAAGGGGCAAATGGTACCAAACAAGAGATCACTCACGCTCTTTCAAAACAATGTGTTCTTCGTGAAAAAGAGTGCCTAAGGAGAACACTAGAAATTGAACAGTACTTTACAATACAGCACACCCCCCTCCATCAATCTGATGTAAGAACATTAAGCTGTAAGTCTAAATAAATGCCATATGCAGTGACCTCAATGACTTATTAATCAATTGCTGAATTTTCAGTTCAATTTTCATCATCTTATAGGAGACCAGACTCACCTTACATCAATATTACATCAATCAATATTATTTGAACGTGAACATGTACCTATGATTCATAGTCTAGCTGCTACTAGCCTTTAGCACTGTCTGGCCATCATTATAACTCAAGGAATACAACAAATCACATGTCACAAATGTAATTTCTGCTTGTAGAGAAGCCTGGTGCGGAAACAGATGGTCTTTAACGTAGCAGCACTGAATGTGCCGGAGTTGTTAAACCTCTACAAGTTACAAAGCACTCAAGGCCTAATTTCCCATGCAAACTGGCCTAGCAGAGGAGAGGCAGACAGGAAGTGAGAATGCCATGGGGAGGCTGTGTTGGTGGGGCAGTGTTGGGGGCAGTGTTGGTGGGGCAGGCTTCAGACGTTATGAAGAGGAGGTTTGGATCACTCGTCTTAGTCAGCTTCCTTTCCGTAAAGATATTAATTGTAATCTAGACTGCTAGAACACAGCCCTGTAATTATTTTATTGATTGTGATTATACTTAAGCTCCATCATCTTGACCAAAGGAAGAGACTTGCATGACATCTGAACATTTGCCAGTTTCCTGCTGTATAGAACACACAGAGCCTTAGTCAAGTCTGTCGCTGACTCGAAAAGAGATTAACTTCCTTACTGAAGCTTTAGGTTTCCCCTCTGCTGAGACAAAACAAAAGCAGGCAGATACATGCTGGTGCAAACTAGCGGTCGTTCCGACTGTACATTCTGTTTGCCTTCAGGCTGTTGATGAGGAGGGAGGATTGAGCCCGCAGCCAGTACACCATGGTGGCAACCTCATTTCTAGGGGCCACAGGGAAAGAGAATGGATAGTGAGAGAGAGTGAGAGAGAGAGAGAGAGCGCAAGATGTCCAAGTGTGGAGGCTGGTCATGGCGTCTCTCTCGGCCACCTTCTCTCTGTCCCCGGAGAGCCGAGTGTGGATTCATTCATTCATTCATTATCCGTACCGCTTATTCCCGCTAGTCGGGGTCACGGGGGGGCTGGAGCCAATCCCAGCATCTCCGGGCGAAGGCAGGGTACACCATGGGCAGTTCACCAGTCCACCACATGGCGCCGAGTGTGGATGTGACAGCTAAACAATAGCAGCCAGTAAAGCCCTAACGAGCAGGGAGAGGGGGAGAAGAGACTCAGCTAATTATGGAGCCCACACTGCTCCTTCCCCCCAGCCCTCACTACCTTATCCCCCGCACATTCATTCCTTCTGTAAGTTCCCCCCGCTCCCTTCTCTCCCCACCTCCCCCCTCTCTCTGGATTGGACAAATGAGGCTGGAGGGGGGTTTATCCTGGCTGAGCTCCAGCAGAACTGAGAAAATTACTCCAACTTCCCACCATCAGTGTGTGTGTATGTGTGTGTGTGTGCGCACATGCATGCACGAGCGGGAGAAGGGGTGGGAGGAAGAGCCGAAACTGAGTGCCCGAACGAGAACCAAGACGAAAAGGAGTGACGTGAACGATTGAGAGTTAAGGACAGAAATGAAGTGAGGGTGGCAAGGGTGGAGGAGGTGGAGAGAGAGGCAGACGGGTGGCGTTTAGCTCTGGAAGACTTCCCCCTCAGCTCGGCAAGACTGGCCACTTGGAGAGGGCAGGCTCCAGGACAATTAGCATCTCAATACCTCTCATGGGAGTATTTGTAACGCCAGCTACACACTTGACATATCCCTCCCTCTTTCTCTTGAACTCCCATACTGCCCACCGTCATTGATTTTGGAGTCTTTTGTGGAAGCTTTAGGCATTGGCCCAACACACGGTTATTAGATCCAGGGTATCTGTTGTAGTCCAGGCTGCTGTTTTCCTGCTAAACGCCGATGATTTCATGTGATCCGTTTAACGAGGAATGTAATTATTTACTAGTCATGGTCATCACTGTTAAGCTATTAATGCAATGCTGAAGAGAATTAGAGGGATTTCAATAATCCTTTGAACTAGTTTTTAAGAAGGAAGTAGAACACTATATGGCACAGTTATGTAGTCCAAATAAAGGTCAAGATTTTATTGTGTTTATTCTAGTAGCAAGTGATTTATAATTTATGAGGTTGCTACAGAGCTGAATAAACAATCAATCAATGAAATAATCCTGCTTTTATATCTTCAATTGTGCAGCCCGACTTTCAAGACCTAAATGAGAGGGTCTGGCTTTTGGGGCCAAACTTGCCATTCGCTATGGCCAGTGAGTGCCAAGGTCCAGCGAGCTCAGCTCCATGGTGACATGCGAGTTATCAAAAGGGTCAGCACTGCAGGCATGTGTGAGGTACCACCACTACACCACCACCCTCTTGCTGGGGGCGTTAAGCTCAATTCAGGCCCATCTCTCTTTGGTTAAGGTTGGGATGACCCAAGTTTCTGTTGGTGGTGCTGTGAGATTAGGAGTATGAGGTAGAGTCTGCTGCACTGCCCGTCGACCTTAAAGTCACAGCACAGTTATGCAATTCTCCTGAATTAAAATGCCAGTCTTTGAAGGATCCAGACTCCTCTCTCAAAAGAAATGACTCGAGCCAATTTGGTGGTGCGAACAAATTCAAGGGTAATGCATGTGTCTGTGGGGGAGAGAGAGAGAGACAGACAGAGAGAGATGTGATGCTTCTGTTGTAAGGCATGTATTTGGAGGAGTGTGTATGTGTTGGTGTTTTCTGTTGGTGCAGAAAAGACGAGAGACCCCAGCTGGACTCTTCAAGCACACAAAGCCAAGGTAGCCAAAGGCAAACATTACCAATCAGCTCCACACTGCATCTAAGCCTGCCTTCATTAGTCTGCATACACACACACACACCTGACCCTGACTTCATTAGAGCAGGAGGGCAGTTAGTCTGACAGTCTACAGAAGACAAGATCACCCCCTCTCTCTCTCCCTCCCCTGCCCCTACACCTCTCTCTCCCTCTCTCTCTCTCACACACACACCCAGACACTCCCAAACACACAATCTGTGTGCAGGGGTGACAGGGAGCAGCATCATATCCACATACACTAAGTTGAAGGCAACAGGTGCAGTGGCCGGCAGCCACACAAATCAACGAACGGGCGGCTTTGAGCAGGGCGAGTGAAGGGAATTCAGAAGGCAGGAGCAGGGGGGGTGGAGGAGAAAGGAGATTTTACCCTCCTCATCCTCTGAATTCTTGCAACATGCATGGTAAAGATTCTCAGAGCCACTATGGAGCACCTGTTAAAATACAACTGCATGTGTGCGTGTGTGTTGCTGTGATGGTCCGGAAGCTTTAGAATAATCACACACTCTAATAGAAACAAAACATCTGGTTAAAATGCACAGAAATAGGCAGCCTTTATAAGATTTGTGAATGGCTGCTGATGGATGCCCTGTTCTGTGTGTGTCTATTTGAACGCACTTAAGAAAGCAAGAGAAAAGCGAGAGAGATCTAAAGTGTGTGTGTGTGGGCTACACCAGCTGGACTCTGATTGTAACCCAAGCCATCTTCTCCCTCTTATCCAGTAAAGGGGATGAGATGCTTTCAGCTCATCTACAGTTTCAGTTAGACTCCTCCATCAGTGCCGAGGGGGACTTCTTCTCTGCTCCATCAAAGCAGCACACAAGTCTCCCTAGTGTACCAGTACGATCGTGCAGGGCCGTGTGCAGTACCCAGTACTACTGACCAGCCGTGAGAAACAACTGCGGATTTCTGATCAGAGACGCACTCATTTTCAAACTAAGGAGAAATGGGGGAGGGCGGGTCCGATTTCACTCATCTAGCTGCTAGTGGCTTATTGATCGCAGACTGCGACTCTCAAAGCCATTCATCACAGGTTACTCAGGCTCTCAGACGTGTGTGTGTGCATGCGTGTGCAGGCGTGCGTGCACGCTGTAGATAACTCCAGTGATAGCCGCTCCCAGGGAGCTGTTGCAAGCACATCCATTATCCGAACAATGAGCTGCACCTCGACCTGCAGGACAGCGCTAGCTGCTGAGTCCCTATCCAGGCTTGCCTCCTGTCCTCCTTTACACCGGCGGGAAAAATGGCCCATTTGAGGAGATAATAAATAAATAGGAGGAGGCATTGTCTTCCAGAGTCGGCCAAGTGGCGTTAGCAAAGCTGCTTCATTGCAGATAGCAGAACAACAGCCTGAAAGATGGCCAGGTTGCTAAATTATGCTCTGCGTGTGTGTGCACACATGCGTGCATGTGCGATTGTGAGTGCATGTGTGTGTGGTAGTTGTGGTGGTGTGGGGGTGGAACCTAAAGGGGCATGCACGCAATGCACGCAAGTGTGTGTAAGTGAGGATGTGTGTGTGCGTGCAAGAAGAATTACAGCTGCCGAGAGGAAGTGTAAGCCCATGCCCTCCAGCTCAGCTGATGATGGCCAAACTTCCCCGTGACATACTGCTCTGTTCTCCAGCCCCGCTGACCTAATCAGATCAAGTGCTGCTAGCTAAGAGGGCAGATCCTGAGACGGGCATGGGAGGATGATGGAGGGAGACAAGAGAAAGATGAAGAGATGTGGCCTTTGCTTTAACTTTAAATGGCTGCCACAGACTAAAAAACTTTTCAAATTGCACTCTCCACACCGCCTGAGCAGCCGGGATGCGTGTCAGGCCAAATAAAGCTTTGAGGAAGCCTTATCGTGGGATGGATACTAAACAATCCAGATGGATCCCAAAGAGAAAAAACCTGAACAGTCAGCTAAGCTTCTGGCCTCTCGCCTACTAGAGGCAGATTACTTCTGAATGTAACTGATCTTACCTTTGCTTGTGTTCCCTCAGTGAGGCATTTGCAATTCACAGGGGGAAGAGAGAGGGAGAAAGACAGAAGTAAGAGAGACAAGGAAGAAGGAGGGGTGGAGAGAGAAAGATGTGCAAACAGATAAGGAGAGGTAAATTGAATTAAGGAAAGAAAAAGTTCTTTCTCAAGGAATGCACCATTGATTTCCTACTCTTCTGGAAACATTTAATGAGTACAGCCTCATTTGACAGGGGGTGGACGAGAGAGAAAGAGGGGAGAGAGAGAGATAGAGAGAAAGAGAGAGAGTTCACAAGACTTTCCCCCTTAGGAGAGGAAAGCATTCAAGAACCATGACGAAAGGCAGGACAGACCAGAGCCTACTTAACGTGAATGACAGATGTTAGGGGACGGGAGAGAGCGGTATCCCATTATCTTACCTGAATTAAAGCCAGAGTGAGGGGCTGGAGGGAGAGCTGTGGAGCGCAGAGATGACAGCCGTTATGCCACTAACGCCGTCAGCGCTCCCAAAGGTTCGATGCATGTTTGAAGAACATCAATATATGCCACAAAGTATAGAGCTGGAATCACAAACTTTAATCTTCCTCAAAATCAGTCCTAATCAGTTGGGTAAATGAGCTCACCGTGTGACAGATACGGATTAATCAAAGCCTGAATTATGCATCCAGCTGTTCTGCCAGATACAGTCAGTTGAACGTGTGCTTCAATTTATGTAAAGTGCTTTTTGGAGGGGAGGGAAAAAAAACAGGCTGAAATGTTCAAGGACCATTAGAGGAGCAAATTGTGGCTGTAACCAGCAAAAGCTTAACATCATTCTCCTAAACCTCAAGCCATTAGCTATTACAACCAAAAGCGTACGGCGCTGTGCTACTCTCAGCCATTACAGTGATCCTCAGGGTTTGTTATTTGGCCCAATACAGTTGCACAGTTATGTATTGAACCTCAATCTGCATGCTCACAATGAAGTGAACTAGGCCAAAGCTTGATTTGGAAGCTATTTAGAGCAATTATGCCACCCCCCCGACAGTAGACGAGACATTTCAGACACAAAGATAATTGATCCACCTCAAGCCTTCAGAGTTACAGAGTGCAACAACCGACTCTTGTCCAGAGCCCACAGAGGCCGCTGTCAGAGGGAGAAGTTTGTGCTGCAGGAGGTGCCCGCTATGAAGACATTGTACAGAAGAATTGTACTTCATTCAGATCATAGTCTGTCAGGGAGTCATAATACGGTCTGCGGTCAAACACAACAGCACAGGCCTCCACAGGAGACTTCCTCACACACTCTCAGAGCTGAGAAGGGAGGGGAGCAAGGGAAGCCGTGTGTGAAAGGTTGAGTGTGGTGCACAGGGAGGACTGCAGTGGGGAGACGGGGATCACGCCGCTTTAGGCAAACGTGAAGCCCGTCTCGGTGCGGAATAGTTACAGCAGAGGAGGAGCAATGCTGAGTAAGAATCAGTAGAAATATATATAGTGCAGAGGGAAAGTTAGCAAACATATGAAACAACTGACTGAGGATGCACATGCTTTTAAGTGTGGGAAGGACGCCCGTCACAAACAGAAATGTAATTGAATCCGTGCTCAGGCGGAGATCTGTACTCAGCCTTCGACCTAGTCACCTCAGTCTCTCTCTGCTGGGGAAATGTGAGAAAGTGAGAATGAGCAGCAGTCAAGTGTGACTATGAGAACACGAGAGAGAAGCAAAAAAGACAGTTGGGGAAGGAGTGTGGAATGTGGTGGGCTGCATTCCCCATGGTTAATTACAGGAGGCTTCACAACCAGGTTTCTCACATGAGAACTGGAACAAACATACACGCCGCATCAGGTCTGATAAAGATTTTCGTATCAAAACTAATAAACAACTTTAAAAACTTTGCTCCTGCATTGCTACATGCTATTTATTAAGCAGGTTTTTCAAAGAAGCCAACCACAAGGAAATTTTAATTACATAACAAGAGATACACTTACCAGTCACTTCGGTAAAAACATGATTTTATGAAAAACAACATTTCTGTATATTGTTAAGAGTCTGTTGTGTCCATGCCCTGTAGGGGTGAACCATTCTCTAGTCCTTCATTACTTGATAGTTGTATTTTGGTCATGCACTCTCCACCCAATAGTGACGGACATGTCTAAAATCCATATCAACACCACTTTGCCTGAATACGTTCTACCAGCTAAGAACCTACAAAAAATGTCACTACCATGTGAGTCAACTCTGTGATGAGAACAGTTTGCCACCCAAAAACATTCTTTAAGCAACGACCCATGGAGAGTAACTGGAACTGGATAAAAATTTGGCTGACCATTGAACTGAGAGACATGTGGGCTACAGTCTTCAACTGTACACATACATCATCCATTTAGGCACCACACACTGAAATGTAGAGAAGACCGATCCTCTGAAGCTCAAAAGACTAATGAGGTTAAAGCAGTATTATGCTGAAAATCCACAATGTGATGTGTGATTCCAAACTGTGAAGACATATTGGGCAATTTAGCCAGCATTCAGCATGCCTTCTGTTGCTAGAAAGAGAACTTGCACCCAGACACGTGACTCTGGCATTCTGACATTGTAAAAAAAGAAATAAATAAACAAAACAGAGGCCACACCCACAGAAGCTTGAGGATGTGTCACAGCCATTTGTATTTATGCCCAGTGTGTTTACCCTGACCTGTGGCATAATCCTGTTGTTAGTGAGGTAGGGGAATAGTGAAAAGGACCTACCTAAGTAGAGTTAAAAACAAGAGAGTCACACTGTGTCCTGAGTCAATGAGATCCATGTCAGATGCTGGGCACCAGGGCAATCTGAGGAAAAGTGGGCTACTGAAACAAATACAAAGCACTCATGGAGAACTCAAGAGTGGAGAACAGAGGACTGTGGGATTGCTACCAGACAAGCATCCCCAGTGTGAGAGGTGTGTATGTATATGCAGAGGAAGTGGTTACTATGGATGCTTTGAAAGCCAACATCTAGACCAACACCGAAACAGCTAGCAGCCCAGGGTTCCAACAGCCGCACACAGCTCACAACGCAGACTGACAAAATAGTAATGGCTAACCAGCCGAACACAGTAGTGATGGGCAAGAGGGCAGCAGTGATGGATGTAGCAATCCCAAGTGATGGCAACATCAGGAACACTAAAGCTAGAGAAATAGCAAAGGCTGTGTGAAGAGCTATAAAAGATGTTGAAGGTAAAGGCAACAGTGGTTCCTTCTCTGGTAGCAGAATTATATACAGTATATATAATATATAGGGGGACTCCTGTGATTCATCACCCACACATCCATAGTCTGGGAACGGCATTCCCCACATGCAAATAAAGCTTAGTGCAAGCACTTGCTTCCACAAGCTCGTTTCAAAGAAATGCAAGTTTCTTCCTGTCTGATACATTAATTGGCAGTCAAGAATGGAGTGTTCCACCTATTTATCTGGAACTTCTGATGAACAAGTCTTTCCACTGTATATATAATGTAGATGTTAACAAACCAGTTAATGAAGTCAAAACCCAGATTACCATAACTAATAAACTATGTATCCTACTACTGGGGTAAAACCTCACAAGTCATTACAATGTCTGAAACTAAAACAAACAAACAAACAAACAAACATCCACTAGGGGCACTACCAACAGCGACCGGCTGCCCGATAGAGATAGTGTTTGTGCGGTGGTGGTGGGGTGGGTGGGGGGCACGCACCAAGCTCACCTCCAACCGATGTAAACACATCATTGAAGTAGAGAGGCCAATAATTGCAGTCGGGGCCTCTCTATGTTGTTAGCTAGCGTAGTGGTGGAAGCTGTAGATAACGGCTGGATCGGTGGCCACAGACACACTGCCATTATCCCCGCACACTCAAATTGACCGTCTATCAGTCGAAGCCGGGAGGAGCAGCGAGACGAAGACAAAAGTCGATGGCAGCGGCCAAACAGCATGGCGACCCAGAGGATATTAGGCCAGGCCTGTCAATGAGCGGCAGTGAGCAAGCACAGAGAAACCCTTCAGGACATGAGCAAGCACAGAGAAACCCTTCAGGACGCCAGCAAGCACAGGCAAGTTGATAAGGCCCACGCCCCGCACAGCCACAATGAGCAGCCCCGTTGGCGACAGGGCTTCCAGTCTGCTGCTCCAAAACAAGGGCGCCTCGTGCCTCAGGGATTATACATCAGGAGATACTATTTCAAACCTTAGCATAAGCCATCACTGCAGACAGGTGGTAAACATGCAGCGTGGCTCAACCTAGAATGGCTTGCTAGCTTTAACAGATATAGTACATGGCTGCATTGATCATACATCAAATAGAGAGAAGCTTCTGAGCACATGGGAGCATATTTAGCTATGTGACAACCCTTGCCCCAATCTCTGTAACACGCTAGAAGTGGTAGAAGTGGGTGTTTGTACCCAAGCAAATGTGTCGTGCGGGAACACACAGGCATTCACACGCACATGCACTCATACGTGCATACGTACTTTCATTCTCATGTCCTGTTCCCTCCCCATATTTCTCTTGCTAGTGAGCCACACCTCTTGCTTCTTGTGGTGTGAGTGTGTGGGTGTGTGTGTGTGTGTGTGTGTGTGTGTGTGTACGGCCCTGAAAACTTGCCCAGATTCCTATGAGAACCCACAGCCGGGTGATAATGAGGAGGGAGAGAAAAAGAGCGTGTCAGGAAGTGGATTCTTTCTGCTGTGCGCCATCTGGAAAAGGCGAGCTAGATAAACAAGTACACCCGCAGCATCGCTCCCAAAAACACAACAACACACCGACACACACCACACCACAACAAACACACACACAGCTTCTTGAATTGTCAGGGATTCAGGCTTATCAATCGGGGGCCAGATACAAACCAAGAGAGGAGAAAACAAACAAAAGGGAGGGTGAGGAAGGGGAAAAAAGAAAAGCACATTTACAGTCGACAACAGCAGCCTTGAAGAGATGATGGGAGGTTCGTTTCCGCCCAGGGTCCTTTTTTCCCCCCCGATCTAGTCAGGCCATTCCTCAAACTAGATCCCTCAGTGAATGGAATTCAGAGGAATCCAACAGTGTTCAGGACCCACGGTACCCTGTACCCATGGTGTTACCCTAATAAACGCATGCAAATGTGCCTGTGAGTGAGGGGTCTTACAGATGATAGAGGCCCTCTCACCCTCTCATGCCCTTTAGGGCACAAAAAAGCTGCTGTCAAAGATATGAGACAGGGTGGGCAAACAGAGCCTTGGGGGCAGAAACACACCAAGGTGGCGAGATAGTGACGCTGCACTGGGGTGGGGTGAGGGGTTTTCGGTTAGGTGGTGGTGATGAAGAAAAGAATGCCCCTCAGGCTATGGAAAGGTGTTGTGTGAATAGCTGAGTGTTTGCCTAATTCAGTCCCACGTTTCTCACCATCATTCATTTTCTTTCCTCATTTTACCAGTTCTTTTTCCTCACCACCCCCCCACCCCAATACTCCATCCTTTACCTCCATTGGCTCAGGGGGCTACGTGAGGCAAACGAGCCCAGTCAGTCAGGTATGACCCTCAAGCGAGTAGGCAAAGAGACGGGAGGGGTGTGGACAGCCTGTTGATTTGCATTGGCTCAGAGCCCAATAGTCTGCCCCAATTAGCAAGCGCTCTGGTCAGAAAAGGCTTTGAAGACCCATCTCAGGATTCCCATTGAAAACAGAGGGAGGGGCAGGAGATCAGCTAATCAAAGTGATAGAAAACAGCTCACAAAACATCAGCAGCCAAACAACTGTGTCTGGTAGGTGGGTACAGGGCCATAGCAGACTGTGAGCGTTGACCATGCTGGGAAGGTTGACGAATCAAACTGAGAGTCACCTGAAGTTTAGACAAACACAAATCCATCTTGGACCTATAAAGTGGAGGCTGAGATGAGCTGCAACTTGGTGAGCAGTAATGAGAATCTGTCTTACATGTTAAGACTTGCTGTCTACATGGATTCACACATCTTTATTAAGACTTTGAGAAATGCTCATTTTCTGAGTCTTATTAAAAAGTTGTAGATTCCAACAGTCCCCAAGACAGATAAAACTAATTACAGCCCAGCAGATGTAGCATGAGGGAAACGGAAACAAGGAGTACACACATACACAACACAATATGGACAAAATATTTTGCAATCATTCTCCTACATAAAAATATCGGTTTTGCAATGCTATGAAATGTCAATTGACAGGCTGTTCAAAAACATCCATTTGTCAAGCTGTATGATTGCATGAGATTAGTCAGACTGCTCACAAAACACTCATTACCAAGTGACGTAACAAGTAACATACAATACACTGGAAGAGCAGAAATGAATGCACGAGGGCAACCTCACCCATCTTTAGCGTCACTCTGGATCCGTCCGGGTTTGGTAAAACGGCTGGGCTCTGAATGTGGAGTGTTGCCATGTCACACACTGTGATTGCATGAAACAAATGTTCCCCTACTGAATGCAGTAATGAGAACAAGAGCCAAGAGCTGTGCATTCATTTTTAATGTCACAAGTAATGCATTATAACCCCCCTCACACACACAATCAGAAAATCACTTAGACAACAACGATCTGCTTTTCCACTGAGAATAATTTAAAAACAGCAGTGCAGTTGCAATAGTTATGACTAATTGTTCATCTGAACAATCCATTTCAGTACAGAGCACAACAGCACAGGAGGTGCTGACATAGGGGTCAGTTTCCCCTGAGCCAGCAGCTCACAGTGGCAGGAAAGCCTGACCAGGCAGAGGTCGCTGTGGCCTGAAGCACGTGGCAGTGCTGGACCTTAGAGCCGTGCACAGCTGTGGGCCGCCGCACCCCAGTAACCACTCCTAGTGATGGGATCTTACAGGGATGTGGTGAAACTTCAGCAGCCGCCTGCCCCAGAGTCGAGACGCTTATTCGGTTTTACAACGGAAACCATTTGGGATGAAGTACCGGAGTCCAGCGAGGCTGAAAGCTCTTCCCCGCTCGGCGCCAGGAGCAGGTGCCAGCTGAGGAGTCCTGGCTGCAGCTCGGAATCTCGGATATGACGGATGGGGTGTAATCCCAAAATGACATACACATTCCGAGAAGTCCATCTGTGGCTGGCAGCTGGCCGGACGTGTCCAGGTAACGAACCAATTTAGTGGCCGATCCAGCATGGTGGGGTAGTGAGACGGACATTGCAGACACTTCATTTATGGCTAGGGATAAATCCTGGTGGAAGGCAAGACTGCTCGAGTGGAAGTTGCGTCTAGAACAGGTGTCTTTCTGTAACTAGGATACGAAACAGACGAAAGCGCTGCAGGAAAGCACGTTGAATCACAGTGTAGTTTTAAACAACAAAGCCACTAACAACTATGTGAGCATCTTTAATGCAACCCTATTAGTCATTCCTCCATCTTCACACATACTCACACATGCCGGGTATGTGTTTTTTAAAGAACACACAGTTCCATGTCCTTAGAACTGCAGTTGTAACCTCAGGCCAATTTAGAGTAAACAATGTCTCCCTTAAGTGAGGCGTGCTTCTGTCGGCTCCTTGTTTACTAACCATGTATTGCAGGCCAGGCTGATAAACTTGCTCTTAAAAGCACTTAATGTTAACAACGAGTCAAAGCTGTCGTAAGGGTTTCCACAAGCCAATTAAACCATCAGGCCCTTTACAATGACTCGGTGTTGCACTGAAATAACCTGCAAAGACAAATACCTGGAATCCAGGCAGCTCTCCCTCATCTCCTGCCTGTAGCTGCTTGGATGAGGGCAGGTCGGCATGTTCTGGGAGGTCTTCCTGCCTCAGAGTCTGTCTGGAAGGTGCTCACTCTGCACTCGTGACAGCTGCCAAAAAAGCAGCATGCATTGAACGCCGTGACTCCACATCAGCGTCCGCGGCATTTGCAATCAAACACCTGCGGCATGCTCTGCAAGGAGCACCCACCTTAATTGCCTCCCACGCAGTCACACTCACGACCTGTGCCCCACAAGCGCAACTGGGAGCACATACATGGGAGGGTTTCAAACTGGATTCAGCTAGGTGGTGAGTACACCAGGAGTCATTTGGGGCCAAAATGGTGATGATGAATAAAGCTGCCAGTTTAGGCTTGAGCCAAGATGGAGGCATTATTGAAATATTGCCGAGGGCAGCAGGCTTGTGAGGTCTTTTTAAGCCATCTACAATCCTGTGTAAATGAGCAAATACTGATCAGATGACTTGCAAAAACTTGCAGTGGACACAGGTTTGTGCGTGCATGAGTGAACGTGTTTTAGGAGAGAGAGCGAGAGGGAGGGAGGGATTACATGTTTTTGTGATGAGGCTATGACGTGGCACAGACATGGTACAGACAGCAGTAAGGCCAGGCACCATGGAGGTGTGCCTCATGCCCCAGTGCACCTCATGCCACCGCATATGCCCCTCTGAGCCCGATCAGGGATCAGCTTCTCCCACTCGAATTACACTTTACATTCATCTGAAGTATGAAAACTCAAGAGTCATTTCATGGCGAGTTTACAAAGGTCTAAAACACAAGCAGCTCACCCCTCATTAGGCAAACAATACTTTAGCACTGTGCCAAATATGAGAGCTGTGGTTTGGATTATAGCGGGGGGGGGGGGTGCAAATTCAGTGGAAAGAACTGGCCAGCAATAACACTCATCATTCTTCCCACGACCCCCCCCTCACATGAACGCAGAAAGAAGTGGTCCAATTTATCCTCTAAGCTCACTTCATTAATTAAACCTTATAACAAATGGGTTTCAACAACTGGGGGCACTGGCGTGTCTCTTAAAGAGAGACTGCTCGTCTTACAACACTCGGTCCCTGCTCCTAAAGGGCTTTGGCAGCAGCAAGGAAGGAAGACATATTGCTCTCAATATGTCAGTGAAAAAACAACATCTGGAAAGAACTACAGAAAACCTAAAAGAAATTATGTAATCGCTACATTCTGAATAAAACTTTCATCTGCATTAAACAAGCATTCTTTTCAAAAGTATGAGGGGATGGATGCAGAGACTGCCAGTGATAAACAAGAATTTGTTCATTTTTGTAAAGAAGTTTGCAGAGTGGAGGTCACAACAGGCCAAATCATATTTCAAGAGCAGTAGTTTAATGCAGAGATGGCCATCTCTGTTTCAAAGTGTCCACTGCAGTCAGCTTTGTAGTAAGCAATTCTTCATGCTGCTCCCTCTGTCTTATTCATGTGTGTTTAACAACACACACAATAGGAGAGATTTTGAAAGCAAACAAAAACAAGATGCAGTATTTGCGTCCGTGAGAGAGATTGTGCTAGCACAGAAATATAGGCTTAATTGTTATAAGAAAAAAGAAGTGGCTTAAATCAGCTATTGTTTTCTTGAAACAGCTTCTGACTGAGTGACACACACATAGGACATGCGCCTGAGAAGCAGAAGAAACCGTCCGAACTTGGCCAAACTTCTGTTTAGATAATTGCAATCACAGGTGTAGGCCTGAATGTGGACAAACACAGGACACCCTGATGTGTGTGTTTGTGAGTGTGTGTTGGGGGGGGGGTTGGGGGGTTGTACAGCCTTGGATCCAGGCGGAGAGGAGTACAGACAGGGATGGATGAGGATGAAGCGAGTACCGTGTCCTTGCCTAGTGGCAGTGACCCTGGCAGGCATGGAGCGGAGGCGGGGGAGAGCAGCTCCCAGCTAACTGCTGGAGCCGGATAAGAGAGCCTAGTGCAGCAGGAGCCCCGGCCCTGCTGCTCACCCAGCCCTAATAATCAGAGAAGTCAACCTGCCTCTGCCCACATGCTGGAGCTTCTAATGAGAGAAACACCTTTGATATACAGACACCGTTTACAGGAAAAGCACGCGCATACAGTGTCACAGCCCAACACTGCTATACATGCAAATATGCAAAGAAATTCACACACGTGCTCGCACATAGACTCTTTGGCCGAGCTCAAGGACAACGTGCCACCTTGGTCAGGGGAGGACTAGGGAGGTGCAGGTGAGATTGGATCCAGACATGCCCGCTCACAGGTAGAATTGAATTATTGATCACCAGACAGATTGAATTATGAGGAATTCATGGATCCATGGTGGGCCCGCCCAGATCCCCCCAGGCTGATGGCAGAGCGAAACAGAGTTAGGAAGGGGTGAAAGAATTGTGCAATTTAAGTTTGGATTTTTTTTTTCCAGAGAGAGACAGAGAGAGAGAGAGAGACAGAGAGAGAGAGATTGCACTTAGACAAGCCAGAGCAAACAGAATCGATCAGCCTTGTTGGTGGATGAATACAACAGACCGACCCTGTATGGTCCCCCCACCCCACAATGCTCTGAGCTTTACTGTTCACTCAGAGTGTTTGTCATCTGAACTCAGGAGGAAATCGAATCCTTGGGTCTCAAAACTGATCACTGAGAGTGAGGGGGAAAGGTCTGACTGCAGGGGGCCTAAACCAGGCATTAGCCACTCCAGCCCAGGCCGCAATTACTCTGGGATTGATTGGAAGTCCAACGCAACTAGGGTATTTTTAGTCAGTCACTTAAAGTGCTTATAAAGGCATTATAGAGGCCATTCAGCCTGGCAGAAACCAAGGGCTGACACACATCACTTTTCTCGAGGCTTAACCTACTTCAGTTGAAGTCCTGTCATCTCACGCCACACACACCAATCACTTTGCGTCTGATGCTGTAAAACTCTGGACTACGCAGGATCCTCATCGTGCAGGTTTCCCTGGTGAACGCAAAGCAAAGGACTACACCACTTAGCCACACCAGTCCGAGCTGCAGGATGCATTGCCATGGACCACACCAACGAAATGGTCACAAGGCTGCTGAACTATAATAGAGGGTTTTTTTCATTTCACATGTGCTCATTATCCTGCATCACCAAATGACACCGTGTCGTGTGGTAGCTCACTCGTCTGCTCTGCTGACCTCGTCTGGTGGCAGAGCGCTTAGAAGGACGTTGCCAAAGCAGTAACATTACGCTATGCTAGCGTAAGCTTCTCTACGCCCCACTAGAAGACTGGAGTGTAAAAGCATACCGACTCTTACTTTTCTTTCCATATTCATTTAGCCCCGGGGGAACCTTTTTGCTAATTCAGTTCCAAAGTTAAATGATGGCCTCTACATTTCATGAACATGCAAGAAATCATTAGCAAAAAAGGCCAGCCTCAGGTCTTTGTTATTTTATTTATTCATTTATATTTGAGAAAGACACTTTAGCAGCCTTTTCAAGAGTTCTGGACCAGCCCTTGTCCAATCACCCTGTCAATTATGATTGGGTGATGTATGAGAGGGGTGTGGGAGATGGTAAAGAATGGGTAATCCATGACAATCCATGGCTAGGAGGCGGGCCGTGTCGGAGTTTGCCGGCTGCAGCCAAAATCTTATCAGAGGGTGAGTGGGTGCACTTTAAAGACACTCGTCATGCTATTTAAAGCACGTCAGGCACGACTGAAAGGAACATCAGTGAATGAAATGAAACAATGAACACACCATACGTCTGGCTGAGTAGAACGCAGCCTGTTTGCATCCGGTCATTTTATGCATTTTGTGTACAGCTTGTACTGAGAGAAAATTTTTATCAAAGTTATAATGGATTCCAATTGCCGTTTAATACAAAGAAAACAAATTCAGTCATACCACCTGACAATGTTGTTTTTTTATTCTTTAGTTCCTAAAGTGTTTACATTGTAGTTCTAGAGCAGTTTCTTTGTGACACAATGGGAAGGCTGAGGGATTTTGACTGTAAAATGTTCAGAGACACTTCCCAAAGCATCTCACACCACTTCCAAAAAGTGGGTTGACCCATTGCGTTTAAAATTTTCAAATGCCTCTTGGATGTACCAAAACCTATTCCCAGTCCAGATATAGTGTAATCCTGGTACAAAATACAAGTGAAAATGCATTTTTGATTGACACATAATTCAGGGTTTGACATCACACTGCACAACAAGGTTTTTGCTTCTTGAACACTGTTAGGTGTTTCTTATAGATTTTTGGGTGATGAACACGAATATCACATCAAAATTTACGTATCACGTACCGTTTAAGAGAAATCTTCATTTTTATCATAATGTTTGCTTAATGTTTTACCCAAACATCTCACTCCAGTAAGTGACTCATCAGCAACAGTTTGTGCTGCTTGGGTATGTCCAGGCAAGTATCAGACCAGGTTGGAAGCTTTTCTGTGGAAATATGACATCTTGGGCCTGCCTGGGAAAGTCAGAACGAGCTTGGCCTTTCTCAGCATGCTATAAAAGTGGCTTGCATAAACCGATCCTGCTTATTTGGTTAAAACAGAAAGCTAGTGTATATGTGTGCATCCTTCTAGTGAAATACAGTGTCTGTATCAATATAACAGTAAGTAAATTTAATGCTATGGCTGTTTTGCTGTCTGGCGATATGTCTCGTCAATGTCGTAACAGCATCAACATTCTGCTATAAGACATGCTCTCCTATATACCCGATTGAAGGTGTTTGCATTTCCACATGCCAACCTGACCTCCAGGTGAGGGGGTTTCACACAGACATGCCCGAAGAGGGGCACCTTCGGTGGGCACAGCAAGCTGGCGGAGGGCCCTGGTCCCTCCACCCGGTACGAGCAGCCACTGGCACAATTTCAATACTTCCAGGGGCGGCCTGGAGCTCTCGGGTCCGACAGGGTGCACGATGCTCGGGCACAGCAAGCTGGCGGAGGGCCCTGGTCCCTCCACCCAGTACGAGCAGCCACTGGGGTGGCCTGGAGCTCTCAGGTCTGACAGGGTGCACCTTGCTCATTCTTGCACATTCTGCTATATTAAGTTCTGTTGAACTTAATGGCTCATGGGGAACATACACGTGATTAAATAGGTAAAAATATAAATGTCTATTTCTTAGAGTTCCTATGTGATGCAGTAAAAATAAAACTATATTTGTGCATATCCTATAGGTACCTGTCACAATCACCAAAAATGTTTCAGGAAGCAAAACTTTTATCAAAATTTGTTGTGCAGTGAAATCAGAGCATAATTTGCGATGGTAGACAAAGATAATACAGCTCAACTGCAGAGACAGAGACAGATTTGGCGGACAGGCTGTTCGAAGTTTCACCCATGCTGCAGTCCATAGTATGGCACAGGCTGTTTTGACAAGCGAAGACGCATGCCGCGGCCAGCATGGCTGGAGTCAGTCCTGGGGCAGCGCATTCTGTCAATTCCAGGCTGGCACGTTAAAGGAAACACTCTGGAATCTGACAAGAGCAGAGATGCACTGAACAGCTTGGGGTGAAACCTCACGCAACAGCAGGGGAAAAGCAACAGAGCAACGGGCACATGCCGAGAGGCTGTTTGGCATCTCTATATTTGGAACGCGTGAGGTCTGACTGCAATTTCAGTGCCGAGTTTTCTGGGAGTGCTCCTCAACCTGTTACCACACTTGCAAACAAAGTGATCATAAGGAGTCTACACAGCCAGCCTAAGTCCCTGCAACACGCCTCATCCGCCTCCTACCCCTCCTCACTAAACGTCCTGAGTGAAGGGGAAAATACGCGGGCAGCCCAATTTGGCAGTGCCGCCCGCACTACAGTGAGTAACACCTACTGACTGCGTTTTCAGAGCTGTGAGCTCAGTAATAAGGCTCCCTGACCCCACCCGGAGCCCTTTTCTCTGTAATCGCAATAATTGGAGGTCTGAGAGATGCCGAGATCAGTGACGTGAATTGCACGGACTAGCACATTAATGAAAATCAGCAGTAGAACCAGACGGTGACCACACAGGAACTTGGCATGCTAGGATTGGAGAACTAGGTTTTGTTTTCTTGTTTCCACTGGCTTTGTGAGCATGTGCTATGTGGTAAGGATACCACGCGCTTTGTTCTCATGCGGGCGTTTAGACGTGTTAATAGATGATGTCACTGATGTCAGTGGATTAAACGGAACCATTTGTTTGACTTTTAGGGTCATGGTAAGATCACAAAGCAGATATGGTAAGGATATACTAATAACCTCAGGCAGGTTATTAAACGGGCCAAATGGTAAATTAAAATATTGTATATCACACGAAACCAGACACCAGGAAAAGCACGAGACAGAGTAAATACATAGTCATGTGCTGTGTCTCCCCGACAAGAAAAAAAAAAGAAACCCCTTGTCTGTTCTGAAGGAACTGAAGTGAAACAGGAGAACACAGATTTAGCACCTGAGCCGAAGTCCAGATGAATCAGTCCAGAGATATGCATGTCTACCCTGATCGGCGTGAATGGGCTCAGCTTGCTGGAGGCACCTGTAGACACCCAAGATGCACGGCTCCAATGACACATTTGCAGATGTATCGAACTGGAGACAGACAGCAGCCTGAGGCACAGTGACGATGGAACAGAAGGAAGATTTGAACAAGCCTGTGACTGAATGAAAAAAGGAACAAAGAGTATACAAGTAGCAAAGATGGGAGGATGGAGAGGGAGAGAAAGAGCGAGGGGAGGAGAGGAATGAGTAAGTGAGCAAAAGATGGAGGGGAACAGAACAAAAACTCAAAGAAAAATAAAGTGAGAGTATGAAGAGAATAAATGGGAACAGTCAGAACAGAAGCATGGAGAGTTTAGAGACCTAACAGGAAGAGCTGCATAGAGAGCGAAGCACAGGTCTCTGAAGGTCCATGTGCTCGCGGGCTGCCTCTGTACATCTGTTTATGTAATGGGCATAGCTGGAATTCCTATCTCTGTCTGAAGAGCTCCAGAAGCGAGTTGGAGCACTTCAAAGCAACAGGACCTCCCTCCCTGCCGTGTCTCTGCAGCGCCGAGGCCCGCTGCTCCCCGACCTCCGGCCATTGCTCGTGCCGCTCGGACCTTCCTCCATGGCCCCTGAGGGCCCTGCCACGGGTGACCCCTGAATCAGCATCAAATTCCGCAGCCAGAGCAAAAATAATGGCTGAGAGATATAGATCCAACAGGGCTATTACAGTCTCAAATTAATTCTTGCACATGCTAAGCATTCTAATTTAGTGTTGTGAGCATTTGAAGAGATTAAACATATGAAAATAGAGAGATATATAAAAAAGTGTTCTATCCTGTATAGAGGCCTGAATGAATCATTTAACACGACCTCCCCTCCTTTTCTCCCAACTGGTGCACTTCTCCATGCCAGAACAACTCCCCATTCTCTCAGGTTGGGACGACCTTGCTTTCCAGTTGTTGCCAGATTTCTGACCCTTCCTCCATCTGTCACGGCAATTATGACTCTCTTTCAACCTCTCTTTCTTCACAATTAACCACTAGGAGATGATTATTTAAATATAAATACAGTTTTGAAGAAAGAAAAAAAATGGACACTAAACAGTGACCACACCAATAATATGATCCAACTGGACTTCCCACTAGTCCAAAACTGTGCTGTAGAGACAATTGTTAAGAATAATCGAGGCATGAAACACTGGCTTTGTTTGGCAATTAGTGCTGGCATTACAAACATTTTGTAAAGAAGAATTGCACACTGCAGTGATCAGCTAATACTCTCCAGACAGAACCAAAAGCAGCAGTTTGGGTGATGGGTACACAAAGGGGATCTATCATTTACTGCTTTTCCACTTGACTGAATGGTGTTGACTCTTTTTTTGGACTGATATATTAAGAATGAAACAGTGAAAGGAGAGCTATGTCATTTCCCACCAAATAATGCATCAATATGTTGTCAGTACAAATGCATTATGAACATTCAGGTGGCCTTCATAAAACCATCATGAAGCCACTGCACCCAGCATAAAAAGAGTTATTGGTGCGTCAAGCTGAGAGAGCATGCTTTTAGAAGTAAAACAGGGTTTGGAGTGACTATTAGTATAATACATATAAAATAAGAACTACAGAACACCATTTTGCATATCCAAATCATTTCACATAAGAAATGTGCCACCATATGGTTAACAGTCTACACAGAGCAGAAAGTGCATCCTAATCCCAACGACTGAGCACTGTACTTTATAAAGAGTATGGGATTCTGGGGGTGCAGAAGGATCCCAGCAGTGCTGCATGCCTTTCTGCCAGATCATTCTGTGATGTGAAAAGACAGAGCAGTCATGCTGGTACTGTGGTTCTTACACATCTCTGCGGGGCTAGGCACACAAGCCTTATTCTGCACTGATAAACTGTTTCATGCCTGTAACCAGAGTCTGCAGACCAAGAGCTTACAATCCGCTGGGCTGAGCTGAAACGTGTGTGGCACCAACCCACACACTTTACAGATGTTCCATGCACTTGAGCGTGAAACACTTTATATACAGTGCTTATAGTGACGCTGAACGTCTGTAGTCACACAAAGTAAAAAAAAAAAAAAAAAATCTTCAAATCAATAGGATTTTGGTGCTCCATCAGTAACAAATAGAGCGTGAGAATAGGAGACAGAGACAAAGTAAGAGAGAATGAGAGAGGGAGCGTGCACACGCGCCAGAGAGAAAATGGGGTAGAGGTAAAGATACATACACACACACACACACACTGTATTTCATTAAAGTGATTTCACCCTTTACATTTCTGCAAATACTTTATAGCTTTTCATGAGAAAACACTATAGAAATGAAACTTGGATATAACTTAGAGTAATGAGTGCACAGCATGTATAGCAGTACAGAATTTTTGTCTTCTGAAAATTACTCAACCCAAAGGCATTAATGTTCAAATAGCTAGCAACAAAAGTGAGTACACCTTACAGTGAACATGCCCAAATTTGCCCAATTGTGTCACTGACCGTCCCTGGTGTCATGTGACTTGTTAGAGTTACTAAGTTCTAGGTGTGAAAGGGGAAACAGCGCTGTTAAAGCTGGTGCTTTGGGTACAGTTCATTCATACTGGACACTGGATATTCAACATGGCACCTCATGGTTAAAGAACAATCTGAACCACAGTGGTTTTCCAGGATGGGTTACACACAACAGGTATCGCCAGGGTTGACCAAAGAGTCCACAACGTCATATCCAGAGCTTGGCTTAAAAAAAAGAGACGTGTGAGTGCAGGTGGGAGGTCAGCACACCGCATCAACTTGGTCCGCATGGCCGGCGTTCCAGAAGAAAACCTCGTCTGAACCAGACACACAAGAAAGCCCACAAACAGTTTGTTGAAGACAAGCAGACCAGGAGCATGGGTTACTGGTGAGGAGGACCAAGCTAACTGTGTCTAGACTACAGACGAGCATGATGGTGGCAGCATCATGGTCTGGGGCTGCATGAATGCTCCTGACACTGGGGAGTTGTGGTTCACTGAGCGAAACATGAATTTCAACATGTACTGTGACATTGTAAAGCAGAATATGATCCCCTCCCTGCTTAAACTCGACCACATGGCAGTTTTCCAACATGATAACGACCCCAAACTACCTTTCTCTGAGGAAAGTAAAGATGATGGACTGGCCAAGTATGTCTCCAGACCTAAACCCAATTGAGCACCTGTGTGGCATCTTCAAGAGGAAGGTAGAGGAGTGCAAGGTGTCTAACATCCACCAGCTCCACCATGATGTCATCATGGAGGAGTGAAAGAGGATTTCAGTAGCAGCCTGTGCAGCTCTGGTGAATTCCATGAAATTCAGGTATCCCAAAAAAAAGCCAAAACCCGAAAATTCTCCTCAAAGCTTTACTCGAGACTCACTTGTAAAAAACTGTAATACAGACATAAACATATCTTAGTTTTACATCAAACATAACTCAATACAAATTTATGCAGCAACTGAACATGACGTACTTACAGGCAAATTTTTCCCTGGCCATACAACAAAACGCAAGAAAAACGCAACTGTTCAGCTTCCTCACATGAACAACCACCTACGGAAAACACCGAAGGCACAAAGAACACCACTGCGACAGGCACATTTTGAACATGTTCACTGCGAGGTGTACTCACGTTTGTTGCCAGCTATTTGGACATTACAAGACAGTAAATCTATTCTGCTATACAAGCTGTGCACTCACTTCTCCAAGTTACATCCAAGTTTCATTTCTATAGTGTTTACCATGAAAGGATATAATGAAATATTTGCAGAAATGCAAGGGGGAACTCACTTTAGTGAGATACTGTATATATGTGGTTGTGTGAAAGCACTAAAGAAGGTGAATAAGCAAATGGGTGGGAGAGGGAAAACTGACAGAGGGAAGGCGAGTGGCCCAGAGCAGGTGAAGTGACGATCGGATCGAGACCCTCTGGCCCACAGCTGTTGTTTGAGAAATGTGAGAATGGATGGGACCTCACCTCACACCAGCCTTCTCCCATGAGATTTTGCTCTCAGATGTAACTGACCTCATATATGAATTAAGAAAGTGTAAAGGAGGCATAGCCAATGGGGGTAGGAACAAATCTTATTGCTTATTCATCTTCGTTGAGACTGAGGTGTCTAATTTAAGGGGCCAGATGAAGGGGATGAACCCATATGCTTCCTCTGGCCATGTGGGTGTAAAGCCCCTGCTCAGCACTAGGGCAGTGCCAACATCACGATTAAAATCCTGACTTTAAACCATTATAGAAGCAACAGCAGCCTGACAGAAGGTGGCAGTTTAGTGACAGGCAGTATATACCTGCCTCGCATTGAGGGCACTTAGGACCAGAATGAGGTCAAAAGACCTCTCACACCATCTGACTCAGAAAGAGGGGTGGGGGTTCAATAGTACCAGAATTAACAATAGGAGGACCTGTGAAAAAATACGCCTAATAGGGCAATCATTTGCACAGGACAATCTTTTTCTTCACCCAAATAAAATCATTTTAGATAAGGGGTGGTAATTCCAAGCTTCTCAGAGTAGGAACTGGGTCATAATCGCTTCAAAATTACAAGAATGATGCAAGAGCTCTCATGCCTACACGCATGAATAAAAAATAAATTAAAAAAAAGCAAGACACCAAAATTGCTAAGACCTTAGAAGACAAATTTAGGACACATCAAATGATGCCACACCAGGGTTATTAAGGCAGTGATGCACACAGGAGAACATAGGTGTAGAAATAGTACTTGCTAAATACTACTGGCAGGACAAGGATGAAAACCATTGGAACAGACCATGTCGGTTTCTATTTCCATGAGACAGAATTAACTGCCCAAAACAGTTTGACTTTCAGCCTTTTGTGCTATAAACTATGAGGCTAGCAGTTTTCATTTTCATGCATGATTTAGTTTCACAGTATCTTGTTAGAGCAGTCTAGAGGTCATTCCATGCCAAATCACCTGAAAAGAGGTTCTGACAACACCCAACAGAAGCATAGCGTCAGACAGCAAAAGAAGCCGAGTTTTTGTTGAATGCATGTTCTTTGTATAAAAAGGACATTTATAAGAAGCAAAGCCAGCATTTCTGATGGCCTCATTGTTTGATTAATGCTCACTCAAAACAGATACACTATATGGCTAAAAGACTGGAAACGCCTGCTAATTATTGAGTTCAGGTGTTTCAGCCACACCCTCTACAAACAGGTGTACAAAGTCAAGCACAAAGCCATGCAATTTCCATAGACATCGTCAGAAGAATGGGTTGTGCTGAAGAGCTCAGTGAATTTAAATGTGGCACAGTGTAGTAAAGGGCAGCAATCATGCCCAGCCTTGAATCTGTGCCTTTAGGTTGGCAAAAGTGTAATAGCTTCCTGGCACATATACCCTATTGAGTGATGGTCTCTTTATACACTGCCCTCTCTGTCAGGGAGTGCACTCATACATTTCACACATTCCACGAGTCCCTTGTGCATCCAGCTCTCATCCATGGTTATATTTATACCCCTCACCTGGGGGTTGTGTACTGGGTGTCACAACACCCTCTCATTGGAGAGCAGGTTACATGGGTAACCTACTGATCGACTTCTGACAGCATTGCACTTCTGATACCATTTATAGCAAAGGCAGAGGGCAGCAGCCATGCCCAGGCTCGAAACTGGGCCTACAGGTGGGAAATGCATGTTTGAGATCAAAGCGTCAGATCCTTGGCATAGGGAGCTCACATTTCCTACCTGCTCACATTTCCTCTCTCACAGTCTTGTGGCAAAGGTGGCATTCTAGAACCATGCGTGACAGAACACACGCTTTACCCTACTGACTGACTCGGTCACACTACACTCTCCTTCAGGGAACAGTGGTCTCTGTCACGCATGGTCGTCGGATGCCACCTTTGCCACGAGACAGTTTCTGCCCTATCTGCCATATCTACTCCTGTCAACCTGAAGTTTGTATGATGAAATTAGAGCATCCAAGAACCAAATCTCAGCCACGAAGCGGTAGAGTGCGCAAATAGAGCGTGGCAGTGCAGTGCTGAAGCACACGGCATGTGAGAACTGTCTTTCTTCAGCTGAATCGCTCGATACAGAGCTCCAAGCTGCCCCTAGAAGCAACATCAGCACAAGAACTGTGCATCAGGAGCTTCCTGAAATGGGTTTCCATGGCTGAACAGCTACAAGACAAAGATCACTGTGATCAATGCCAGTGTGCAATGCGTCAGCTGCAATAGTATAAAGTGCACCTGTACTAGACTCTGCTGCAGCAGACACAAGTTCTTTGGAGCCCTGAATCATACTTTATTATCCGTCAGTCTGATGGACACATTATGGATTGGCAAATGTCAGGTGGACACTACTTACCAGAAGGCACACTCCCAACAGTAAAGTTTAGTGGAGGAGGGATAATGATGTAGTCAGCATTTGGACTAGGTCCCTTAGTTTCAGTTCCCGTTCCAGTTATGCAGACAGACAATTATGGTGGTGAGTTGGTGGTAACAGTTTGAGGAAGGTTCTTTCTTGTTCTAGCATGACTGTGTCAATGTGCACAACCTGGGGCTCAAAAATCATGCGCTGATGAGTTTGGTGTGAAGGAACTCCAAAGGACTGCACAGAACCCTAACTTCAACTCCAATGAACACCTCTGGAATGAACTGAAACATCGATCGCGTGCCAGGTCTTCTCATCCAACATCAATGTCTTACCACACAAATGATCGTTTGACTCAGTGGGCAAATTTTCCCACACACACAAAAAAGTGGTGGGTCAAGAGCTATCTTTGGCTTTTCAGAAGATTTTGCACTACTACTTATAGCATACAGTGGTATAATATCTAGTACAGTTATGACATCAAATGTTTACCCTTTATCAATGAACTAATGTTTCTAAGTAACAAAGAGAAATTAAATAATTTAATTTACCATTGATAAAATCTACCATTTGCTGTTGATAAAATCAGGACAATCTCTGATAGGCAGCAGGCACAGGTGCGAGACACCTTGGAAGATAAAGCAAAATCATGTTTTTAATAAAGGTCTAAAAGCCTTGACGTTATAGCAATTCTTATACCAGCTTGTTAAAAATGGTTTAACATAAATATATCAGAGCTCACAAAAAATAAGAAGCCAAGATTCCTTATTGCAGGTATTCAAGTTCACTGTCCATCAATGCTACAATGCAACATCCAAGGCTGAGATGGGACTGAACACATTTGTCCCTAATTTAATTCAGTGGGAAGAATGGCTTAGTAAAGACTCTAAGTCCAGTCAACTTGGAGCGATGTTGGATCATATTAACTGGGAAGTTAGTTGACAATGGCAGAAATAAATAAATAAATAAAAGACACCGTGACTCTGGAGGGGACATCCTGCCCCCTGCTAGGCCGGTAGCCATCAGTCTAGCGGTGACTTAGACTGTAGCTGGAAATTGGCAGCCGGTGACGCTAGTAGAAAATTAGGTGGGGAAAAAAAATCTGGAGAACCAAAGGAGCATCTGCCTAATCATTACATCTCACTGCACACACCTGAGTTTCCACACAGCCAGGTCTTTGCTTTAAGTAATTCACTAAGAATTAAACAACTTTGACAGCACGGCCCTCCGGTTCAGGATGACAGTGATTTATTGAGTGACTGTAAAGTATAGCCTCTGCTGTGGTGAGCCTTTCTACATGAGAAATTCCATACACATGGAAAACACTGGCCTTCAAAAACGAAGTCTAAAGTGCTACAAGCATGTTCACGGGTAGGAATAACTAACAAACGTCCAAGTAAACAAAGATGTCCTGCTTATTGTGGCTTGCAGTGTCAGGTATTTAGTTGTTTATTCAGCATTAAACAAAGGAAAACAACATCAGCCACTTTAGCTGGATGGCTTCATGACTGCTTATGATTGCAAGTAATGGATGTATTATGAAAGTAATGACATTATGGGGAAAGGCTTGAAAAGAGCACAGTGACTCAAGGTGAATGGGGTCATCTTCGTCTGTGAGGACTGTACTGGGGAATCATTTATCATTGCTTCATTCCTCTGATAAAGCACAGCCAGCCTTTTCTATCTACTTGAAGGGCAGCAGATAAGGAAAGTGACGCTTGGTATCATGAGAAAAAGGAAAAAGCTGTTCTTTCTTTAGCGGTGTCCATATGTATGCGTGTGTGTGCACATGCAGGAGAGAGAGAGCAAGTGATGAATGTGTGTGTGAGTGTGTGTGAGAGAGAGAGAGAGACAGAGATGCATGCACAAATGACTTGGGGTAGTTGCCTCTCCCTCCAAAGAGAGCAAACGCTGCCACTCCCAATCCTAGCTGTACCCGCCCACTCACTCACCCACCCACCGACAGAGCGCCTCTTTAGCCCACCACCTCCATTAGAGCATTTGTTTAATGTCATTTAATGAGCATAATCCTCTAGAGATGTAGCTATTCTCTTACAGTACAGATGTGTCAGTCTGGGCCAGAGATACAGGACACTTGGATAAAGGCACAATTTAGAAACTCAACCAGCCATCACAGTGAGGGCATAGGGTGCCAGGAGCCGAGAGATACGGAAGGACAGCACAACCTCTGATATCCCGCGGGGGATCTGAATGGGACCTACTGTCTCTCTGACCACTGAACACTAAGACACACAAACTGCAGGCACAACGATAAAAACGAAAGAGCTTTTCTGTAGACCGCATACACAACCGCGACCACATTCAAACACGCGCGCTAAATGAATCAAAGAACGGGGCGTAGCAAGTTCACCCTTGTTTAACACGAGCGATCTGACAGATCTGACAAGGAAAACTTTGTGACTTGAGTCTGGCTTTTACACAAACGATTCTGTTGTTCGCTTTAACAGAATAACAAACATTATATAAAGATTAAAAAAGTATTTTTCCCACCTGCTCCAGAAAAAAGTAAACACAGCGGCAGCTGAGGCACCACTGAGACAGAAATAATTCGACAAATCTTAAACATGACGGCTCTAGAAATAAAAAATAAGTGATTTATCTATTGCGATAGGACCGGAAGTAAACGCGATTATAAATAAATAAATTGCGAGCCACACTTGAATAGCAGTATTTATTTATCACCGTTTAGTAGCTAATAATACAGTAATTTATCTGCTCTCAGCGGGCGGCTATACAGCTGAGTCACCGAACAAGCTAAAGCCGACAAACCACCACGCGACGAGAAAAGGTAGAAGAGTCGCTAGGATCGTGCTTAGGCATGTGGCTAGACGTGGTTAAACTTGGGCATGTGGCTAGTCTAGACGTGGTTAAAATGCGTCCGTCCGTGCCCCTTCCTCACGACACTTCTTCTTCAACGTCGTACAGGACGTCTGTTTTCGGGTAAGGTGTTCTTCTGATATCTGCGCCAGGCATTTGAAGTAGCGGACTGTCATCCAGATTAGATCTACACGCTTGACTTATTGTTTACATTCTGACGCACATCAGTAAAAACGACAGGCTAACTGTATACCGTTTTAACTTTTTTTAAAAGCGTGGAATTCAACGTGGAATTCAGACATACACAGTTCAGGCATTCTCGCAGCGAGAGCAGCCGTAGCGCTGAACACACTCACGCCCCACTCACCTTGACAGAACAGCAGTTGCACAAATGCGAAGCGTCCAGATTTCAGATGCCCTCTGAATCACGAGAAATAGACTCCCAAAAGCGACGTACTAAAAGTTAACATTTTACTTTCAAGATAACTCTGCGATGAATGACAGCATCTCGTTAATACCAGTTCAGGATTCCAACAGAAAGAGACCAGGCAGCTTGGGCTATTCAACAAAAGCATCGACAAAAATAACTGTCGGGTTATCCACGCCCAGGTAACAGGTCACATGATGCGTCCAGGTGTGCTCGGTCTGTACCGTGTGCTCAGTGGGATAGAGGCAACCTGTGAGACCTGCTCGCATTCACCTCCTGCTAACGTGCAGTAACGTACAGAGGGAACTGTAGCCTACTGGTCGAAAACAGCACGGCAGGGCTCCAACGAACAGCAGCCGGAGAGCTACTCGAGTATGTTTCCCCTCCCCTTTCTCGGTGATGAAGAGCGCCGAAAGATGTAACTGATAGAAAACCCAAACAAATTAGGCTACGAGGGGAAATATGCGAACTGAGTGTCTGTGGCAGTATTCTGAAGAAGACGTCGAGTGCGCAGGCTTTTATCGGCTTCCTTGATGTTTCATATTCCTTGACTCCTCATCGCCGTATATTCCATGCAAATTTTAAACTGGTTTTATTGTAATCCATTACATATTTCTGTCAAATGAGAGATTGGGTCCTCTACTGTATTACGAATGGTCTCTTGTAAATTATTGACGTGGACAGCAAATTTTTATTTCATTCTCAAAGTAATTTATGATGTTATATGCCCATTTTGTTCCTTATCTTACTTCATACTAGTCCTTTCACTTGTATGATCCTGGGCATTTAGCAAGAGCCTTGCCCACACTTTTCACTTTTGAAGAGATTATAGTGAGTCAAGTTTAATCTGCAGCTCTAGTCACCTGTGAAAATGTAACTGCCTGGGAGACATCTATTCTCCAGTAATGGGACAGTGAATAGTTTATTTCTGCCAGTGTGGAGTCATATATTCTACTATTTTTTGCCCCACAGTGCAGTTGTAAATATGAAGTCCACGATCAATAGTTTTGTCACAAATGTATATCACCAGCTCCGTTCCAATTCCTATTTGCTGATTTCTTAGTTATTTCTTTTAGAGCTATCGCTCCCTCACTCTATGAACCCCATCTTCCTGTACTCTATAGTTCACTCTCTCTCCCTCTCTCTGGCCTATCTGTCTCGCTCTGTGCTCTATCTTTCTCTCTCATTCGCTCTCTCTCTGCCCTATCTGTCTCTCTGTACCTCATCTGTCTCACTCTGTACTCTATCAGTCACTTTCTGTCTCTCTGTGTCCTATCCTCCACATCCAATACTTTTCCTCCAAGTCTTAATTAAGGCCATACTGTAACACCAATGTTTCACAGCCTTGATTATATTATCTTCCTCCTTCATTCTCTTGACTTTTAAAAACTGTACCTAGCGTTAAAGGGAAATCAAAAACTTTAGAAAGTTAAATTCCTGAGAGACAGGGAGAGATAAAGAGATAAAGAGAGGGAGAGAGAGCGAGAGAGAGGTTGAGTACAAACAGCAAGGCAGTTGGCATTTGGCTGGCCTGGCATCGAGTGCCACTATGGCGAGTGATTTATGGTTATGCAAATGCGGGTGTCTGGGAAGAGAGTGGGCACTGCCCCAAAGGCTCATGGGAGAAGTGGAGAGAGGCAAGCGTGAGTCAGGCTCAGAGTGCTGAGACAGCTGGAAGCAAGACAGGGGGCAGGGATAGAGTGATGAGTTATGCTGAGAGGGAGAGATAAAGGCATGAGATTGGTAGGGAAACAGAGGGATTGCCTTCAGAGATCTTCAGGGTGAGTGATGAGATGATAAAGAAAAGCAGTCCAGGCCATCGTATGTATTGGAAGACTGACAGTATGCAAGAAAGTAAAAAAAACATTTGGCGTGTGTGCAGGAGACGGGAATGAAGTCTCTCCATGGGAGTTGCAAAACAGTGTTGCAGGTCAGCTGCATGTGTGACTCAGGAGTCATGAGAACTGAGCTCTCACAAAAGCAAAACTGAAACTCTGGTTCTTCTCTTATTAGAGTTCCATAATCCATTTAATTCAAATATCAACCAATTCTGAAACTGCTAGTTCCATGTGACCTGCATGTTTAATGTTTTTAATTTACGCTGAACCTGCATGAATTGTCTGACCTTGCCTAATCACAGCATAACCTTGATACTTACACATTTCATGTTCTGATAACTGTGTGCACACATACTCTCAGCTCCCACTGCTCAGTCACCAAATGCTCAGTATAGTGTGAGTGCCCCCTACTGTTTATATGGCAGATCAACTCAGTAGCAGGGTAGACATGGATATTCAAGAAAACATTAGACCAAACAATAATTACTTCTAGCCATGTGTATCAGAATTGCTTTTTTATACTTTAACAGCAGTAGTAATCTGTAAATCTGTATTTACTGCCATATTTCATATTTTGTTATTAACCAATTTGTGACTTGTGTAATAAACTGCACAAACTCTTGACTAAAGGTCAAGATGTTGTTTGTTAAACTTTAAACTGAACCTTTCTTCAGACGAGCTTTGTCAGGGAAAAGGCTGTTTGATGTGGCTACAGATAGGTGTGATTTGAGCGACATTTCAGGGCTGGAGTTAAAGCTCCACACCAGATGGAGGACTCTGACACAGACGAGACTGGCATTGCAGGAGGGAATTGAGCTGAGAAAACGCATTGCACACTCAGAGGCAGGTTATTTCAGGCATGAATACCGTTAACTGTTAGCCAGGAATCATTGCACAACCCAATGGAGCACAGTACTGACTATCCTTCTGACTTATGAGTCTCAAAGTGACTATGGTGGACTGACTATACTCTGGTACAGCTATGGGCACAGTGAAGTTGATATAATACTAGAACAGCAGCAAGAAAATGACCTTGTTCTGGCATGTCTGGACTTTTAATGTAGGCATAGTGGATGTTATATGAGGTCAAGTCAGGCAACGTTCATGCGGAAAAGCTGAGAATTGAGGCTGTCTCAGTGCAGAGTTTTGTGGCTGAATGTGTGATGAACAGACTGTATGGCTTTTGTTTACCCATGACCGTGTCTGCTGTAGAACCAAGGGACAGCTGGTAAGACAGACTCTGTGTCTCTCAACCTGGAATGTAAATACAGCTTATAAGAAAGAACTATAGTGATGAAACAAACTTTGCATGAATGATTCAATTTGTAGGCCTACATGTAGTGCAGCATGTTACAGACAATGGGTGTTGGGTGTTACATTCAACACAGCATTTAAATTAAGATAACCAAAACCATACGGTACGTTTAAGTCTTAAGTCTCCCCGATTGAAGAAACATGCTTTTTTACATCTTTGTGTCATATTTCGATGTAAGTATCCTTAGTTCATTCTTGTCATCGTTAACCACCATATTCAGCTGCAAGCACTTTCTCTAAGACTTTAGCTCTAAGGTTTAAATGCACATGTGTAATGTAGCGTTAATCACACTGCTAGCACCTCACTAAATTAGCTTAGCAGTTCTCTTCTTGACGAAGCATGTGACGTATAGCTTTTGTAATTAGCCTTTTAAAAACTTTCACTTGATTTTATAATACAGTTCCCTACGATTATATAAACAGGTTTTAAATATTGCTGTATAGAGTTATTCGAGGTTAATGCATGGCACTAAACCGAGTTACCAATGAAAAGAGAAAGGCCGCGATACTACGGAACGCGATTCTATCACTTGTACTGCCCCGATTGCACCTCCCCCCCTCCCCCGGTTATTGAATACATTTGCACCACTCTGGATTTCTGGATTTTGATTGGTTTTAGAAGTCTGCTTTGCTGTAATATAGATCATCCTTAATAGGGCATTAAAGGTTTTCGGGCTATACTTAGAAACCAGGCCAACATTTCATTCTGCGGCATAATACCTGTAATCTATAAATCCTTTAAGTTCAGAGAGAAGTGATTCAACTATGACATTAGGTCTGCTCTCTCCTTTAGAACATTTAGGATTCAGCAAAAGGCAGGTATTGGAAATGCATTTGTCGGTGTAATTTTTCTATTTCTACCAGGCGGCATGCGGATCGCGGATCTCGGCTCTCTCGTGGCACTGTGGGTATTGCGTGGGTGAAGGCTGGTCTCTCATGTTGAAACAGAGCCATGGCTTTGCCATCTGCTGTGCTCTATTTTCATCCCTGAGCTAAAAGTCAAAGGATACATTAAAAGAACCTTTTATTAGTTTAATGGCTTACATTTACTTGCTGTGAGTTTTAACAGCTTACTAAATGTAAAGAGCAGAACTCATTCAGTGAGTGTTATGAGAAACCGTCCCTCCCAAAATAACTTTTTAGCTTAAGTGAGCATATGGATCTTCTTTTCAATATGAATAATGTTAACCAATAACATTACAATTTTTCATCACATCTTACTATTCAAAGAAAAAAAATTCCAGAGAAGCTTTATTATTTGCTGAAAGTAGAGGTTCTGAATCCTAGTCCTGGGGTACCACGCACTTTGCCTTGATTGTTTCTTTACTTTCTCTTGCCTGTTTCTCTTGTGAAGGGCTTTGTAACAGTAAAGTCTGTTAGAGTAGGGAAGATGTGAGGAACAGGTCAGAGCATGTGGCTTCCAGGACTGGCTATATGAAACAAGTGCCTAAAGCCAGTTTTCACTTCACTGCACAGATAAATGTTAACATGTAGCAAAATGCATGAACATCTCAGAAACACTCAGAAGAAAGTCACTGTATGCTCGTGTGTCTATGACAGGTTTTGAGAACAATTGCATGACAGATTATCACCAGGTAGAAACTTTCCAGATCACCTGATATTCATAAAGAAGCATCACATCGGAAGAAATGAAGGCTCACAGACACCAGAACGTTCAATAAGTTTATAATAATTATTACACACTAGCTGTTTTTACATGTATTTACCCACATTGATATTTTGAATTAACTGCTCTATTGGCATGAAAGGATAGGCATTAGCTAAATTAAAACGGTGGTAAACAATGCAGTTGGCTCAATATCACAGATCACAATTTGCTCTGTGTTATCCGAGCCTTGAATAATACTAGAACTACATGGTCTGGGCAGATGAATGACAAAAAGCCACTATGCCAAACATTCCTGGAAAAAGCAAAGGCTTGAACAGGAGAAACATACACTAACTGAAGGTGTGATGGTGAGAGCATTCAGGATGTCCTGTTTCTGCAGAACCCGGGAGGCTTGTACTCACTGAGGCAATCATGGCTTTTACAGTTTAGAGAGAGAAGGGCACAAATATCTCATCAAAGCTGTTCCTATATATGCAGAGCCAACAGACAATCATCAAGGGTCTTCACCACTTTTACTTTGGGAAAGTCCTCTGTACACCCCTCTCTCTCTTTCTCTCTCATTTATACAATGAATACAGGGGAATGTATACAGGGTATACATTAAAAAAACGAATATCTTAATGAGTAAAACCAAATCTCTTAATAAATCAGTTTTAAATCAAGCATTTGACATGCTGTAATACACCTGAAAAGCCATGTGTAGTGAAGGCTGAGGGCAGGAAACTCAAGCACAAAGCTAAGGTTGTTTTTCTTTAACTTGTGCCATTCTCTCTGAACCAAGAACAAAAACGTGCTTTAGCTGTTCGGTGTAAAGCTATTTCTTTATTTATTTATGATTGGCTCTTTGAGTAATATTAAAGCGCAGACTGCATTTGGATAGCCCAGGCATCCATAGACAGCATCTAATTGTTTCTGTGAACAGGAGAAGTATCTGTCTTTTAGTGCAGTCTTAATACATTTACTGGTTTAAACTCATTTGCATGCTACAATGGTGGATTTATTATTGATATTTCTTACTTTTAATAGTTTTGTTGTTTTGTTGTAAGCTTTTTTAGCAGTTAGTTGTTGCTGGTGAGAGCTCATCTCTGTAACTAGAAATCATATCTTGTCACATCTTTTTGTTTTGTGCATTTTATATTGAATAAACCTACATCGGCAAGAAAACTTATAATGCTTCATTTTATGATCTAAAAATAAAATCAACTGAACTTGATAATGCCATGTCATGTCAGAGCCCAGTTTCTGCTAGCTGTGCTCTTTCCCCAACACACATTAGACTTGGCTTTAATAAGAATTTTATTTCAGAATTGTATTCTTAAGTCTTAAGTCTTAAGTGTGTGCATATGAAGACATGCACATTGTTATTTTTACTACATTACCTTCTATTTCTGTTTAAGTATCATTAACTCTGCAGTCAGCATTTACCATCAGGGTCAGCTAAGCAGTTCATGTCTTGCTGATGCAGCTGACAGTATTACTTTTATTTTAGCCTATTTTTACGCTAATTATTAAGACAATCCCCTAGCATAGGAACAGATTTTCAGTTTTACTGTATTAACTCCTCTGGTTAATGCTGGTAACTGTTTTTCTTTTTGAAAGCAGTCCACAGATCTTGCAGTGTTACTAGCAGATGCAAACTGCACCAAATTCTGAGTACTGAGTAATAAAGAGAAAGCCCACAGTTCTACAGAAGCACCTCGTCTGCAGTGCGCCTATGGCTGTCTGACATGAAGAATTATTGATATGCCCAAGGCAACTGAGTGTATAAATTACACCTATGGTTTGAGTGAAAATATCAAAAACATCATGTTAATCCAAAGGGGGTTGAAAGGGAGATAATCGTTACAGAAGCTGTGAACAGGGAGATGAGTGTTACAGAGGGGGTGTAAAGGGAGATGAATGCTACAGAGGGGGTGTAAAGGGAGATCAGTGTTACAGAGGTGTAAAGGGAGATGAGTGTTACAGAGGGGGTGTAAAGGGAGATGAATGCTACAGAGGGGGTGTAAAGGGAGATCAGTGTTACAGAGGTGTAAAGGGAGATGAGTGTTACAGAGGGGGTGAAAAGGGAGATGAGTGTTACAGGAAGTGCTTCTTTTTAACTGGGGGGTTAGTATCTCCTCACATCCCTCCTTAAAAGAAATCCCTGAATATAGTTCTGGCTTTCAAAATACGACTATAGACATGCCCATCCACTATGTTTTACTGCCCCCCCACCCTCACCCCCAGTCAAAGCAGTCTAGAACCGGGCCTGCTGGTACAGCAGGGAGAACACCCATTTTACCTTTCTGGGTTATGCCCCATCATGCTAGCCTTTCCTTCAGGGAGTGTTCTCCGTCACACCCTGATTAACTAAAGTGTTCAGAGCTTTTCAGTTTGTTGATATGAAGACATGATCAATCCTCGGCCTCATGCACTTCATTTTTTTTCACAGGTTGGTAAATATACCATAAAAGTCTTTTGTTAGAATCACAGAAAGTAAGCCAAAGTTCTCCAGTACCGATGGCAAAGCAAACAGTGAACTTCAGTGGGGCTCTACTCATGTAACCAAGCTGCTGTCTGATTCCATATTTGAAGAGCACTGTTCCATTCTAGGCAGCTTAAAGGCAAAACAGACAAGCTGTGTTCAGAGATTGCAGACACAGACAAGTTGTAATCCTATTATCTGCATACTCACCTGGATTTTTCTGTCTCCAGCCAGTGTGAGAAAGCACTGCTCCCAGTGTTCCTGATGAAAATCCTCTTCTGAAGTAACCCAAGAGAGGAGAGCACCTAATTGCACCACAGGCCTTCGTCTGCCCTCAGTTTTATGTCATGTGTGTTAGCAGTTAGCAAAGAAATGAAATAAAATGGTGAGCTCAGAGAGATTATTTGCTATACAACAAATATGTGTGTATAAATACAAGAAAAAAACAAATGCTTATCTATCTTTAATGTCTTTAACTATTATGTTCTCTGTCTCTGGGATTTTGTATCTGACAGTAATTGACCTGAGGCACAAGGTCAGTGATTATAATTACTGGCAAACTGTTTCACTGTAAAAATGGCTAAATCTGCAACATACAATTACTCTAGAACACCGGACATGGATAAATTAAGTTAAAAGTGCAGAATGTTTTTTTTAAAGTAAGCAATATGTATTGCGGTCAGGTCCTTCTAAAGGGTTAACAAAAAGTTGATGGAAAAATAACACATATAATAAAATAACACATTTCATAAAGTAAAATTAAAAATACATTCTTCTAGCCTATTTACACATTATTGGTTACAATAGGACACATTTATATTTGTGATTGGTACTGATCTAATCTGCTTGTTAGTGTGACTGCAGGCTGCAGGGTGACCAATGAAGAAACTGACCAATGAAATTTATGATTTTGACAATAGGGCCATTTTATGATCTTTTTCAGGTGAGTGATACTTTGAGATTTTTATAAGAATTCTATATTGCTTTTTGTACTACTTTGTTTGCTTCCTTATTTATTTGTTAATGTTATGTTATTTGTTGTAAAATTGACTGTGAATTCTGAATGTTTAATCACCCAACTGTCTGTGAAGTTTATACTGTTGTAAACGCGAAGCACTCTATGGACCTGGCTTGTTCACACAGTGGCTTCCTGACTTGCATTTAAGATTAACTGTCTTAACTGTTAACTGTCACGGGAGCCGGGCAGGGAGGCCGCCAGAGGGCGCATGCAAGAACCCGTGTATTTCGACGCACCTCACCTACACTAAGGCACACCCCTCCTCACTCCAAACCCCTCCTTCGATCACAATCACCCGAATTCTAAGCACCTGTTGAGTAATGCACATATGGTATTTAAGCCCACAGGTCCGGTCGTCCGGTGCTGCACATTAGAGGATCAAGAGAGCCTGCCTGCGACGACGACCGTGCATTCTTCCCTGGAGTTGTCCAGCACCGGACCGAAGGAGACTTCCACTGCCTTTTCTATTTTGAGTTTGTTTGCCTTGCTATACGCCTGAGTATTTCTGTTTATTGAGAAGCATTATTGAGAAAATAAAGAATTTGCTGAACGACCTACGACTCCCGCTGCTCACCGTAACCCGTTACATTAACAAGGAAAATAGCGTTTGTGTGCATCAAGAGACAAAGAGACATATGGACAGGATATTACGAAAGCACATACGTCTCTATTCAATTACTGCGCATAGTGCTAGCTCAGCAAAATACGTACGCAAAAGCAGTTTAGATAAAGGACTTATTCGATAGTGATGGAACCGTCAGGTAGTCTGCCATGTTGCCATCTACTCTAGTGATCTCTAGCGTTAGCTAGCGCTAGCTACATAAACTAGCGCTAGAGCATAAACTAGCATAGCATGTTACCATGGAAATGGCTTGTATCACTTTAATCGTTTGTATTACAATCTACATTTACGTCATAGTCATAGTGTGCGCGCCCCTTTAGGCCGTGCCAATTCTTAGATACCTTAAATATGATACCTATCTGGCCGAATTATAAATCAGCATCGAATGGTTCCTCGGCCGCTAAGGCAATCCCATGATTCAACGCAAGCATAGCGTTTGCTCCTGGCAAAGTCATTTTCAAAGGTACATTATTGTAATTCGCTCTCTAACTAGAGCTACTCAGTAATCTGCCTTATGAGGATAGATGTCGGTTAGAATGCTGCCTACTTAACCAGGTGCCTACGTAGGCAGCTCACGATGTTTTGGGACAGAACCTCTGCTCATCTGAATCGAATGTGTATGAACTCATCAATGTTAGTCACTGGCTGGTAGCTATTGTTAATGTCAAACCCTGTATTACACTGTTATTCTCCACATGGTCTTTTAGGAAGGCTTTATTAACTAACGGATGAGGATAATACATTTTGGCCATAAGCCACTTAGTCTCTACAAACATTAAGATCAAGTAGCCTACTTAGGTAGCAAGCTAGCGAGCTACCCTAGAGGAACACATTCGACACATTTTGTGTCAGGTAGGTCTAGGTTCGTTCTAATGGACATTATCAGGTCCCCCTGAAGGCACTGTGGTCAGGTAACGTTAGCGGCCATGGCATGTGCGTGGTCTCTGTGAAGTGCACGTCTTTAATGTAATTTTTTAATTTGAAAGTGAAATGTAGTTGCGTTTCTGAGAGTCGCGGTCAAGCAGGACAGCGTTTAGCCCAGGTGTACATGCTGTTATGGTGTGGGCTTTGTGCAAAATATACTGTACTTTTATATTAAATATATATTTTATATATATTTCAATATATTTTATTATTATTCATTTATATAAAAACGTGTGTAAAAACCACAAACATTTTTAACAATGGAAAGCAACTTTAGGCAGTACAACCCTGGCTGCATTGCAAAGATAATGAAATTGCTGCTTATTCTGTTGATCCAAAGTATTCTAATCTGTCAATCAAAGCACTGAAGTCATAATTAGGATTGCTCAAACCCCATATGTGCATTGTCACTCTAACACACCTGTAGTGCATTGGAAAAATCAAACTGACAGCTTGACGTGCAAAGGGATATTGCAGGTGTCACGGTTGCAGGGCGGGGAGACCGCCGGAGGGCGTCTGCTCGAACCTGTTACACTAGGCACACCCCCTCATCACGTCGGCACACACCTCCTCATTTCATACCACTCCCGTTATCCCAATCACCTGAATATTAATCACCTGGTCACCCCCTGCCACCATGTACTTAAACCCACAGGTCTAGCTGTTCAGTGCTGCACATTGAAGAAGCCTGCGAGTCATTCTGCTGCGACATCCGCCTTGGAACGAAGCCCTTCTCCTGAGCATCTTTACAACACATTACATTTACATTTACGGCATTTAGCAGACGCCCGTATCCAGAGCGACTTACAACCGCTATATCCAGTTCTATTACCGTTTTGCTTACAAACCTGAGTCTTGTTGATTGTACAAGATGGAAAATAAAGATCTTGGTTCGCAACCCACGCCTCCCGCTGCTCACCTCAAAACGTTACAGCAGGCAGACATTCACCGCATTGGGGAAATTCTTACAGACCAACCTTACTTTAAAAACAGCAGCATGTATATTCATTAATAGGACAATAAAAGTACAATGAAGAATTGTATTAAATAAACAGCTACATCCCCAAAAAAGCTGATAAATCTGGCTAAATTTGCTCAACTCTCCAGATGCACACTGATTATGAACTGTCAATGAGAACAATTTATGCATGGGTAATAAACCCCTCTCCTGCAGACATTTGATTCAACCCTAACCAGGTCTGGGTTCAATATTCAGATGCTCCTGAGGAACTTGATTAATTAGGTGTGTTCAATTATTGGTGGAACTTAAGTTTGTAGGATCACAGATGTACATGCCCTATTTAACTTTCTCAAAGTCTGAGACTGCAACGGCTAACAGTGGTGTATCCAAAGTAGTACATTGTTATCTGTTGTTGTATGATGAAGGCCACACTGGTAGGATATTTTTAGACATCCTGGAAAAACACAATTTAACAGTGAAAATATATATGTGCAATGGTTTGCACCCGTGCCCTGGTACGGTGAAGCCCTCATCGCAGAGGGAGCAGGGCAAGAGGCAACCCAACGTGCGCCTCAAGAGCGCGTTCTCCCAACCAGGGTGCGAAGCCCAGGGGATCCCTCCCCCTGCACCTGCCTCCCCAGGGTCGCTGCGCCTGTCATATGCGGGTTTCCCGGCGTGGCGTCCGGGAAACCCCTTCGTTAGCATGCCCGTGTCTGCCTGTTTGTTCGTCCCGTTTGTTCCCGCTTGTGCTGCGTGTCCCAGTGTTTGTTAATGTAACCATCTCTGTTCCTGTGTTTCTCCATCTCATTGTTCCCCTTTGTGTCCCAAGGGGACGATGGCGGACCTCTCCCCCGGGCGCCGGTACTGCCCTTCGTTTTGAGTCTGGGGCTGTGCTGCTGGTGCTGGGTGCTCCAGGAGGAGGCACCCTTGGTGTGGGGTGTTGTCATTGTACAGCCCCTGACTCCTCCCTGAGGTGTGTCTGTATGTGTTTATGTCTGTCTGTGTCCACATGTACCGGTGTTTATGTGCGTGATGTCCACGTGCTTTTAGGTTGGTGTTTCTTCATCATTCATGTCACCTGTCTCTTGTCCTGTCAACGTTATGTGTTGCACGTGTGTATTGTTTGTGTCCTAGTATTTGTGTGTGTGTGTGTGTTTCGCTTAAGTATTACATGTTCTTGCTAGTGCTAATGTGCTTCAAATGCTAAATAAACTAGTTTCGTTTTCGCTCAACTGCTTTCCGTCTCGATTTTTTGCTTCAATCTAGTATTGGTTTCATAATGACACCAGCTGCCTAAAATGTTTCAACTTGCTCTTCTCTGTCACTGTGTACAGCCATATAGATAACATTTTGTTCCTTTGGAAGAGCCGTCAATAACAGCCTTGATTAATTCATGTGAAAGCTAGTTATGCTACCCGATTCCTTTTATAAAAGCTGTTATATAAAATCCTTCAACTAAACAGCAGTGAGATTTAGACAGGCCTAAGAGATGCATAAAAGTCAAATGATCCCAAACAAATGGATCCCAAACATTACAGATGACTTGAGCTGAAATTAAACTGACTGAAGGCTTTTAGTTATGGTGGCCTCTGGCATGACCATAAAGATCAACAGTCACAATAGCAAATGGAATATAACAAATAAATCAGACTTCATTACAAGCATTAGTAGTGTAAGAACATTCAGCTCTGACTAGATGGTTAGAAAGCAAATAATTATTTCCAGTTAAAACAAATGGCTGCCTTAACTTCTTTCATTAAATGGGAGTACCTGATTAGCATTTCAAAGCAAACAGCAAACTTTTCTGAGTTAGTGAAGGGTTAGGGTTAGTTTTCACACCTATTTGGAGGGGACCCATAGAAACCTATATTGTATATCTAGAAATAAATGATTTGTTTAATTCAAGTTCATTTCATGTGAACGTGCCACTTGTATGTTAGAGAAAATGTAGGCTGTGGATTATTTTAGGTGAAATTTGTAACCAGAAAAGAAAACAAACAAAGAGAACGTACAAAATAATCGATACATTTTAAACATGACAGTGGGTTTAGCATGACGGTGAGTAAAATACGATTCCCGCGAAGTCTCAAACAAGCCTAAATTAAAATGGTAAAAGCTCAAAATTACATTGCACTGTGCGATGCTCTCCTCTTTTGGGTGTGAAGATGCAGCTTTACTGCCATCTTGTGTTGCAAGCAAGTACTGTTATACTGTTGAGGCTGTTATTTTTTGTTTTGAGCTACCGATAAACGTCACGAGAGTCCCTTCCTCATTGGTCAAAATTATGCACACGCCCTACTTATCCCCCACAATGCAATTGTGAACCTTTTAGAGTGTATTTTTAAAAAGACATAATGGTATTCACATTAGCAAAAATGTTAATTCTGTATATATATGTATATATAGCTAAACGTATTATTTTTCGTGTTGTGTATGGGAGTTAATCAGTGTTTACCGTCATCGAGATATATTAATCGTTTACGTATATGCTCTGGTCTGAGCACCTAGTGGTCAGCTTTGCGCAGAGGCAATATCGTAGCCTATGAGGTCTATCCGAGGCGTGATCATTGTTGGTTGAAAACTTTACCCAATACCCCGCCTGGATGACTTGAAAAATAGTCAGCCGTGGCAATTTTTGACGGTCTCTCCGGAGACTGATTATGTGGTATAAAAATAGACATTATTTACACAAACATGTTTCTAAGATATATGCTTTTATGTAGCTAGTAAGTATGTATTTGGTTTCTGGAGTTAAGTGAAACAGGATTTGTATTGCGTTTTTTTCCCATCATACAATGCAGCCATTTTTGAAGAACATTCCAGTCTAGCTATATTATATATTCGACTTTCTTGTTTTGCTTAATATTAATTCATTTAACGCTTTCACGCTTTCTGATTGTTATCGAGACATTGGGGGGTCCAGCCTGTTAAATAAAGATGTTATCAAGGACGCGTAGATTCTCTAACTTTCCCGTGTATTGTAATCGAACGACGTTTTAGCAATCTGTCTTGTCAAGATACGGTCACTAGAGTACGGTAGTGATCCGATACATGAGAGAGCCGGGCAAATGGAGATCGATTCGTGCAAAACGGATTTGGTTCTATGTAAAAAAAATTAACGTTAATAAAGTACATTTAGGAATAAGATAAGGAAAATATTGTGTTACTCACTACTGACATTCATACGTATTATATAATGCGAAATAATATATAATTTCAGAGTGGGTGGCAGCTTTGGTGTTGTAGCCTATGAAAAGTTGATAGCCGACTTGGGGGCGGAGCGCAGGGGGAGCTGCTGCGTATAATGAACACAAATACAAACAGAAGTATTATACACCACCGCGTTTGTCTCAAGATACTGCAGACATACAAAAGTCCTAAAATCCTGAATGAACAGTAATTAGCATACAGCGAAACTGTAGTCTGTTGATTATGGAGAACAATAAGAAATCTGCACCCAATCAAAGTAAGGTTTCTTCAAACTTGAAAAATCCCCACAAAGCAGCACTCGTTCTGGCGCGGGGAGGTAGCAAAGGGATCCCCCTGAAGAACATCAAGATCCTTGCTGGGGTGCCCCTAATTGGATGGGTTGTGAGAGCAGCGCTGAACTCTGAAACACTTGACAGGTAGGATGGCCTTATGCCTACGGTCTTATTTTCATGGTACTCTGTGATTACAGATTCAGATTAACATGACATGGTTGACGGGTTGACGGGTTGAGCAGCTTTATTTTATGGCAATATGGAAGATCATAAAAGCGATCTGACTGTCATAATGGAAGGAGCACAAACTATCTGACTGTGTCATAATGGCAGGAGCGCAGATCGTTTGTTCTGTTTTATCCCTATGCTGCAAATACCAAACGTGCACTCTTTGCTGTTTTATTAGCGCAGCCTAGTTTAACCAGTTATAAAAATAAAAAAAGGAAAAAAGGTAACGCTTTATTCTGAAAGGTCATTTTAGATCACCCAACAGATTTAGCACTAGTACTAGAATCTGAGTACTGTGGGAATATTACAAACTTTAATGAAAGATCATCATGATGTTGATTGTAAGCTTAACTAACTATGCATTAAAGTGTAAAGGGTAAACTGTGATATTGTAAAGGGTTAAAGGGTTAACTGTAATATTGTTCTGCAGAAAACTACATTGTGGGGTGAATGTAAGAGTGCAAGAAAATAGTTGAGCAAGGACATAGTGTGACTCTGGCGTAATCGCAGAGCCCAACATTCTCTTTTTGATAATGTAGCAGGTGTGAGTAACAAGGGTGGGGGCTACCCTCGGGGAGACAGAAGACTCTGTGAAAACTCATCTTTTTCATAGCTGCATTTGGAGTGCTGCAGATAGTTTGTGTGCACTTTTGCTGCTCTCCAAACATCTTTGTAAGCTTTATTAAATGTTTCAAAGTCAAAAGACTGAACTCTGGTTTGTTTCTCTTATGCACTGCAGTACATTCATTAGATTAATGAAGACATTTAATGAACTGTGTAAGATTTGTTAACAGTCTGATGAATTCAGTTGTGTTTCACTTTATTTGGAGTGTTCAAGTTCACATTTGTAGATGGTCTCTTGAGAACTCACTGAATGTCTAACATGTTTAATACATAGCATCCTAGCATGCTCAACAGGTTATTATATACATACTTATTAAAATGCTTATTATAATGTTATTGTATTGCAACATTGTGTAACAGGATTTTGGTTATGGGTAAGGTCATCTTTAGGGCCTGGGTAATGATTAGGATTACATTTTGGCTTAAAAAGTGGTTTGAGGTTAAGAGCAGTTGGGTTGGTTTGAAGTCTGATCACTGGTGTCTACCCTTGAACTGTTCCACTTTTGAGAAAACAACTGTGATTGTATCCAAATTTGTTTCATTCATGTCAACATTACAGATTCTCTGTTGAGAAAACGACTCAAAATAAAAAGTATTAGAAATATACTCTCAACAACAAAGCTCAAATTGTAAAATAACTGCACCAAAAATTTTTTTATGAACACAGACATTTCAAGCAATTGCAAAAAGTAAATATGCAGCTCTTAAAACTTTTTAACTTAAATTAAATTTCTTACTTAATTTTCTTACTGTAATTGTGGAAATACACAGGATATGCTGTAAAATATCTGGTGTATTAGATCTCCATTAGATCTTCACATAGGGTCCTACTTACTTTCATCATTCCAGCAACCACAACACAGTGAGCTCAGGTAGTCCCCTCCCTTCACCCCTTGCATTTCATTGAATTAAACCCACTACACCTCTAGAAGGCTCAACGGTGAGGTCTGGCGTCCCTACCTCACCCCTCTCCAAACTCACTTTTAAACCAAGCTGCACCTGTTAAGCACTGTTACTGAAACTATCTACAGTGTTCAACCTGTACTTTGCTGTATGATTACACTTTAGTTGTAGGCGTCATGAGTAACTACAGAGTTTCAGTTCAAAATGTGTGGCTGGTGTGATCTCCTGTTTTTAGTGTGTGGGTGTCCACAGACCATGATGAGATAGAGAGGGTTGCCAAACTGTGGGGTGCTCAGGTGATCCGTCGGAGTCCCGAGGTGTCCAGAGATTCCTCCAGCTCACTTGAAACCATCCAGGAGTTCCTCAGACTGCGGCCAGGTACAATTGCACTCTGAGGTTTGGTAACAAAATGGAGCAGAACTACCGAATGCAAAATTATCTACTAAAACGAACCATATAGGTCAGAGACATTGGCAGTACATGGCTCTAAAGTTCTCCTTCCAACTGCCAATCTGTCATAGTTATTACACACAAAATTTTCTTTAGTTCTGCACACCACATTAAGGAATTAATTAAGTAAAAATACTAAATATTAATACTAAGAAATATTTATATTACATACATTGATTACTATGTCTACTGACATACATATGTTTTAACAATAAATAAAATAAATAAATAAATAGTAGCAATGTGTATATATTTTTTCTCCAAAATATCAAAATGCATTACACTGAGAGGATTGCTAACATGATAAAGTATGTTAATAATATAACATGGCAAATTAAAAAGTGATTGGCTAATCTCAAGTCTGTAACGGGTTACGGTGAGCAGCGGGAGGCGTAGGTCGTTCAGAATATTCTTTATTTTCCATTCTTTCCATATAACAAAAAAACTCAGGCGTATAGCAATGCAAATTAAATAAAGATAGAAAGGCAGTGGAAGTCTCCTTGGGTCCGGTGCTGTCCAACTCCAGGGAAGGTAGAACGGGCGTCATTGCAGGCGATCTCTCTTGCTCCTCTAATGCGCCCGAACCTGTGGGCTTAAATACCACATGTGCTCAACATAAACAGGTGCTCAATATTCGGGTGATTGGGAACGGAGGAGGGGTCTGGAGTGAGAAGGGGTGTGCCTGAGTGTAGGTGAGGTGCGTGGAAATACACGGGGTCGTGCGTGCGCCCTCTGGCGGCCTCCCTGCCCAGCTCCCGTGACAAAGTCAGCACGCTAGGGATTTATTACTATTAAATTTTTACCTTTTTCCAGTCAAAGAAGGAAGTAAACCATAATGCCATATGGGTTTAAAAGCTCCTACCACAAACACAATGGGGGCATATTTGCTGAGGACACAGCAGGTTGACACAAAGCCTTCACTAGCCTCCAGTCTTCACTGTTAATGCGTCAGATTGAGTTAAATATTTCTGCAGATTCATTTCATGTCTTAACCACAGTGTGCACTGCAGAGTCTGCCCTTTACATGACTAAATATTTAGATTGTTTCCAGGACCTTAGTTTAACTAGGGCGGTAGAAATATGTCAGTAATAGCTGTGACAACAAATCAAGGAACATGACATGTCCAGAATGAGTGAAGTTTCTCATAGCAGCCTATAACTAATAGGTGAGTGATTGGGAGATGGGGAGACAAGGGAGTGTGGAGTTGTGTGTTTGTGTCTGTGTGTGTGCTGGTTGTAGTGCGAGGTAGACAAGGGGGTGTGTGGAGTAGTTCAGTCTTTAGGAAAAATGTGTGCCTCATCTCTCCATAATAGCGATGGGCTTAGCACAGCACAGCACACCCCCCTGCTCAAGGTTGCTAGTAGTCACACATGCACAACTCAGTTTGGTGTTCCAAGTCACATTATGAGACACAGGCACAGACTTTTAGTTTGTATAAGCGTAAAATATAAAAGTAGAAAGATGTATATTCTGATTGTTATTTAAACTTTCCACATTTGCTGAACAAGCTCTGCCCACATCTATCTTCCAGAGGTGGACATTGTCTGCCATATCCAAGCCACATCCCCATGTCTGCACCCTTACCATATCAACGACGCTTTAAAGATGATCACAGATGAGGGCTACAATTACGTCTTTTCTGTCGTGCGAAGACACCAGTTCCGCTGGTCTGAGGTAAACAAAGAAGGTAGGAGTGAATCGTTAATGCAAAAAATGCAAAATGCAAACATGCAAAAAACAAATAAACAAACAAAAAAAACCCCAAAACTGTTGATGCAAAGCAAAAGTAAACAATGTAAATTTAAAACAAAAGTAAATGTAACATAAACATGAAGCAAAAATACAATTTGGCTCTTTAAATATGAGCAGAAGTGTAAATAATCCAGCTCTGCTTCAGTGGTGATATGATGAGTGCCTGTTCTCAGGACAGCCTCCCTGTTTTCAATCCCGTCACAGAGGGGAAAAACACCATTTCTCAGAACATGAATCCTGCCAAGAGACCCCGGCGACAGGACTGGGCAGGGGAGTTGTCTGAGAATGGCTCCTTCTACTTCTACAAAAGAGAAATCTTAGAGAATGGGCTAAAGCAGGTATAGTATCTGCTGTAATTCATATTTCATCAAAGGATAATGATACAGGTCCAGCCTGGTGCATTACAGATCACAGTGATAATTAAAATCACTGTTATAAAACAATGCTGTAGACATTGATATAAGTCTGATTTGCACTAAGATTGTGGTTATATTTTTCCTTTCCAAGTGTGGGAGAGTGGCCTATTATGAGATGCTTCCTGAACACAGTGTGGATATTGATGTAGACATAGACTGGCCTGTGGCAGAGGAGAGGGTTCTCAGGTAGGGGGGGTATCACAACAAATCACTTTCTCTGGTATTTTTTTTTTATTTTGTCCTCTTATTATTTTTTTGTTTTATTACCCAATTATTTGTTTTGTTCTACTGAAAGGAACCTACATGGGCTCAGGGGTAATTTGGCCCAGGTGTTTGATAGTGGCCAGCCTACACAGATATAACTGGAACTTGGAACTGGAACAGTATTTTGTGATTATAGTTGCTCCATTATGGCTGTTAATAGATATCTTTCACTAAGAAGTTTAATTTGCATAAAGGTATATAATCTAAAACTGCCTATCATTAAATATAACACTCAGCATTTGAGTCAGATTAAAGAGCTTTATCACCAGTTCATGAATTATTATGCATATATTCAGGAATTAGAACCATATTTACAGGAATCAGAATACAGTTCCATAAATTTCCATTGAAGTTAGATAAAACATCAGGTATGGTTGCTTTGGGACACATAGTAAGATGAATTCTTTGTTGTTCTGTAGGTTTGGCTATTTTGGGCAGATGAAACCCACACATTTCAGACTGCTGCTATGCTCTATGTCTGGCTGTCTGACTGATGGACAGATGTATACTTCAACCTCGGGAGAAGAGCTGGTGTCCACTAACACACGAGATCTCTCTGCCATACGCATGCTGCAGGATGAGAACACAGAGGTATGCAGCTGTATATGTGTTGGTGTGTGGGGCCTTTTGAAGCAGGTGTGTTGGTGATTGATTTAAAGAACACTGCTGCTGACTTGTTCCTGCACAGCATTCTAGCTTTTTCTCCTCTTATTGCATTTTCTGTTCTAATGGTGAACTCTGTATATACACAGAATGCATTAATACTGAGAATTGCTTATTTATATCCTGTTGCTGACCAGTTTTCCATGTGCTTTTCCAGCAGATAATACAATATTAATGTTGTTTCACATATTAGGTGATCCTGATATCTTCCAGTGATGATCCAGTGCCCAGGGCCCTGGCGGAGAAGCTTGCCCAGCGAGCTGGCTGCACCCTCAGGTACAGAGTGGAGGACAAGCAGGCTGAGGTAGACCATCTGCTGAAGGACAGGGGCCTCCAGTGGGAAGACGTGGCCTACTTCGGTGAGGCTTAGAAACTATATGAGCAACACATTCTTTACCATATTCAATTTCTCAGGCAATTTATCCTTTACCACACTCACTTTCCATCTCTTTAGGCATAGACACACAGGATGTGGCGTGCCTAACGAAGGCTGGGCTGAGCGGAGTCCCCCCAGATGCCCCTGCAGCAGCCGTGGTGGCTGCCAAGTACACCTGCCACAGTCTGCCTGGGCGAGGAGCCCTCCAAGAGTTCGCCCAGCACATCCTACTACTGAAAAAGAAGGTGACTTCTAAGACGGATGAGGACCGCATTGATAGAAACAATTTTTAGAGCAAATAAAGTTTTTGGTTTTGATTCTTCTTTGGTAATTTTGTATTTTTTACTTTGTGGAACTTGTTGATTTATGTTGTTCCTTTTTGTTTTAAAACTGCTGCTTCTGTTCTGTTGGGAGGCTTCTTGGTTAGCTGCATTTATGTAAATTCTTTTCTTTCTAAATTTGCTTCACTGAACTGTAGTGCTTTGATGGTCCACACTGTTACTTGCTAAACAAAGTTACAAACAAACAAACAAACAACAAACAAGGTACACAGAAAAGATTAAAACTTGAGCATGAATAGTTCCTGTTAGCAACAAACTTGGAAAATGTCTTATCTCATCAAACATCTTAAAAGGCATGTGCGGAACCCTCCAGCTTGATATAGAGCATAATGGTGTTGGAAATCCAGACACACAGAGGTGAACAGTGGCAAGATGCAATGTACAGATCACCAGATAATCACCTGATCAGCCTAGTGTCACTGCTGGGCTCCGGACACAGTAGCTGTGAGAGCGATACTCTCACTCTCACAAACATTGCAGTTTCTGAACTGAAATAAAAGCAGATTCATGTGCACATTGGCGTTTTTGACACGCTTGGCAAATTGTATGCGGAGAGATTGAAATTGAACATGCACAAACATGTTCTCCAGGATACTTGGCTGAATAAAGTCTGCAGGTCAAGTGTATAAAATTGTAAAGCTGATGAATGATGGAGTACAGCCAAATAGAAGAGATATGAATATCCAAACAGAAAACAGAAAATCTCAAGCTATTTACTCTCCATACTTGCTCATCCACCAAACAGACACACAGTGCTGATTTATCACCTCCAGCAAACAAGAACACTCTCAAAACAATTCTGAAAATGCAGCTTTAGTGTTGTAGCATGGACAAGGGAAAAACTTATGTAAGGTTGTCACATGGCCACCATAATTCCAAAATGGTGGACCCTGTTGTCACATTTACTGCAGTAGGTATTCAAATATTTCATATTTGACTGCTCAACTTATCTGTCCGGACAAAGAAGCTGACTGTTTTCTTTTTTGTAATTTTCTCTATAGATTGACTGCTATAATGCATGCAATAAGGCATATAAAAATACTGTGGTAGAAATGACCTACGACTCATTGTTCACCTTTACCATCATTTTTTTTGTGTTTTATTGTGGATTGGACTGAATACTGAGACTGAATGTGCTAGTGTAGCCAACACAAAAATGAAGGGAAGTAGAATGCAGATGTTGTAAAACTAGACTTTCAATTCTATCTTGACTGCAGAGCCCACAGAATAACTGGTTCATAACCTAGGTGTTCTACTGGACTTTTGTCAAAGCAATTGCTAAATCAGCATAACAAAAATATTAACAAAATTTTAGCTTTACTGTCAAAACAGAATCTTGATAAACGTATTCATGCCTTTATTTATATCATTACTGCAATGGTCTCCTTACTGGTCTTTTTGAACTGAATCAAATTAAATTCAGTTGATTCAAAATGTAGTTGTCAGAGTTCTTGCAAGAACCAAAAGACTGGAAAATATTATACTGGGGTGCGTTTCCCAAAACGTTCGTAAGTCTAAGTACTTCGTAACCTCGTAATTAAGAATATTCTTAAATTTACGAGTGTTCCCGAAACCCTTCGTAACTTACGTCGTTCTTAACTTGAGAATATTCGGACCCATTCGTAAATCACTAAGTACTTCTTAATGCGAAGCTCACGTGCAGTTCTACCTCAAAAAGGTAGATACATACATATCCAGAGTGTCGTTTAGTGGGGTGTTATGCTCTTGGAGAGATGGTTTAGCATGCTGCTGTGGACACCTTGTTTCTCTTGCTGCTACTGGGATGTGCTTGTCACCGGTCCAGTCCATTTGATGAACTCTGGAGTATTTTACAGCCTGGACTGAGTACACGAAAGTGTGGTAGTAATGCATACCTTGCAACTGTAAGATTGAATCAGATTGATTCATACCAACAAGATTTGGAGGGCTTCAACAAAATGCTGTGAAGATGTGTGGGGGATGATTTAATAAAGTTATGGTAATCATTTTTTTGGTCTGTTTTAATTAGCAATGAATCTATATGCCTGATTGCTGCTGTGTGACCTTTAATCATGTTTGGACTGAGTGAAATGCTAGGTGTATGTGTTGACTAGAAACGTATCTGATTTGTAAAGTTTTGGTGAAAACATTGTCACTTTGCCACATTTTAAAGACAAGTCAAAATGTACAGCCTGAACTTTGTTGTGGGCCTCATGATGTGTTTTGAGACTGTGTTAATATTGTCACATCTACCACCCACACCCACATCATTAATCATCTCTCGAGTTCAAATGTCCTTCCTATTAATCTTCTATTTAATCCCTCTTTCCACATCCTCAATGTCTAAGCTAAGCAAATTGAGTGGGACTTTGTTTTCCTCTCTCTATTGTGTTTCAATCTCCTTTTGCCACTGTGGCCACTCTTTTTTTGTACAGTTGCTCTCAATGTTCTTAACGCTTCAGTTATGCTTGTTTGCTGTTGGGATCTGCCCCTTTGTACTGCCACTTTCTATTAACAACATCTGATGCCTACAGCTTGGATCCTTGTTTTACTTAGTGATAATGAAAAAAGTTTCTTATAAGTTTTTTGTATGTGTGTAAGGGCCTCATTGTAGTTCATGCTGTCTTCCCTCTTGTCCTTGTGATTATCTATGTCTGAGATCCCCTTGTGTGAAGATAAGTCAGTTGAGGCTAGTCTGTTGATAGAATGTTCTGCACTCCCTATGTATCTAAGCAACAAGGACACCTGCACAATGTGGGCCTGCAGAAGAATCTTGACATGGTGCCTCCCATCCAGGGAGGGGTAGCACTGACATCACCAAACAATGCTATCACCGGACACGAATCAGATCTTACGTTTACAATTCTGTCACGAATACTTATATAACCAACGGTAGATAGTATAAAGATTCATGACTATAGTGAGGGGTAAGCTCTCTCAACTATCAGACCAGTTGCCTTCTATTGCCTACCTAAGCTTTCCTGACATTTTGTTGCTTTTATATTTAAGCTCCAAAATTCTTTGTTTTCTTTTGTCTTTCTTGTGTATGTATTGTGTCATGCTTACTATAAGGGAAGTACTAACTACACTAAAAAGACCAAAAAGGGGGGGAAATCTTGAGTTGCTCTGGCTAACCAAATATGTAGTATTTACTTAAACGGAAGTTTTGATCATTTGTTTAAAGACTTATTTGCTTAGAAACACAGATAGCTTATAACAAAGATAGCTTATATGTGAAACAAAGTAGAGACTGGCTATTAGGGTACACTCATCATTGACAATGGCCCATTCAAAACAAATCGATTACCTTTTTTGAACATGTTTGAGTTTAGCTGCAATTTGGTCTAAATGAGTGAAAATGTCTAGTCACTGCTTATATCATGCTCTTTAAATGAAGCTAGCTAGGTATTTAGCCAGAAACTAATACTTAAAAATCCTGATAAAAATCCCATTTAACAACTTTTTTCCATCTAAATAGCTAGCTAAGGGACTTAATAAAGCTAGCTACGTTTAAAGAGCTTTACTACTTAAATCCCGTTCAATGTAATGAGAAACTGTATAATACAACTGTTTATGGCTAAAAACCTACCGAGTCCCTGCATAAAATAGTTCGTACAGAAACACTTCCGTTGTGTTGTGGGCCAGTTCCATTGTGTTGTGGCTGGATTTGCAGTGTTTCTGAATTTGCAGCGCATTTCCAAAATGTAGCATACACGGTGCATTTGCTTTGCATATTTGCAGCGCGTTTTTCCTTTGCAGCGTGATGGACTTTCAGGGCCATCTGTCAGGGGTGCGGTTAGCACCCAGGACCACCAGAGGGCGCTCTCAACGCATACTGCTGAGGACCGCCAGAGGGCACCCTCGCCCGAATACTGATGGACGCACCTGATCTGTGTTAGAATAATTGCAAGGTCTACTTTAGGACGATGTGAACATTACCTCAGTGCGAAGTATTGCCTCGTTCTCACGTTGTCATACCAAGCCTTCTATTCCTAGCGATTCTTTAGCCTTCTCTCTCTGACCCTTGCCTGTACTCTATACTCTCTCGTGTTTTTGGATTTGCCTTTCTGTACCTCTGCCTTGGATTCTCTGATTACCCGGTATTTTGACCCCTCACCTGTTTGTATCGCCATCCCCTTTTGCGCCTCGCCCAGTCCGGGCTTTTGCCCGCCCTAGCCCCCTCGGGGGTTGTCTGCTCTACTCAACGCGGATCTGTTCCTGGACGGCCCGCCGCGGTCCGTTTGGCGCTTCCGGAGAAGTACGACGGGTCTCTGGGTTTCTGCCAGGGCTTCCTGCTACAGTGCGACCTAAACTTCCGCATGCAACCTGCCACTTTCCCCTCCGAGTCTGCGTTCGTCATGTCACTGCTCATTGGGAAAGTCCTTCAGTGGGCCACCGCTGTGGGGAGCACCGCCACCTCAGAGCTTACCTACGCCGATTTTGAGCTTAGATTCAGGGAGGTTTTCGACCACTCCACGTCAGGTCGAGACCCCGGGGAGCAGCTCCTGCGCCTTCGACAGAGGAGGTCCACCGCGGCGGAACACGCCCTACAATTTTGTACTCTGGCCGCAGCCAGCGGATGGGATGACAGGGCTCTGCTCACCATTTATCGCCAGAGCCTCAATGACACACTCAGGGCGGAATTAGCCTGTAAGGATGATAACCTCGCTTTGAATGAGTTTATTCGCCTGTCCATTAGGTTGGATAACCTTATTCGTTCACGGAGAAATGCCCCCGCACCATCCCTAGTCACAATCCCCAGCGCGCAGCCGCCACCTAAGCCCATGGAGGTGGGTCGTACCCGCCTGTCCCAGCAAGAAAGGCAACGCCGTCTCCGAGGACAGCTTTGTTTATATTGCGGTGAGGCGGGACACTTCAGCGCGGAATGCCCGGTGACAAGGAGTGGTGAACCCACATGCCAGGTGAGTCCAGCACGTCCTTCTGCGTATGATCACCGTAAAATGACGCTACCTGTGAAGATAATATGGGGTGTATCTGCATCTGTTGTTACAGCCCTGGTAGATTCCGGAGCTGCTGGAAATTTTATCAAATAGCAATATGCCACCGAACTCTCCATCCCGTTAGTTAATTGTTCACAGCCTCTTCGAGTGAAGGGTATTGACGGTAACCATAGGCATAGGCACGGAAATTATTTCACGACGTACGGTGCCCATCACCTTGAGAGTGGGACTGCTACATTCAGAGACTCTACCATTTCATGTGATACGCTCCCCCAAACATCCTATCGTATTAGGATTCCCCTGGTTAGCACAGCATAATCCAGTCATCTCTTGGAGAACAGGAGAGTTACTGCAGTGGAGCCCAGAATGTCAAGAAAACTGCATTCACATGACCATCCGAACTACGAGCGTAGAAAGCCCAGTTACTGCGGTGAGCATACAGATTCCCGAGAAATACATGGATTTCACCAATGTGTTCAGCAAAGTAAAGGCGGCACGGCTGCCCCCTCACCGTCCCTCAGACTGCGCCATTGAGTTGCTGCCCGGCACTATTCCCCCCGAGAGGCGAGCGTACCCATTGTCAATCCCAGAGACCAGAGCGATGGAGAGATACGTGGCTGAGGCTCTGGAGCTGGGCTACATACGCCCCCTTCGGTATCCCCGCCAGCAGCGGGGTTTT
>JAGXOD010000984.1:0-11148 GCA_020368025.1 Brachyhypopomus occidentalis
TGCTTTATTGCATTTATTTCATATTTTATACCTTTTAATAAATTACTCATTTAACTCATTTAACCACGTCTGAGTCCTCTATTGATTTTCAGAAATTTCCACAACACCAGCTAAAATCAATGAGTACTGGCCTGATGCCAAATGCATATCAATTGTGGTTCCTGTAATAGGAGTACCTCTGGACTCTGTGAGGATGAAGACTGTCACCTAGTGGACAGCACTTAAAGATTTAATACATCTTAATTCTAAGTTTTTTTTTTATACAAGAAACTTTGAGAGGCTACTTGAAAATAAGTTGGTTATTAAAAAAATATAAGCTACTTGTTTCTGAATAAAACCTTAATATTAAAGTGTAACAAGTTTAGAGGACCATAATAAGAAGTAAAAATATTTTTATAAAGAAAATACACGAGCCTGCTGTAGAATGCAGTTTTTATTTTATTAATATAATTAATCTATTGTTATGGATTTTGATGTTCTTATAAGTGATGTGCTGTGCTTGATTGTTGTGAAAAGGCCGGCACAGGTAAGGGCTTCCATCCATGCTCAGCTCTCCTCCTCCAAGTCTGAGTCCATATTTTCCACCCCAACATATTCAGACAGGGTAGGAGAGATGGACGCATGAGAAAGCGTTGTCATAAAGAGGTCCAGTCCAAGACTCTGACCACTGCAGCTTCGCAGGAAGTCTTCGCTGTATGCAGAGCAAAAGACGCATCCACCTTGCTGCATCGTCTCGGCTGGACGGCGAACAGCTGTCTTTACGGCGCTCTTGGGTTGCTGCTTTGTGTTGCCCAGGGGACACTGCTTTGCAGGAGGTCTTGGCTGGAGAACAAGGGCATTGCTGTGCACTTTCAGAGTCTCAAGGTAGGACACAGGGACTTGAGTGATCTTGGGCCTGCGCAGCTTAGGCACCTTGTCCTTGTCCTGGCTCCCCAGGCAAGTTGAGGCAGGAGGCTCTCTAGTCACAGCACTGTCTGAAACCTCGTGATTCCACAACACTTCCACTCTTGCTCTCTGTCTTGGGTGTTGTTTGGCACAAAGAGGTGGGTGAGGTGTCTGGAGATCCATCGACTTCATGGTGGTAATTTGATGCCTCGGTATGGCATTAGTTCCACTCATCTTGACTCCTGTTCCTTCCACTCTCAGAAGGGAGAGCGGCACACATGAGTCAGGTTTGGTGCCAGTTGAGTTTTTAAGTACTGGAAATTTGGTGAGAGCACGGCGATTTGGACGCATTAGAGGTTTCATCTTCGGGTCTTGTTTCTGTTCAATGTCTGGAAGAAAATGATCATCAATCTTTCTACCAAATCTGGACAAAATCAGAAGACTATCCTTCTTCATATTGCCGATAAAAGGCCTGATGATACTCAAAAGTTCTGACAGAAAATGTTTAAAAGCGAACGAGAAATGGCGAGCAAAAAAAAATAGTCGGCGCGACTACGAACATGCCAGTAGACAGTCGTTTTAAATATTGCCACTTTTTGCTTATGACGGCATAGTACATGTAGTCCTGACAACACGCTGTCGCGTCCAGAGAATAGAATGTGGTGATGTCAGTCGTAGGGAGTAATCATTTGAATTTAGTTTCTAAAACATCTTTAAATATAAACAATTTTCTGATTTTGTCACCAAGCAATTCCTAGAAATTAATGCTGATACAAAAATTAAGTGGCTTGGAGGTGGGACAATCACAGTACTTGATTTCAATATTTCTGTCCATAAATTATAGACGACGCTGAAGTTGGTTACTTATTCGCAGCTTCAGATTCGTCTGGTTACTTATTCGCAGCTCCTTAATCAGCGGCTGAAGTTGGTTCCTTATTCATAAAGGGTGTTCACGATGCGCACTTTGTTTAAAAGAGATAGATAAATCAAACGAGCATAGGATCATACATTTAAGAGGTTGTTGTTTCCCTTACTGATTTTGTGAGTGTAGAAAAAAAAAAAACATTAAAATATAATACACTCAACGACTTTGCCTGCGCTCACATTTCCTCTACGCTGGAGCTGCTGAAGGAGGAGGTCAGTTTAAAATCAGTTTAAATGGATTCTCCTTTGCAGAAGGGTCTTTGCAGATGACTTTGACAACCTTGATCCAGATCAAACTCCAGGCTTTAGGTTAGTGTGAATGATGTCAAAAATGAGTGGTCGTGAATAAAAAGCCGCCAATCACTTTATTTTTCATTTTAAGTGAGAAATTCACCATTTACACTTAAGACAGACCACAATATATTACGTGTATAAGTGGACATCTTCCACTCCCCAAAATTTTACGTCCAGGTCAAATCCACCTGTACTTTGAAATCACAGAAAAATAACGTAGTGCCATGAATTGGGAGCTTATTTATTAATACAAATCACAACATTTATTTTTTCCATAGCAATACAACTTACCAATGTTGAAGTCATGCCAAAAAAAACATCACGGCTTTAGTAAAAAAAGACCAAACACAAGGATTGAATAGATAAGACCAAATGAGCAACACATGATTTCAATAATGAGAGGACCGGGTTACAAAACATGAGGAGGGACTACAAACGCACATGGCTACATAAACAAAACATACATGATTGACAGCTGGGGGAAGGGCTAACTGATGCAAACACCAAGAAAGAATGAGTGAATGAAGGAGCAGGAGGCGAGTCTGGTAAAGGCACATCTTTACTATCCATTATGCCACGTAGCGATAAGCAAACAAAACATTAGAATCATGAGGGATAACTAGACACAGGTATAAATAGAATCATTAGAGATAACTAGACACATATATAAACAGAATCATTAGAGATAACTAGACACATATATACAGAATCATTAGAGATAACTAGACACATATATAAACAGAATCATTAGAGATAACTAGACACAGATATAAACAGAATCATTAGAGATAACTAGACACATATAAACAGAATCATTAGAGATAATATAAACAGAATCATTAGAGATAACTAGACACAGATATAAACAGAATCATTAGAGATAACTAGACACATATATAAACAGAATCATTAGAGAATCATTAGAGATAACTAGACACAGATATAAACAGAATCATTAGAGATAACTAGACACAGATATACAGATATAAACAGAATCATTAGAGATAACTAGACACATATATAAACAGAATCAGAATCATTAGAGATAACTAGACAATATAAACAGAATCATTTAGAGATAACTAGACACAGATATAAACAGAAATATAAACAGAATCATTAGAATCATTAGAAATAAACAGATACATATATAAACAGAATCATTAGAGATAACTAGACACATATATAAACAGAATCATTAGAGATAACTAGACACAGATATAAACAGAATCATTAGAGATAACTAGACACATATATAAACAGAATCATTAGAGATAACTAGACACAGATATAAACAGAATAAACAGAATCATTAGAGATAACTAGACACAGATATAAACAGAATCATTAGAGATAACTAGACACAGATATAAACAGAATCATTAGAGATAACTAGACACAGATATAAACAGAATCATTAGAGATAACTAGACACTGTGGCGGAAGAATTCATATTTTGTCTTTCTGTCGTCAGATTCATTAATATGCATATAGGTATTGATCACACATAGTATAAAGTAGACTGGAAATCACTTTATTAAGATATATTAAACATATGGTAGGCCTAGGAGTTGTTGATCACTGTATGCTTTGTAGGCCTGAAGCCTCTCTCTCTCTCTCTCTCTCTCCCTCCCTCTCTACTCTTTCTCAGTAGTAAATTGTGTGGCACTCCTTGTGAGTTGAGAGCAGACAATTCTGAAGGTCTCAGGCCTGTAGATAAGGATGAGCTGCGTCAGAAGAGCAGCACATCTAGCAGGCCTGGCGCCTGGCGGACCGGAGGAACAAGGAGGCCTTGGCTTGGGAACTCTGGCAGGGGAGGGGTGATGGGGTGATACCTCACCCCATCACGTCACCTCACGTGGGCCACCTATGAGGCCTAGCATGCTTAACTCGTGTCACGGAAGTATGATGCAATCATGTAGCCGGAAGCAAAATAGTATAATAACCCTGGTTTGTGAGAGGGGGCAGCTCTCTCTTGCAGACGCTCTTGAGTGTATGTAACGGAAACCTCTGGATATATCCATTTTCTATATTTTCTATATTCTCTATCTTTGTCTTTAATAAACTTTGTACTTTACTTTGATACCATACGCAAATGTTGTTGACTGTTCTTGCTCACCATTAAGGTTCAAATTTCCACAACAAACTTGGCACCCCAGATGGGACTCCGCGACTGAGGACGGCACCTGCGGGGGAGATATGAGCGCACAGATTCCTGAAGGCGTTACTTCAGCAAGCCAACGACAAATTGCGTTGAGCGGGACCCGCAGGTGACCGTTTCTCAGCGCCGGAGTTTTCCCGGAAAAGAACTACAAACTAGAACCTGGTGAGTCCAGAAAGTTTAGGATAAGTCACAGGTCTGAGGTTCTCTCTCTCCCTGCAGTGTGCAGGCTAAAGCCTTTGGTCTTAAATTGGTTAAAAGTGCTGCTGTTATCAAGGAGTGACTGGAGAAAGGTAGAATACATATTGGAATTTATGTGTTTAAAATCGGGCCCTAAATCACTCTATATTTTCCTAATACTGGCTCCAATTAAAAGTCCTCCAAATTCTAGGCATAGATGATACGTCTCGGCTACATATGCAATTGGACGTTGAGCCTAAGAAGTTTCAGTTCTCGTGTCAGATCCACTTATCATTAACAATCCTATCTGGTCCAAAGGTGAGGATGATTGTGGTACACTGGATATAGAACCAGTACAGCTGACAGATACCCCTCCACCTTCCACTAAGCAGTACTCACTTACTAGGGAAGCCATTCGGAATACGCACATCATCAGTGAGGCGGTTGATATAGGCATGTTCATTCATTTCTCAGCACAAGTTCTCAGTGGCAGTGAACATGTTGGGTGGGTTGTCTGTTCAACACGTGTTGGTTTCGCAGGGTCGTCTGCCTGATCATTTCTCTGACCGAGCTGCCAAGCTTGTAGCATTGACCAATGCTTGTGTTTTAGCATCCGATCTTACTGCTAACATCCACACAGATTATGCCTTTGGCGTAGTACATGATCCTGTGTCGTGCCTTTTTAGCTGCTGCCACACCCATAAAACATGCGTCTTTAGTCTCTGGCCTCATGTTGGCACGTGAACTACCAGCACAATGGGCTGTTATTAAGATATAAGCTCACAGCTTCTCTAACATCTGTGAAACACAATAAAATTCTATGGCTGATGCTGCATGCAAAGGTGCAGCTGTGTCGCCCACTGTTTCAATGGCTGCTAATGCCATGTCTATGAATGATCCTGACAAGCAACATTTGCAATCCTCACTGCTGCAAATGTATTTTGATGCTCCAGCCATTGAGGATTGGTCCTGGATGGACAAGGGTGCATGCCTCGACTCTAATGGTTTCTGCATACAGAATGCAAGACATGTAGCTCCAGAAGCTTTGCTACCATATCTGGCTCAACAGGCTCACTGTTTAGGACATGTAGGTATTAAAAAAAAAACAATTAATTAAGTTGCCATATTGTCAATTGTGAATTTCACCCCAATCGAAATTAGTCCTCCACATTTTCCCATCTGTGCAGTAAGACACACACACACACACACACACACACTCTAGTGATCATTAGGCGGCTGTGGTGCACACGTGCCCACAAATGTATATATGGTGAGCTCTTTTACTACTGGGTGTTCTGTCTATCTCTGCTGAATCCGTAATACATTCATGGACTTTGCTACTGATTTTATTTTAAAAAAGATTTATCCATTTGCATTAAGTTTGAAGAGACTTTCTTTTTAACAAGTGAGACCTTTTCAATGTAAATCAGATGTCTACAACACAAGTCAGACTAGTTGCAGAGGTCTGGAATTTGCTGTAGAGCTCAGATTTTTGTTGTAAGAATGTTATGTGTATTGAAAAGGTCTTAGTTGTGTTGTAGGGCTCTTTGCTGTGTTATAGAGATCTAACGTCCACTACACGGACTACCCTTAGCAAAAAGAAGTTTATTCAAGTGTACTATAAGTATACTTATTTTTTACTAAAACTGAGGAAGTATACTTGAAGGTTACTTTTTATAAACTATTTTTTAAATACTTAAGAATAGTATAGTGAAGTATACTTGGCTTATACTGAAAAGTATAAACAGAAGTCTAAGACTAAGTACATTAATACCCTTAGCAAAAATAAGTTTATTCAAGTGTACTATGAGTATACTTATTTTTACTAAAACTGAGGAAGTATACTTGAAGGTGACTTTTTATAAACTAAATTTTAGATACTTAAGAATAGTATAGTGAAGTATACTTGGCTTATACACAGAAGTATAAACAGAAGTCTAAGACTGAGTACATTAATACCAAGACTTACACTTGTATAATACTTACTATATCTTGCTCCAAGTGCATAATAAGGTCAAGTCAATGACTCATGCTTAACATTTAATGCAAATGTGCACTTTTTCTTTCATTTTCTCCAGTAAGGAAAAAATTTTTTTGTTTTTGAAATGTGTGAAATGTTTGAAAATATATCGAACTTGTTTTCAACATTCTGTCTTGTGATTTTGTAAATGCATCACACTCTTGTGTACATACAGTAAACTTTAAGAATACTGAGACGGCGCCGGACATACAGATTGACAAGCCCCGCCCACTCGTCAGCAGAGGTTGCTGGGAGATAGGCGAGAGAGACTGGAAATTATAAATAATCCGTTTAATGTGTGAGTTTGCATGTAGTTATTTTGCTGTTTTTAGTTATAAGTGTGTGGAGGATGCATATGTGTTTGTTCTGTGAGGAAAGCCGGGAGCACCCTCACTGTGATGTGGGTGCGGCTGGGTGAGGTAGTATGAAGTATTCTGAAAAACCTACGTGGATCTATCAAAGTTCATTTTCTAGCTGAAATGAATTTCTCGTGTGAGACTCCTTTCTTCACTACCAGGACAATATTTTAAGGAATGTATTTCAAATGATGAATGAGAGTGAGGATCCATATGCAGACTTGTGCTGGAGAGGTCTGTGTTGCGCTGCAGATGTCCTGTTGGTGACGTCTGACTTGTGCTGCCGAGTTATGAAAAGTGTTGTATATGTTTAAAATTTAGGTGTCGGACGTGTTGCAGAGCTCTGAAATGTGTCGTAGAGGTCTGATTTGTGTTGTAAGGTTCTTTGTTTTGTTTTATTGCATTGTAAGGCTCTGTGCTATGATGGTGGTCTGACTTGTGTTGTCAAGGTCTGAATTGTGTTGTATAGGTCTACATCCCCTTATCAAACCTTCACTTCCAACTGAAGTGACCAGCACTGTGTTAAATGTCTTGGCAGTTGACATAATTACAGCGGCTCAGAAAATAATTTCTTTATTTTTTTAAAAACAAACTCAAACACTGTAATTAGTTTTTCATTCCCTGCTACACAATAAAAGCTCTTACCATTGTGCCTTTTTTGCTGGTCTGTTTTCCTCTCAGTAATTTTCAGGGTTTCAGTCTTCAAAAAGTGAATCCTACAATATACATACAATATACATTCAGGGTGGGCGTGGCCTGGGGTGTTGGGCTCAGTGTCATATCTGTTCATGGGGCCCAAATCCCTGGGACAGTCCCTAACCACCACCAAATGATGCAACTATTATCATATCACCAGTGTTCACAAATACATTTTCTGCTCTCCTAGAATGTATTGGCAATATTGTTAAAATTATATGACAGTTGAAACGTGCTTCACCTCCTGCAACTTTAGATGCACTTTATTGTACCTGCATCTGAAAAGTTTTCTGGAAAACCTGTATACATGTGTGTGTCAATGCAACGCTGATTACCTGAACAAACATACGTTGTAGAGGTAAACAAAACAGCAGTGAAGGTATTACGTATTTTAAACAAGGTAATACATACTTAATGGAGAGCTTGTAGAGTACAATGTAAATCAACAGTAAAATAAAAATGTATTAAAAAAACCTCAAAAAGTGAATAATTAAAAAAAATTATAGAACATGACAAACATTTAACATTTAAAGTTAACATTAAATATATATACACCGAATAACAGTATAGTACTGTCCAGGGTTAACAGGATAAATACAAACGAACGGTTGTTATGTACAAAAAGGCTACTGTAACGTGCTGTAACATGATGCAATTTATTGTTAGCAGTTTGAAAATGGCATAAATCATTAGGGGTAAAGTAGCTGGAAACATGTGAATTCATGTGTAAAGAGTGTGAGAATAGGTTTATTCCTGGTAAAATAAAAACAAAAAACAAAACAAAACACTATTTAAAAAGAACGTTTAACTGGTCTCTTGAGTGGGAAATGTAGTGGTCTTTGTTATAGTCATATACGTTAAATTTCCCACGTCTAGACTTAAACAAAGAGGGTAATCGTGGGCTTTTCTTCATTTACGATAAAGCCATCCACGAAGAAACAACATTGACGTTATCCGAAACAACATTGACGTTGTCCAAATTCCCTGTATTCCACTGTAACAAGATGTAATATTTTGGTACAGTTTTGTTGTTGCACGGACTGTATAGAGTGTGACACTGAGCTGTACACTATAGTTGTACTGATCAAATTTTAAAGTAAAGAGTTGTGAGAATACAGAGAAGCTTTGAGCTGACTCTTATTTGGGATGCTATTATAAGTGAACAACATTGAGTAAAACAGGGTGGCAGCGTTGTGAAGAGGAATTTACGGCAGAACAGCCGTACTCGGACAAGAGGGCAAGCCGGACACTAGCACAGCATGGACGGCACGTTAGTGGGAGTTGTCAGAGGTGCAGGAGAATGTTTTAAAACAGCTAAAAAACGCAATTGCCACTGCACTAGTTTTGAGATGTTATGACCCAGAGAAACACCTTACTCTCCAATGTGATTCGGCAGAGCCTGGGCTGGGGAAGCAATCATGCAGACAGGCCACCTTCCAGACAAGGGTTGAACCAGTTTGCAAGATGTGGAATCCCAGATGTTGTGGTTTAAGATAATGGCCCGCAATATCGGTGGTGGCAATTTCAACTGTTCAGCGTTTGAGCATTTGACGTCGTCACCTACGTATCCTCAGAGTGACGGCAAAGCCGAGTCAGCAGTTAAAACAGCAAAACAACTCATGGGAAGAACGAAACAGGAAAAATCAGACCCATATCTTACCATTCTTTGGTGATAGGAATGCTCATGATAGGAAAGACTCATGAGCCAGAGAGCCAAGGCACTTCTTCCAACTTGCAGCGCATTACTTCAGCCTGTGGTGGTGAAGACTAACCATGCAGTGACGGACAGTCAGTCTTGACGGACGTACTACTATAACAGAGGTGCAATAGATGTCTCAAATCTGAATAAGGGAGACAGGGTGGGAGTACAGACTGAAACGTTTCACCACATGGATACCAGCTACAGTGATGGACCAGGTGAACACTAGATCATACACAGTAAAACTGGATAGTGAAGCCACAATAAGGAAAAACAGAAGACTTCTGAGGACAGTCCTGAGGCAGAACCGTGCAGACACTGATCATGGCAGGAGCACAAGGGGAAGAAGTGATACAGAACAGGCATAGGTGTCGAACCACTGTGGAAACAGTAAAGTAATTAATGTCATATCAAATGGCAGGACACATTCCTATAATTAAAAATATTAACAGGATTAAATCTGTGCTGATCATCTTATCATCTCCTCCTCCTGGGACAGCGCAAAGGTGGCAACCAGTGTGGCGGCGGCCTTATGCTCCTTGACACCCACCACAACGTGGCCACCTTGCCCAGAAACTCTCCTCTGCTGCATCCATTAATTTACCTACAAGACAAGGGAAAGATTCTTAGTCAAGCATGAGGCTAATAAAAATACTAATGAGACAAATATAAAAAAAAAGGTCCGTGTTTTTTAGAGCCATGTGTGCTCTGCTCGTCCGTGTTTGCATTTTGTGAACAACTTGGGGTTTTTCGACGATACGCAGTTGGACTGACTGAAAATATTTGAAATGAAACTCGCTGTGGCCTGATTAAAACATTTTTCCGAACATGAGTACCTACTCTAGCTACCTAGCCTTAGTCTAGCTAGCCTAACCGCTAACTAGCTAAGATAGTTCTAGCTCGCTAACCTAATCTAGCTAAACTAGTTAATCTAACCCAACCCCTAACTAGCTAAGGTAGCTAACCTGACCTTAGTCTAGCTAACTTTCCTCACCGTGCTGTTTTTTTCTCTTTTGGCGCACTAATTTGGTGAGCTATGTGTTTATTTAGTACCATGTTCAATGTTGTGTTATATTAATGCGTTTTTTTGCATCACGTTTATTCAGCGACTTGGCTAGCTAGCGGTTAAGATACCGTATTTGATTCTTTGGAAAGTTTTATCCGCCTAAGCCTACAAAATGTGCAAATCGAATAGTTGAAAACAGTAGCCTGTGAAATGTGTATCATTCGTATGTCCATTGTATAGAGTAAAACAGCCATTTAATGATAAGTTTGTTTGGTAATGAATGTGCCCCTTTAGATAAGGTAACAGATCCAGGGGTTCATGGGCAAAGGTTTTTTATGGCAAACTGGGGCGCTGGTGCTGTCATCCTATCACTGCACGCGGTCACTCAAGTTTGTCGACGGTGTAGTGGATGGATGCCAGTGTCTCAGGATGCTCCCAAGTCTGTGTTACCTTCTGGTTCTGCCCTTTAGCTAGGCTGTAATAATTTAATTGCCGGAGTCGCTGCCACACTCCAGAAATGTTTACATTTACTTTGTCTAACATATTCCATATAGAACTAATTGTCCCTCTTCTTCCCAATGGCTGCCCGAGAAATACCGGGACAAGGAAAGATGAGCCTTTCCCGTTACAACACCCCATACAAGCATCTAGGAGATGGTCTGGCTTGCCAGTGGATGTGCCGATGCCGTGGTTGGATGTGCCATTATCGCAAGAGGACGTGCTGATGCCAACTCCCACCTGAACATCTACTCTGAAGGGACTGTGACTACTCGGCCTGGAAGTAGAATCATAACTACAGGATTATATCTGGACTATAACTGTGGACTATAACTGTGAATGTGGACATTGCTAGCGGGCCACCCAATGGAGGATGGGTTCCCTTTTGAGTCTTGGTCCTCCCAAGGTTTCTTCCTAAATTCCTGCCAT